>CM031861.1:63491911-63532371 GCA_018697195.1 Certhia americana
GCCAATCCAGTGGCCAAGGCTGCCTTGCTGTGCCAATCCCAGATTTTGATCCAGCTAGGAATGCTTGGCTCCTGCCCCTGGCTGCAGCATTTCCCAATGTGCTGAGGGAATTTTCTCAGTGCCACTGCCTGTCCCCTGAGCAGCAGAGATGTCCCTGGAGGGAGGATGGGTTGTGAGGAGATCAGCAAACTGCCCCAGCTGGTTTGGGACAGTTGGCCATGGACAGACAATTCCCCCAGCCCAGTTCCAACAGCTGGGGACAGAATCCCCAGTTTTGGGGACATTTTGCACTGACACCCGTGACAGATGAGGATCCATGCTCCTGCTCCTCAGGAATCCTCTCAGCAGAGCAGGGAACCCAAAACATTTCCCCGCCCCTCTGTGCAGGTGCTGGGAGCCTTTGGGAAGGCAGATGAGAGCTGACCTTGCTGGGAAGGAAACTGCTGCTGGAACAACATCCAGGAATTTTCCTTCAGGTGATGCCACTCAGGGTCACCTTGGGCTGGTCAAAGCCTTTGGAATTGTTCAGTCTGGAGAAAAGGAGGCTCAGGGGGCACCTTTTCACTTTCCACAGTTCCTTGACAGGAGAGAGGAGCAAGGTCAGGCTCTGCTCCCAGGGAACAAGGACAGAACAAGAGGAAAAAGTCTTCAGCTACACCAGGGAAGGTTGAAATTGGATATTGGGAAAGATTTCTTCGTGGAAAGGTTTGTCCAGCCCTGGGCAGTGCTGGAGTCCCCATCCCTGGAGGGATTTAAAAGCCCTGTGGATGTGGCACTTGGGGACATGGCTCAGTGGTGGCCTTGGCACTGCTGGGGGATGATTTGACTCAACAACCTTCAAGTGCTGTCCCAACCTAAACAATTCCATGATTCCATAAGAGTCTGCTGGGAACTGCAGCTGCTGTTCTCCCTTTCTTAGCTTGAGGCAGCTACAAACCAGCACATCCCAACCTCATTCCCCAATTTTTGGTGTTCCTTGGAGCACCATCACCTACAGAACAAGCTGTCCAAGGCTGGACTCATCCTGGTGTTCCCAGCCTCTCCATTTCTGTGCCGTGGCCATTCCCAAACCAGGCCTGCACCACTTCCCTCATCGCTGTTCCCATCCCAGGGAGAGGCCTCAGCACAGGCACATCCAGGGCTCTCCTGCAATATTTATCACACAGGAAGGTTCACCATCTGTTGCCTCCTCTGCTGCTCCCCAGGACCAGCTCTCAGCTGCTTTTCCAGGATTTCCTGTGGAGCTCCAGGGCTGGGGCTGTGCTGGGCTTGGTGCTGCTCACCTGAAGGGTGACACTGGCACCTCCCAGAGCTGCTCTGCATCCCAGGTGCTTGTGATGCTGTAGCAGTGCCAAAAAAAAAAAAAAAAAAAAAAAAAAAAAAAAAAAATCCTTGAGCATTTTTCTTATGTAGGGTTTTCTTCTGTGATTTGTTTTTTTTTTCCCTTCATCTGCCTTACAGACATCCCCACCCAAACCCATGGGAAATTCAGACTTTTGGACCCTCCCATCTTGTTTCTCCTTTCCTCTCCATGACCAGTTTGTCACTGCTCCTTTTTTGGATGAAACCCCACCTGAGCTCCCTTGATTTGTCACATCCCTCATCCTTGAGGGAGTCGACACTTTCACCCTCCTCCTCACCTCATAACTGCTCGCCCCTTGTACTTTATCTCCCAAATTAATTTGTCCTGTGTCAGCTGCTCGCTCGTTTTTTGCAATTATTTTCTTCAAGGCTGAGGAAGCAGCACTTGATGGGGACCCTTTCCCACTGCAGACCTTCATCAGTGAATCCAAAAAGCACTGCCAGGTGGAGCTCCTGGAGCTTGGCATCGTCCAGGAGGTTTCCCTGTGAGTCCTGCTGACTCTGACCCCCCTCCCAAATGCTCCAGCATCCCCATGGGATTCTCAGAGGGGTTGGAGGTTGGTCTAAGAAAAGGTTTCCCCCCTTGCACATCCTCTCCAGCTCTGCAGCATCCCATGGGGCACCTTCATCCCCCATGGAGGTGAATTCCTGGTGGGAATGGTGGGGACTGAAGCTCTGATGGTGTCACTGCTTTGCATCCAAGTGGCTGAACACTCAAAGTTGTGTTTGTCCCTGTCACTGATGCCCTGCCTCGAGTTTTGCCCTCTGTCCCTTGCCTGCTTGAGACCCTCAGAGCCTTGGAGCTGCTCTGAATTGCAAATTTCCTGCTGAATCCTGATCCTGGGATCTGAGTCACTGCATAATCCACGGCCCCAGGGCTGAGGGGTTCAAATGCAGCCCAGGAGAAGAATCACAGAGTCATGGAATGGGGAGAGGAAACCACGTCTGGGAATGGAACACCCTGCTTTGAGCTGATAGACCATGGCCATGAGCTGTGTGTGATGCATCACAGGCTCCCTGATTTCCTGCAAAGGGCAGGGAATTGTTGGGATGAGTCTTGGAGAGGCCACGGAGCTGCTCCAAGGGCTGGAGCCTCTCTGCTCTGGAGCCAGGCTGGGAGAGCTGGAGGTGCTCACCTGGAGAGGAGAAGGCTCCTAGAAGAGCTCAGAGTCTAAAGTGGCTCCAGGAGAGTGCTTTTCCAGGGTTTACAAGGGCAGGGATCAGAGGCTGGGTAAGGAGCTGGAAGGAGTCACCTGCTAACTGGGGGAGGGCTGCAGCTCTGGGGACACGTGGGGGTCCCACTTGGAAACCAGGCATGGCTTTGCTGGAAGAGCCTTGCTGAGCCAACCGAGATGGAGATGTGACTTTGGGAAAAATAGGGGGAGGAAAGGACAATCCAGGCACTGAAGAGACAGTGAAAATAATGGACATTTATTTCTTGGCCTCCTTGTTCTCCCAAATGGAGGGTGGGAAGGTCCCATGGGCCTGGGCAGTGTTGGCTTGGAGAAAGAGGAGTTGATGGTAAGGGCAGGAGCACAAGGAGGGGAGATCCCACTCCAGGCTCCTGAGGGATTCCAGCAGCTGTTCCCTCTCTGCCCCTAAAATGAGCATGAGAAGATGATTTGGGCTTGTGCTGCAGTTTTCAGTGATTTCAGTGATATTTGTCAGCACCCAGGAGCTGTGGGCCTGGCAGTGCTCCCCCCAGCAAACCCTGGCTTGTCTGCAGAAGGACTGGGGTCACTTCAAACCCTCCTTGATATCCATCTGATTTTTCTGTGAAGCCCAGCCAGGGAAGCAGACACAAGCCAGCCTGGAGACAAGACACAGCAAGTCTCACAGCAGAGTCCTGAAAATCCTCTGATCTCTATCAGGACAGGAATTCTGGAGGAGAGCAGAGCAGAGCTGCACTGGGTCAGGGTCATAGAATCGTGGAATTATAAAATGTAGAATATCCTCACTTGGAAGGGACCCGCAGGGATCATCCAGCCCAGCTCCTGGCCCTGCACAGACCCCCCAAAAATCCCACCCTGGGCATCCCTGGGAGTGTCCAAACTGTCCTGGAGCTCTGGCAGCCTCGGGAATGTCACCATTCCCTGGGGAGCCTGAGCAGTGCCCAGCACCCTCTGGGGGAAGAACCTGTTCCTTTGGAGTGATGAGAGCCTTTCCTGGGTGCTGAGATGCTCTGCTAGACCAAAGACTGTCCTGGCTTTAGGAGAAGAGACATAAAGATGGGACTGTGGGGGATTTCCATGGTGTTGAGAAAGCCCAGAGGAGGCAGAGCTGGAATTTCATTTGAGGCTTTGCTTTTTTCCCCTCTGATTTTACTTCTTGTTTATCTGCAGCATCAAATTCTGCCCTTATCTCTTGTTTGTCCCTCTGTTTCCAAGGCTCTGAGAGCACCAGATGAGGCAGAACCAGCCTGGGGTCAGATGAGGGGACCTTTGGCTCATCCTGGGATAGGGAGCCCTCAGAGGCCGGCGAGGGGGATGTGTTTGTGGGTGTCCTCTCTAAAGTTCTTAATAAAATTCACAAACCCATCAAGATCAATCCCTGTGCCAGCTTGGCTCATCAATACTTCAGTGCTCATCTCCTCCAGTCTCTTTGAAGGGATTATTTTAATATGCACCAGCTCCTCAGACGTGGATAACGAGGGGTCAGGCGGATGCTTTTGTGTGCTCAGAATGTGTCTGCAGCTGGGCTGCTCCCTCACTCCCTCCTGCTGGGGCTGCCAGAAGATTCCTCTGAGCTTCCCAGCTCATGGATTCCCGGAGTGCATCCCGACCTCATGCTGTGTCTGCTGCTGGGGGACTGGGGACAACAAATCTGTCCCATGGCTGTGGGGCCAGAGGAGACCCCAGGATGTCTCTCCCTAGAGGAGAACCCCATTATCCAATGGATGAACTTTCCCATTTTATCCCCAAATTTCGGCTGGGGGCTGTTGTTTCAGCTGTGCTGGGTGTTTGGTTGTGTCGATGTCTTTGGAAATCTCCTTTTTGAGGAGGTCCCTCATCCTTTCCCCACTCCCACGGAGGATTTGCCCATCCCACTGCTGAGATGGAGCTCACCCCGTGCCAGCCCTGCAGGACACCTGGTGGTGTCCTCACCAGGCATGGAGCAAACTCCCAAAATCCCTGCTCCCAGCGCTGATGGATTTTGGGATGGGGTCAGGGCAGCGAGAGGGAGAGCTGGAGTTACTGGAATGCTGGGTGTGGGCTCAGCAGGGAGGGGGTGGGATGGAGGCCACAGGCCACAGTGAGTTGCTGTTTTCCTTCTTTCCATGACAAGTGGGAGGGCTGGCGCTTGGGTTTGTTTGTTTTTCTCATCCATGTTTGCAAACTCATTTATTGTAATAACAGCCCTGCTGGGCTTTTAAGGGACAGGGACTGCTTGGAAAAGGAGATTCAATGGAGCAGGAGCAGGAGGGAACCCTCTGCTATTTTAAATATTTTTTTCTCACAGAAGTCCTCTCTCCAGCCTTACCTGCTTACCACAGAGGGGCTGGAGCAGCCTGGCTGCAGGAGATCTCCATGGAGCTGCTCCAAGGGCTGGAGCACCATTTCCAGCTGGGAGAGTTCACCTGGAGAGGAGAAGGCTCCAGGGAGAGCTCAGAGCCCCTTCCAGGGCCTAAAGAAGCTCCAAGAGAGCTGGAGAGGATCTCTTCATCGGGAACTGTTGTGATAAGACAAGTGGGAATGGGTTCAAACTGAAAGATGGGAAATCCAGCTTGGATATACGGAAGGAATTCCTGGCTGTGAGGGTGGGCAGGCCCTGGCACAGGGTGCCCAGAGAAGCTGTGGCTGCCTCTGGATCCCTGGAATTGCTCCAGACCAGGTTGGAAGGAGCTTGGAGCAGCCTGGGACAGTAGATGGTGTCCCTCTGATGTGGAACTGGATGAACTTTGAGGTCCCTCCCAACCCAAACCATTCCATGACTCTGTGATTTTGTGGAAGTGGTGATGTCACTGCCGTGCTATGACTTGGGAAAAGCTCCCTGGGAGCTGCTCCATCATTCCATGGCACGCCAGGGGAGGGAGTCACAGGGAGCTGGGATCAAAGCCACGGCCGTGCCAAACTTTCCTGCCCAGATGTGGGTTTAGATAAAGGATTATTGCCCCACCTCCACGGAGTGTGTGCAAATCATTAAGTGCTTATTAATTCCTCATTAAATGCCAAGCCTGAGAATGTGTGAGGAGGAATTTGCTCCACGTGGCTCAGCCCCAGCACCGAGGATGTCACACCTTGATGTGCCAGAGGCTTTGGATGGCTCTGCCCACCCAGAAGGGATGCTCCTGCTCCAGGGCATCCATCACTTTTGGGTAAGACAGTCCTTGAGGAGATTTCTGCCTTTTCCCTGTGCCAAATAGGATGTGAGGAATCCCAGAAGACCATCCCCACATCCTCAGCTGTTGTCCCATTATTCCCAGCTGGCTTTGGAAGCTGTGAGAAGGCACAGTGACAGTGGGGACAGCTGGAGGGTGACACCAGGCCGTGGCCACCACGAACCCCACGACGTCAGTGGTAATCCTTTTTTACCCTCCAAAAAGGGCTACAATAGTAAAATCAATATAAATAATATCCTTAAGGAATGTTGGGCAGGCACATGCTCCATTTTTTCTCTCCTTGAGCAGGTCCACGAGCCACGAGGTCTCCTTGAAGGGTCCGTGAGCCACCAGCAGAGAATGGAATGGACAGATCATGAAGCATTTTGGTTTCTTGGGACAAATTAGGGCTCAAGAAGGAAAACCTGCCAGAAATCCCTTTCCCAGACCACTTCTGCAGGGGTGTGAGATGAACACTGGGGGTACCTAAATCACATTTTGGACCATTCCCTCATCAGGGATTGTTTTGAGGTCGCACCTCCTGGTTCCAGCGAGGACCGGGGGGTGTGGTGGCCCTTCGGATGAGAGCCCGTGGAGATGTTTTCCGTGGAGGAGAGCACGGGATGGTTCTGCAGGTGCCTGCAAGCCAGGGGACAATGCGGGGAGCGCCGGCTGCGGGGCGGAGCGGCCGCAGGGACAGGCAGAGCCGGCTGAGCCGCTTCCCACGCCCGGAGATGCTCTCGGAGGAGGCTTGGAGGCAGCGCTGAGGGGGCTGCGGGGCTTCCTCCCTGCTCTCCTCCTCGTCTGGCCAAGGAATCTGCCCCGGGTTTGGGTTTGGGATGCGTGATGCCCTGCTGGATCCCACCTGGAGTGCTGGGATCGTTGGGATCATTCCCTGCCCTGGTTTTGTGTGGTTGGGGGGGCTCTGAGACACCCCCGGGCTGGCAGAGGGTGATGGTGCTTGGTGGGACCTTGCAGCTCCTCTGTCACACCTCTCTACTTCCTTCTCCTTCCCCCTCAGCTCTCATGCCCAATTTAAGGACAAAAAAAAAGATCCCATGAGCAACCCCTGCTTCCCAAACACTCGGAGTGCTTCCCTCTTTGTTCGGCACCTGGTGGGTGATCCCTGCTCGGAAGGAGGAGAAAGGGACAAAGAGAGGTGGCACTGCCACACCAGGTGACATTTACCAGCAGCATCACAGCCCTGGGACTGGTCCAGAGGCGATGGATGGTGTCAGGGAATCATGGATAACACGGCTCTTCCCAGAGTCCCAGCCTCTCTCCCTCCACGTGGACAAAATCAGTTCGTTTTCTTCCAAAAAAGGAAAAAAAAAAAAAAAAAAAAAAAAAGAAGGCAAAGCAAACACCTCAGCCTTTGTTCAGGGAGACAAGGGCTGCAGCCCGCTCAGATGGAATTTATTTTGTGCTCAGTAATTCAATCCATTCGGGCTCAGGATGTGGCCAGGAGAGTTGAGCCAAAAAATGCAAGTTTAAAGCAACTAAATTTTATGCTGTGTATACAGTGAAGTTTGGGGGTTGGCTGAGACAAGCAGTTTCCATGGGGTTTTTTGGGTTTTTTTTTTGCAATTCCTATTGTAGCAACGAGCTCCTTGTGCAATGGGAGGGATTGTGGCTGGAGAGGGGAATTGGGACAGCTGGGATGGGGGACAGGGCTTATCAGCAGATGATTGATACTGGCCCAGCTGAGTGACCCTCACTGGGGACAGCGTGGCTGAGAACATCTCTGCGGTCTGGCCTGGAAAGAGTGGGATGTTTTCCTCCAAGCCCATTCCCCCAGCATCCAAATGCCTCCAGTGCCACGCAAAGCTTGTCCCAGTGCTGGAATGCAGCTGCTGAGCTTTGCTTTCCCTCACAGAGGTGTCCCTCTCCCTGCTATTAACATCTTTCAGCTGGAAAAGCTGAGCAATGCTGGGCCCTGGCCCGACAGCTGGGTTGCAGATGTGGGGAAAGCCAGCCTGCAGCATCTGTGTGTGTGTCCCTGTCCCCTGCAGCCCCATCTGCCCTCCGTGCACATCCCATCCTTAGTTTTGCACCTCTGAGTCCTCCATGAGAAGCTGCAGAGCCACTCTGCCGTTTAAAATCAGGAGATCAAATCCAGACAACACCCCAGGGCTCTCAGGAATAACTCGTTGTTTTCCCCTGGACCACGGGATTATTATTTCAGCTGGCCAGCTCGCTCAGACCAGCCCTGCTCATCCCTCAGCCACGGTTTTGGCAGGAAAAACTTGGTGTGGGAGCTCCTGGGGGGAGCCCAGCACTGCAAACCTGGAAGAGCATCAGGGTCTGAGCAAAGCAAAGCTCTGCAAAGAGGTTTTCCTGTTAAATGACATCAAGTGACACATTTTTGCTCGGGGATCGTACCCACTAAAGTGCTGCTCTTTCAGGGAGCTCATCCCAATGGAGCCCGAGGCAAGTGCTGGGTTTTATCCCCAATCCAGGGGTGGGCTGGAGGGGAATTCTCCTCCAGTTTTGCCCCGTGGTTTGCTTGTTGCTGCAATCAGGGCCAGTTTATAAACCATTATCAGCTTCTCAGGCTGTTCCTGGAATGTGCCCACAGCCACCCACAGGACTGGGAGCTGCTGCTCTCCAAATCCTTCCTTCCTTCTCTCAGGCATTGCACTGCTGCCTGCAGAACAGGCACTGCCCTGTTGAAGTCAGTTCTAGATTAAATTAATCCTGGAATCGTTTAGGCTGGAAAAGATCTTTAATTCTCCCAGCTCTTCCTGTCCCATGAGAGTCACTCAGAGATGGATATTTCATTTCACTTGTCCAGCTCAGAGGCTTCCTGATGGGGCTTTGGAGAGTTTAGAAACCTGGTGGATATTTATCCCATGAACTTCTCCAGTATCCTCACACACCATCACCATTCCTGGGGTTCTGTGAGCTCAGCAAGTTAAACTGGGGCAGTTTGGGCCCCCACCCTCTTTTGGGTGCTCTCACCTGCATCATTGGGTGCCTGTTTGATTCTGTATCAGCACTAACTGGACACAGCTCCTGATTCCCAAGGCCACCCAGATCCCACAGCCTCCTGTTGCCTTATCCTGGAGTTCCAAGTCACCTTGGGCAAACAGAGAGCTCCTTCCCTGGGAGGGTGGGCAGGCCCTGGCACAGGGTGCCCAGAGGAGCTGTGGCTGCCCCTGGATCCCTGGAATTGTCCAAGGCCAGGTTGGACAGGGCTTGGAACACCCTGGGATAGTGGAAGTTGTCCCTCTCATGGCAGGGAGAGGAATGGGATGGGCTTTAAGATCCTTTCCAACTCAAACCATTCCATAATTCCATGATTCCTGCTGCCCCATCCCCTCCCTGGTCTTCCACTGCTGCTGGGCCCCACAGCTTGTTCCCAAAAGCTCTTTGCATCCCCACAGGCTGGAATTGGAGTGGATTTTGCCCTGGAACTCACATATTCCTGCCTGCCTCTTCCTCTCCCTCCACTGCCTCTTCCAGCAGAGGCTTGAGATGATCTCCTGAGATGCTGGGAATATCCCGGACCTGCAGGAGATCCGTGCATTCCTGGGACACTTTCATTCATCCAGCACCACCTCGAAGGTGTCCATGCCTTCCCAGTGACAGGACACCACGGAGGTGACACATGAGGCGTGCGGGGACCTTCTGGAAACTACCACCACCACTTTTGGGACAGCACCTCCACACCCCTGGCAGGGCTGCACACACGAGGGGGAATTTTGGACCCCCCCAGAGGTGCTGACGAACAGATCTCCACAGGCTGGCCCATAAACTGTTAACACGTTAATTAAAAGAAGAAAAAGGAGTTGGTCCCATTAAGCTCCCCATCTGTTTTAATTATCCACTGGAGCTCACAGAAAGCTTTGTACACACTGTAATTGCATAATTAAAACGAACTGTTGGGAGATAGATGGCACTGAGATGACTGGGGAGAGAAAAGCAGCCCTTGCTCTGGCTCTGGTGTCACTGAAGAGCATTGTAATTAGAAGGAAATGTTAAAAAAAAGTACCTTTTTGGGCTGAGCTTAGCATTGCACAGCCCCAGCTGACTTTTGAGAGCTTCCCTGGGGGTGTTTGGGTCATCTCCACCCTGAGCAGAAGCAGCAGCAGCAGCAGCAGCAGCATCAAACCCCACGTCGCTGATAGCTGGCATCCAAATTTGTGCTGCTCCACAAATTCCAAATTTCCAGCCCAAATCAGCACCTGGATGCAGATACAACCCAATCTCTCCTGCCTTGTGCCCATGGGGTGGGGATCTCAGCAGAGCCAAGGCGGTTTGTTTGGCAGCTCCCAAAACCAGGCTCATCCAAAGGGATCACATCCAAAACCCAGCTGGCTGTTCTTGGGCATGGAGCAGGTGGCCTTGTGCTCATGGCTGGAGTTTTAAAAATCAAAATATTAGTCTTAAAAAGAGAAAACAACAAGCGTAACAAACTTCCTGTGAAGCAGTGGGAATTCTTCACATTTTTTTGAGGGGGAGGTTGTCTGTGGGTTGGGGTTTTTTTATTTTTTTATGGTATTGAACTGATATTCTCATGTCTTACAGTTTGTTTTTTCCCAGCTCGCTGCTTTTCCACGTTCCCTGTAAGCCTAATCTTTGGATTAATACTTTTATTTTGCTTGACATTAAAATTCTGATCCACGCTGAGAAAACACGATGAGGTCACCGCGAGTCCTGAAAACTGGAAAAAGTCCTTCTGGTTCAAAGCCCTCTTGGGAAAAGCCTCTGAACAAGGAGGAGATCCAAAACACAACTGTTCCCGGGGAAAATATGACTCTGGATCAGGCCAGGAACGAGCTCAGGACAAGGAAAACACTGGAATGGAATTTAAGCAGAGCTCTGTAGCCAGCCAGAACCTCCCAAACTTTAAATGTCAGCTCAGAGACACATGGAATACTTGGAAGGGTCTTCTGGAGCCAAGGTAAACTTGGGATAATCTCCCAGCACGCCTTCGGAGCAGCGACGCCCTGGTACCACCTCCTCCTTGGCATGGTCCTGATGGATGGTTTCTGTCACATCCTATCTCCCAGGGGCTGGAATTTTGTTACAAAGCAATTTTCCTGGCAGAAAACAATGATTCCATCAAAACTGAGGTGTTTTGGGGGAAGATGGCTGAGCCTCTTCAGGAGGGCATGTTTTGACTTTTCCTTTAGGGACAAACTCCCCTCCCCATGGCAAGATGGGTTATCTTTTTTAATCAGAGCTGGAATAAAAGGCCTGGATTCATCCCAGTTGTCCGATTTCTCTTTGGAGTTTTATTTCCTGGCAAATACCAAGGTGTTTTTGAAAGGAGTTTGCAAACATGGAGCGTGCTTCCAGCAATCCTGGCAGGCAGCAGCTCCAAACATCCCACGGCAATCCAAGGCGTGGAGAAAAACCTTCCACCTGATGCCTTAATTTTTAGCTTTTATATTTTTTTAGACTCTGGCCTGTTTTGATGGGTAGTTTTAGGTTTCATGTTCAGTGTTGCTGAGCTCTCTTCACAGACTAGAGAGACAAAACAATTCCTTCTCCAGCTTGGGACCAAGGACAACTTTCATCCCCAAGAACAAAACCAATGGTGAAGTGAGAAGGAAAAACAAGGAGGATGGAGCTTTATGACCTGAGCTGTAATTGGACAATTCACTCCAATATGTTCATGGACCAGAACTTATCAAAGTGTGGCACCTCGTGATCAGTTGTCCATTTTGTGACCATTTTGGGTTCATCTCAGGTGTGCCCCAGCTGATCTCTTGTGCTGCCCAGGTGTATCCATTGAGGCCTTTTAATAAATCCCTTCTTCATCCATTTGCTCTGTCTGGTCTCTGTTCCAGCTCAGCCTCCAGAAGGCATCACACCTGCAACAGTTTTTTTTTTGGGCTCTTCACAGGGATGGACCAAGTAAACCCTCTTTTGCAAGTGATGCTTTTCCCTGTTTTTTTCCCCTTTCCCAGACAAAAAGCTGGTGTTGGTTTCTCAGCTCTGCAAAAAAAGAAAATGTGAAGGGAAAGGTGACAGATCCCTGTGGAGGTGGCATTTGGGGTGGGCTTGGCAGTGCTCGTTAAAGGCTGGGTCTGATGACCTCAGAGGGCTTTTCCAACCTGAACTCCTTCAAGTTCTGTCAGGGAGTTCTATGGGTTTCTATCCATACAAAATTGTGGAAAACACCACAAATTAAAGCAATGAAATGCAGTCATGGCAACAATTGGGGAACTGGAGATGCCCAGTTCTGGATACAGCAACACACTGCAAGATGGGGTCCTGAGGCATCCAGAGGGTGGAAAAACACCTGGCTGGCAGTTTCTTGGAAAGCCACTTCTGAATCCCAGTGGTGTTCCCAGGCTGGGATTCCTTGCCCAGGTGCCCTCTGGAAAACTCCCTGGCCTGGGATTGGGAAGCAGATCTCATGGATAGCTTAGCTGGGATGTGTTTTGCCACAGGCCTAATGCTCTGGAAAATTAGAGTGCAAGGTTTCATCTTCTCTCCTTTCTTCTCTCAAGTGTACTCTGGAATTAATTGAGCTCAGTGTTGGAATGAAATAGTTGTGAAACATGCAGGAAAAGGATGTTTTAGTCCCAAACTCTTTTTGAGACATTTTGAGTGCACAGTTTGCCAAACCATGGCTTGGTTTGGCTGGCTGTTGCAGTGGGAGCTCTGGTTTGGGTGTCTCCAACCACAGATGTGATCCCTGGTGGCTTTCTCTGGAGAGCAGAATTCACCCCAAATCGACTGCTCAGGGATCAAAATAGTGAAGCATCTCTTGGGAACTCTCTTTGTTATTGGGAAGGGCCATCAGTAGTCCCCAAAATTCAGTTGCTTCCCTGAATACATGTATAGATGAATATATGAATCTAAATTGTCCCAATTCCCACTGAAGTAAAGGAGTCAATAATGCAGAAAGAGGAATAAAATCAGACTAATGCTCTGAGGGTGGATCAACATCACAGAATCCCAGAATGGTTTGGGTTGGAAGGGACCTTAAAAATCATCCAGTCCCACCCCTTCCAATGGGCAGGGACACCTTCCACTATCCCAGGCTGCTCCAAGCCCTGTCCAACCTGGCCTTGGACATTTCCAGGGATCCAGAGGCAGCCCCAGCTTCTCTGGGAATTCTATTCCAGAGCCTCAGCACCCTCCCAGGGAAGGATTTTAATGAGGCCCTCAGGATTCTTGCAGGGTTTATTAATTGGGGTGTTGTTTTGTCAATTAACATGAGTGAGCAGAAGGAGCCCAGAGAGATGAAGAAAAGGGAAGGATCTGAATACTTTTGCTGTAGTGACCAAGCCAGGAAGCTGGGAAGGTTCTGGTGTAGTGGGTTCAAACCAACTGCGCTCTAGATTTCTCAAAAAAAAAAAAAAGAAATAAAAAAGAAAAAAAAAAAAAAAAAAGAAAAAAAGAAAAGTCAGATTTCTGAGGGATTTTTATTCCACTACTTTCACAAAAAGCTCTGAGAAATGCTTTGTCTGGACCCACCCAGAACTGCTCGTGGGACCAGCGCCGAGGTTTTTCTCCTGGCGTCAGCTCCCCATCCCTTTTGTGCAGCAATTTTTCTTCCCACTGAGGTCACTGCTGAACAGAAAGCCCTGGTTGTTTGGAAGCAGAAAGTTTCCTGTAGAAAAACATCCAAATGAAACATTTCAGCACTGGGAAACCTTCCCTCCCACCCGCTCTGGCTTCGCTTGGTTCTCCCCATGGCAAATCCCTCGTGTTGCAGACCCACGGCTCATCCCTGTCCCCCTGCTCTGTCTGGGATGCACGGAGCACAAAGGCACCTTCCCATGCTTATCCTGCTCATTCCTCCTGCCAAGCATGGACACAGAGTGTGTCCAGTCACTGATCAGCTTTCTGGGAAGCCCAGCGAGGTGGCTTTTAATGGAAGTTGAGGTGAAACATGCATTTTCCTTCCCAGGCTGAAAGAAGGTGCCTGAGGGAATCAGAGACATGGGGCTGGAATTGCCACAGCTCAGGCACCACTGCACTGAAATTGTCCATCCCCATGGAATATTGCAGGGCAGGCAATTCCCAGCCCATCTGTTTGCTGGAGGACGAGGAGCACAGGCAGTGTTTGGGCTGACAGTGACACCGGTGACACAGCTCTCCTCAGGCTCCAGAGGGGCTGGGGACATTCCAACATGAAATTCCTACAAGACACACAGAGCTGTGTGCTCCTCACCCTCTGGAGACTTTCTGCAGAGCCCCTCTCTGGACACCTCCTCACTCTGGAGCCCGTTGCAGGTGCAGGAGGAGCTGAGTTCCCCCCTCCACAGCTTTGGAGCTGCTCTCCCTGGGTTGCACCCACAGGTCACTGCCCAGCCTGGTGCAATCCTGAACTGGTCTGGCTCCTTTCCCTGCTGGGACAGTCCCAGCTGGTGGCAGGATTTCTCCTGCGTGTAGATGTTAGGTTGCCATCGAGGACCTTCTGGTTTCCCACAAGAAAGCAAAGGGAGTGACAGAATCACAGAATCATGGAATGGTTCGGGTTGGAAGGGACCTTAAAGCTCATCTTGTTCCATCCCCTGCCAGGAGCCCGGACATTTTCCACTATCCCAGGTTGGTCCAAACCCCATCTAACCTGATCTGGAACAATTCCAGGGATTCAGGGGCAGCCACAGCTTCTCTGGGCACCCTGTGCCAGGTCCTCACCAATGTCTCCTATATGTTTCTCATCCAGGATGAGCAGTGCATGCATGGGATCCCACCTGGGCAATCCCAAGAAGTGCAGGTTGTTCCTGGTGAGCTCCTGGCAGCATCAGGCTTGGAAGCAGCTCCAGGACAGCAAGGAAAAAACCACAGCATTGATGATGTTTCCATGAAAATGGCAACTTCAATCCCAAAGGGCAGCTCCAGCCCCCAGTGTGGCCCTGCCCAGCCATGGGATGGGGTTTAGTGCTGGATTTAGTACCAGGTTAACACTGAACTCAATAATCCTAGAGGTCTTTTCTTTATGATTCTGTGAAATATAACTGGGGACCTCATCCTTCCTGAAAATGTTTCATCTCCACATACTGGCATGTGCCACTTCTGTGAAATACACGCCAGGATCTCAGAGGGAAACCTTGAAATCAGACAGAAAATGTAGGAAAAAGCTACCTTGGAATGATCTCCTGGATTGCATTTCCATCATCCTCCCATACCAGCTGCAACACAAAGGACAGGAAAAGTAATAAACTGTTTAAAAAGTCATATTTCAAGTTAACCACCCTTTTCTGATGGTCCAGAACAGCCTGTGCTGGGCTGAGCCAGGGCCTTGGAAGAAAAATGAAGGGTTGTTCTTGCTTGGTCTGAACTGGTTCGTTGACTCATGCTCTTAGTTAATCCCTGGCATCGGCACAGCACAAAATCCTGCTGGAGGGGAAAAACTCACTCAGGGAAAGTTCAGTGCTGCTCTGAGCAGGGGGGAGCAGACAAAGCCTTCTTGTTTCACAGGCAGGGGAGAGGAGAGAGGAAGAGGGAGATGAGGAAGGGTGAGGGATGGTGGGATGGAGCTGGAGGAGAGGCGGATTTGGGACGCCTGCCCACGGCGTGCTGCTCGCCCAGCCCCAGCCAGCTGGGATGCATTTTTCCAATGCTTGAGCTGTGTCAAGGAGAGGCATTCCCTGTGCCAGAGGGGTGCATGCCTTGGAGGGGCAGGACAAGACAAAGCACGGACTCAGTGGGGTGGGAAGAGCAGGATTTAGGTAGGAATGTCTGGTCCTTGGAGAAGAGGATGTTGGTGGTGCAGGGAAAAGGTGGGATGGGAAGAGAAAGGTTAGGGAAGGAACATCAGGGGCCTGGAGAAGATAGCATTGGTGGCATGGGGAGAAGGTAGGATGGGAAGAACAGGATTTGGAGAGGAATGTCTGGTCCTTGGAGAAGAGGATGTTGGTGGTGCAGGGAAAAGGTGGGATGGGAAGAGAAAGGTTAGGGAAGGAACATCAGGGCCCTGGAGAAGATTGCGTTGGTGGCATGGGGAGAAGGTGGGGTAGGGAGAGGTTCCTGAAGCACCAGAGTGGTGGGCAAATTTTCCAGGCAGGAAAAGCTTTCCCAGGCATGCTCCTGGATGATGGCTGCTCTGTTTGTACAACAGCTCTGATGCAGGCAGAGTTTGGAATGTCCCTCCAGGAGAGACACAAAGCGATTCCCTTGGCAAACGCTGCGGTGACACTTTGTGCAAAGCTCTGCTCACCCTGAGAGCCCCTTCCACCCCTTCCTGTGCCAGGAGAGGTGGTGGGGTAGGACTGAAGGACCTTTTCTCACCACACACATCCAGGCTGAGCCAAGCTCCGGCCCCACAGGAGGTCAGGGCCATGACAGGACACATGGCACAGCTTCAGGTAGGCCACCACCTCCTCCTCACCTCCACTGCTGTCATCAAAGGGTGGCAGCCAGGTGAACGCCTCTTGCTCTTGCTGGCTGACTTCCAGGGCTCAATTAGAAAGGCAAAACTGGTTAATTAGGGATGCCTCAGAGCTGGCCATCTAGCCAGATGCTGGTGGGTCTCCGGGGAAGATCTCTGAGCCCGTGCTCTGGAGGATCACAGCAGCCATCAGCCAAAGGTGATCTAATAAGCAAATAAATAATCTGCAAATCAACTGCAGCTCTGACAAGTTCCTGCATTTGCAGTGCCCTGGAACTGCTCAGGGCAGTCAGGTTGGGTAATTCCTCCTGCCTCAAAGTCAAGCTGGTGTTTGGCCTCTCTGAGGAGGAGCAGATCTGCAAAAGCTGTGGGAGGAAGGGGAATGGCTCTGGGAGCACAGCATCAGGCCAGAGGTTCTCCTGCTCACCCCGTGGAGTGAAATAATTGAATAATTGGTGAATGATTGCTGCCCCTCTTCCCCTCATGCTCCTGGATAAGGGATATTGATGCCCAGCTCTTGTTTTCTGCCCAGTATCCTGTGGGATGAGCACATGGGTGAACTCCTGTCTGGGCAGGGGATATATTCATATTCCATACATTATTATATTCTGTAGAATATTTTCTAGCCTATAAAATCACATCACTTCACCTTTTTTTATTCTCTTTGCATCTGTATTGTCCCTCTCATCTCAATGTCACCCACCATCTATGTCTGCAGTGACTTCCAGACCAGGCTGGAGACAGAATGAATCATAAAAGTCACTTTGCATTGGCTCACTCTGAGAATATTCCTAACCTTAAATCCTTACCCAGCTTAGAGCGAGGTTTCCACATTTCAAAGAGGTGTTTTTTTTAATCCCACCACGATTCCCAGGTAAGCCTTCCCTGGCTGCCTCTGTTGGGAAATGAGGCCCCTGTGCAGCTGCAGGAGCCCAGATTTTGTTCACAGTTGAGTTTGGATTTAACAGAGGATAGAAAAAGGAAGAAACAGGGGGGGAAACTCTTCTCTTGGGAAATGGAAAATCGGTTCCAAGGTGAGAGAAGATGATCATGGATCCATCAGGGCTGCACAAGGACAGCTTTGATTCTTTCCTGTGAGAGTTGTAAGGCCCTGGCACAGGGTTCCCAGAGAAGCTGTGGCTGCCCCTGGATCCCTGGAAATGTCCAAGGCCAGGTTGGACAGGGTTTGGAGTAAGCTGGGATAGTGGGAGGTGTCCCTGCCCATGGGAAGGGGTGGGACTGGATGATTTTTAAGGTCCTTCCAACCCAAATTATTCTGGGATTCTGTGACTTGTCACTTAAGGCTCAGATAGTTGAAGTTGTTTTGGGGGAGAACATGACCCTGCCAAACAACCCCCTGTGGTGGGGTAACCCATCTGCAGAGCCAGCTGGGTGGATGAAATCCACCTTTTGATATAAGACTTTCTCTAAGTTTGTAATTTAGAGTACAGCAGCAATGCTCTCTCTACTGCATGGAGTGGGTTTGTTTTTGTTTTTTTTTTTGGCGGACAGATGCCTCCTAGGATCTTCCTGTTAGTGTTTAATCCTTTAATGTGAGCTTTATGGATATTCTATGGAGCTTAGGTTTTAACAGCAAGTTGAGGAGCCCCTCCCTGCTTTTGCTAAGGCAATGTTACACCTGGCCCTGCTGGTGCTGCAGGTAGAATCCATATTGGGATCCTTTCTCCCTGCCCACCAGAGCTTAAATTCTTGTTTGTGCCAATTTTCTCTTTTTTGTTTTTTTTTTTTTTTTTTAGTCAGCTGCCGGCTCTGCTCAACAGGCCAGCTGCACAAATCCACACTAAAAGGGGGAAACATCATCCAGCATCTCCCACGTGCAAGGTATTGGGTTTCTTGGGGCTTTTGGCACAGGTGAAGAAAAAATTCTGATGTTCTTCACAGCAAGGAGAGACAAGGAGCTGGTTCCTCTGGTTTATGTGTCTGCTTTTCTGGGCTTTCCCTGAACTGAAAATTGCATCCTGCTCCATTTCAATGCTTGGTCATGGAGCAAGTCACTGGCAGGCTGTGGTGGTGTTTGCAAGGATTTCCAGGGCTTCAGTTTCCTCCTGCTCTTCCAGGCTGTTCCTTGGCTTTTGGGGTTATTTGTCAGGAAAAAGGGTTTAAGGAGCTCCTGCCACCTCTGTCCTTGCACAGAGCTCCTCTCCTTGCCAAGAAGCTGGAGCAGAGCTTGGTTGACTTGGAAAATATTTTGGGTTTTGACTCTTACAGCAGGATCAGCATGAAACAGCCACGATTCCCACAAACTGTGGGGCAGGAGACCCTTCCACGGCCACCAAATCCCCCTGGGAGAGGGTGACAAAGGCCACCACCCCGGCTGACAGAGCTGTGAAGGGAGATCAGCCGGCCCTGGGAGAAACTCTCGCCGTGGGGTGGTTTAATTACATCCTCACTGGAGCAGCTCAGGGCCCTTTGATGTGGGGACGTGGCTCAGGTATCTCGCAGAGGAGATGTCTCCACATCAGCCGCCGTCTAGACTCCTGTGCACAGCTGGGAGGGGGTGACTCAGCCCATCTGCATCCCCTCCTTCCGAGGTGACTCCAAGTGACAACGGAATGGCAGCCCTGAACGGAGGCCACCACGCTCCCAAGAACCTGTCAGTGCCCCAGGGTGAGCTGCTCCACGCAGGCAGGGCTGGTGGGTTGCTCTGCCTCCTATGAATGCTTCCACAGGCTCCCCAATCCACTGCATGGATTTATTTTTCTTTTTTCCCCCTGAGTTCAAGGCCATGTTAAGTGTTCCAAGCCAGGTTGGACAGGGCTTGGAGCAACCTGGGGTAGTGGAAGGTGTCCCTGACCGTGGCAGGAGGAAGAAAGGGATGGTTTTGAGGTCCCTTCCAACCCAAACCATCCTGGGAGGCCATGACCTTATGCAATGACCAGCAATAGCATCCCAGTTTGGGCATTTGCTCCTCAGTTCCCCAGTCTGGACATGCTCCCACCAGTCATGTCCAAGTCCTGCACAGTTTGGGGTAAAACCATGACTGAATTGGAGCATGGGTGTCGCCAAAATTGTTCCTAGCAGGGAGTCAAGCTAATTAAAGTCCATTTAGGGGAAGGTGCTGCCTTTTCCCTGGCAGGAGACAGCAGTTTTGTGGGCTCTAATAAAGCCAGGGAGGAAAACATGGACGTGGTCATGGATACGGGGACGCTGCTCGTTAAGAACCTTCAGGGGAGGAACTGCTTTGTTCAATTACCTGGAAATGTAGGAAGAACATTCCAGAACATTGCCAGACTCCCAGCAGGGAGGTGTGGGCTGATGACACCTCTGCTCTGGAGGGACATCAGCTGTTGGGTCAGCACAGCTCCTCCAGCTGTGAGCAGGGATGAAGCCCACCAGCACCGGTGAGTTCCAGCACAGGGACGTGATGGAAAACACAAAATAAATTAATATGTTTTGTTCTTCATTCTCTTTGTTAGGCCTTAAATGTTCTCTGTGCCTCCCATGACCTGGGATAGTGGTCATGCCTCCTTGGGGACCTCTTTTTTGGCTTTTCCAGCTCTCCTAAACCACCCTCTCAGGGAGGAATTTCTTCCCAGTGTTCCATCTGTCAGTAGGAAGCCATTCCCCCTTGTCGTGTCCCTCCATCCCTTTTCCCAAGTTCCTCTCCATCTCTCCTGGATCGCCTTTAGGCTGGAAGGGGCTCTCTGGAGCCTTCTCCTCACCAGGTGAACACCCCTTTGTCTCTCAGCCTTTCATTTTAAGAGAGAGAATGTGCTTCCTAAATCCAGAAGAAAGGCAGACTGAAGTCCCTCTAAGGCCAGCTCTTGTGCCAGCAGCACCTTCCCTACTCGGTGTTTTTCCCACTTTTGATCTCAAGAGACAAATGGAAACATCTGACAAGCAAATGACACTGTTCCTTCCCAGCCCTACCCCACCATGGAGCCGCTCCCTTCCAGGTCCTGCACCCCTGACCTTTGGGAAAAGGCCATGTCCAGGGGCTGAGCAGAGATTTCATCCCCCAGTCTTGGTGGGCTGTGGGTCTGGTCTTAGCCACGTGTCTTCTGCAATCCAACCCTGCATGAATTTTGGCTTTCCGTGATGGGAAGAGGGCTCCCTTTCCTCCCATCCTGCCATTGGAGGGTTGGCTTAACCCAGCTCTGGATTTCTGTCTCCCACCACTCGCCGCTCCCCAGATAAAGATCCATGTGAAATTTATCTCACCATCTTTCATTAAAATAAACCAATTAAGCAACGCTGAGGAGCCTCTGATCCAGGCCAGCTCGGTCAGTTGGTGAATCCCTGTTTCCAAAGCATCTTCCCTCTCTGCTTACCCTCACATCAAAGCAAGCCAGGGACCAGCCCCGTCCTTGGAGCAAAGCCTGTCAAGAGATTGGGGAAACAGCTGATTTAATGCCGAGGAAATTAGTAACCAAATCAGTTCTTAGCCAAACGGCTCCTCTTCTTGATCTTGGGAAAAGTGGTGTTTAAATTCTCGATCTCATGGGTTTAGACTCAGGAAATGTGATTACACATCTGTCATTATTTTACTCTTCTGTGTTGATGGCTCATCTTAAACAAACCACATTCCTGCATCGCTTAGTAATCTCTGCTGTTCCCTCTCCTTGCCGAGGAGACAAGTCCTAGCTTGACATCCCCATCCCTGTTGATCACAGCTCCGCTGTGAACCAACCGGCAGAGCCGTGCTGGCACCAGCCGCAGGAGCGTTTGCACCTCCGACCTCTTTTCTCAGCTTCCCACAACTTTGCAGCCCCCTTTCCTCCTCGACAACGTTTGGGTGAGGAGCAGGAGATCCACACCTGCTGAGATCCATGTGTTTCTCGGAAAGGTGGTCCAGCCTTACCCCGTCTTCTGCCGAGCAGGTAAGAACACGCATTTTGGGCTTGGACACGGGTCAAAAAGGGTAGGTCCTTCTGAGCAGAGCACAATTCCCAGGGATCCCGGCACCTCGCCAGCCCAGGAGGACGTGGAGAGCCCCACGGCTCCTGCAGGATGGGCTCCCAGCGGCCACGCAGGAGGAACCTGCCCTGAGAAACACCACCTCTGCAGGGACACTGAGCTTTTCTCTTGGTGGCTTTATCTTCCAGCTGCGCTGAGACAACGCCGAGCTTGCCATGGAGCTGCTGGAGGAACCTGACTCCTAGATGTTCCCAGCACCAGGTAGGAAAACGAGGGCCTGCTTTAGTGGTGTTGGGGTTGGAGGGGAGTGGTGGGGCAGGTGGTGACCTGGTGCTGGTGGGGACACTGGAGATGTGGGGCTGTGGTGTTGACTCAGAGGTGCCTATCCAGGTGTTTCCCATGGCTTGTGAAATCCTTCCCACCTGCTGGAAGCTCAGCAGAGGATCTCAGGGAAAGATTTCCCTTCTGCTGCCGAGTGCACTGTTGGTCAGGCATTGGCAGCCATGCTCCTTGTGTTTTTCCTTTATCATGGCATTTTGGCACAAGAGCTGTGCCAGAAATGGTGAATCTCTGGGAATCCTCGTGGAGGATGGTATGATCTCAGGAAAACCCCGAGCTCCCGGTGCGATGCCGTTTACTTGTATCTTGATCTTTCCCTTGGTTTTGTTGATGTGATTTCCACCTTTTACCTGCACCAAGCCCCGGATTTGTCCCATCCTGGCAGCTGCCAGAGGTGGAAGGGTTGGAGTGGATGAGATCTGTTCCTTGTCAGCAAACCCACCGTGTTTCTTCCGGACTGGTCCCTGTGGGAGAAGCGAGGCTGGTGTGGTGTCGCCCTGTTCATGCCAAAGACGAACCCATTCGGTTAAAACCAGCTCCTTTTGTTCTCTGCCATGTGACGTGGGGAGTTTTCCTCCACCAACCCCTACTGGATGAGAAGGGAAGGTCCTGGTGAAGTGGGATCGAAGCGAAATGTTGGTGGGAGTGGGAGGGCAAGGCTGTGTGTGGGCAGGGCACCACTCCTTGCTGTGGGAGGCTGGGTGAGGTCCTGGGGGCACCTCTGCTCCCACCCTGCACCCAGCAGCTGGGAGGGACCCCATTCCCTTGGCATGGGGCATCCAGAGCTCCATCTCCACAGCCACCCACCCGAGGGTGCTTTGGGCAGTGGGTGCAGTGCTCTGCCTTCGGGTCTTGGTGCCTGTTGCTTCCAAGCTTCCATAACCTGAGGAATGAGCTGGGATTGCTAAATTCCAAGCTGCCTGTAGCCTTTGGGATTCTATATATGTGTATGGCAGGTGTTCCTTGGGGGTTTCTGGCAGGGATCCCCTCTGGATTGCGTTGGGTCACACAGTCTGGGGACTTCATGCTTCGTGGTTGATCTTTCCTTATTTGAAATCAGCTGCAAGGTTGATGTTGGCAAAGATAGTGTCAAACTGCTGGAGTGAGTCCAGAGGAGACCATGAAGGTGGTCCAAGGCTCTGGAGAAAGGCTGGGAGAGCTGGGGGTGTCCAGCCTGGAGAAGAGAAGGATCCAGGGAGACCTCAGAGCCCCTGCCAGGGCCTAAAGGGGCTCCAGGAGAGCTGGAGAGGAACTTGGGACCAGGGATGAAGGGAGAGGACAAAGGGGAATGGCTTCCCACTGCCACAGGACAGGGAGAGATGGGATACTGGGGAGAAATTCTTCCCTGTGAGTGTGGGAAGGTCCTGGCACAGGGTGCCCGGAGAAGCTGTGGCTGCTCCTGGATCCCTGGAAGTGTCCAAGCCCAGGCTGGACATTAGGGCTTGGAGCCACCTGGGCTAGTGGAAGGTTTCCCTGCCCATGGCAGGAGGTGGAACAAGGTGATCTTTAAGGACCTTTCCAACCCAAACCATTCCATGACTCCATGAAACTCCTCTGGACCCGGTGGAACACGGGACCAGGATCTCTTGGCAAGCAGAGCAGCTTGGGAGGAGCGTCTGTAGGATGGATCTTTTTAAACAATTAAGAGCTTCTCCAGCTCATTTCCTTCAATGCCCTCGCAGAGCAAATCAGCTTAATTAGCAGTCTTAGTGAATAATTAATTTTCTCACAGGTTTTTTTGATAGCTTCTTTAAAGCAAGAGGGTTTGAAGCCACTGAGCAGCTCCTGGCACAACCACAGCTCAGTCCTTTAGCTGGTGCCTTCAGACCCATTTATTCCCTTATGGGCAGTGGAAATGGCCAAAAAATGGCAAAAGAAGGGACCAGTGGCATGGAGAAATTTTCCACACACAGTTTTTCACCCCCGGTATCCCATGGAGATGGATGCAGCTTATCAATGTCCTAGCAAAGCACTGATGTGTGGCCCTGAAACCTGCTGCCCAGAGAGACAGAGAGAGGTTTGAGGCTCCAAAGCCATAAAAATCAGGTTTATTTTCAGCTTTGCCTCTGCTGTTAATGACAGGAGGGTCTGCTGTTGTTTAGACCTGAGTGGAGAGACTTTAATTACTACTTTGGTGCCAAGGATGTAAATATGGACTCGGGGAAGCAGCGAGGGTTATTAAAGAGAAAAGACTGTAATTGCTGGGCCACTCCCTCTCCATCAGATTTTCCTCTCACTCCGGTTTGGAGAGGACCGGCTGATCCAGTCGGGCTGTCTCTGGCCATGGGTTGCAGGCTCTCCCTGAGGAAGGGGAACATCCAGCAGCACCCACCCAAGTCAGGATGGAATTGCCTTTATCCGGGCAGAAAAACTTTGTAGAATCCCTTAGTTTTAGCACAGCCACAAAGAGATGTTGGCAGTATGAGGAGCAGGGCAGGAATTTTGGGTGGGTTTTCCCTGGGGTGATCTTTTTGCCATGGAAGAAACTCCCAGCCCAGCTGTAAACAGCTTCTCTCTCAGATGCAAACGCTCCCATGGCTTTTTTTTTTTTTAATATACACTCCTATCTTTGATTTCATTTAATAATGGATGAATTATCAGAAATATGTGCTGGCAGGCAGCCCGGGTTTTGTCAGGAGGCAAACGACTTCAGTAACGCGTCGGTTGAAAAATATTTTGAAAAAGAAAAAAGGGAGCGAGAGCAAATAAAAAAAAGAAAGTCAGTCTATGCGAAAGCCTCCAGGGGTGGGAAAAAACCCAAGCTGACTGCAAAACTTTTTTTTTTCTCTCCCTTTTCCTTCATGCCTGTGCTGAGGGTAGGATTGTCTGACTGAACTCGTGTCTCTCCAAGAGCACGCTGCCACTTCTGCAGGGTGGAGGGGCGATAGCGGGGCTGTGCCCCCTCTGGAGGAGCATCACCTCCTCCAAAAATTTCAGAATAGGCTCTTGGAAGTGAGGGTGAAGAGCTGTGATGCTCTTGACCCCATCTCCACAGAGTGGACGGGATGTGCTCCTTGTCAGCAAACCCACCATGTTCGGGACTGATTCCTGTGGGAGAAGCGAGGCCACGCACTCCAAACCCCCCATCCTGGGAGGAGAGGGTGCCAAGGGGGACTTTTGCCTCAGGGCTGGAGCGTGTGGGGTGAAGCAATCAGGCAGTCACCGGGCAGGAACGGGGCGAATCCAGGGCGAGCAGGAGCCGGGGGCAGGCAGTGCCTGCACCGACACGCCAGGCCTGGCATGACCTCCCTGCAGGGCCTGGTGCTTTCTGTCCCTGCACAGCCACCCCAGCACGGGCTGGGCAGGCAGAGGAGGGAGGGTGATGCTGAGGAGAAGGATTTGGGGGTGCTGGCGGGTGAGGAGTTCGATTTGAGGTGCCCGTGTGAGCTGGGAGCCCCAAAAAGCAGCTGGGTGCTGGGCTGATCCCACAGCGCAGGCAGCAGGGAAAGGGAGGGGGGGATTCTCCTGCTCTGATCCCCTCAGGTGAGACCCCACCTGCAGAGCTGCCTCTGGTGTCTCCAGCATCAGAAAGAAGAGGAACTGCTGGGACATGTCCAGGGAAAGTCATGGGGTTGTTCTGAGGGCTGGAGACCCTCTGGAGCCAGGCTGGGAGAGCTGGGGGTGCTCACCTGGAGAGGAGAAGGATCCAGGGAGAGCTCAGAGAAATTTCCAGGGCCTGAAGGAGCTCCAGGAGAGCTGGAGAGGGACTGGGGACAGGGGATGGGGGGGACAGGACACAGGGAATGGCTTCCTACTGCCAGAGGGCAGGGATGGATGGGATATTGGGAACTGGCAATTCCTCCCTGTGAGGGTGGTAAGGCCCTGGAATAGAATTCCCAGAGAAGCTGTGGCTGCCCCTGGATCCCTGGAAGTGTCCAAGGCCAGGCTGGACAAGGCTTGGAGCAACCTGGGACAGTGGAAGGTGTCCCTGCCATGGCAGGGATGGAATGAGATGATCTTTAAGGTGCCTTCCAAGTCAAGCCATTTTTGAATTCTATGACTCCATGATCCCTTTGGTCATCCTGCTGGCTCTGGACATTTTTGATAGCTTTGGGATTCAGGTTTGGGACTCAACACTGGTGACAACCTCACCTCCTCCCACAGCCATGGTGACTTCGGCTGTGTGGATGAGAATTTCCCACCTGTTCAACATTGGCCTGATTTTAAGGTGGAACTGGAGAGACAGGGAATTGCATCCTAAAAAGCCTGACTCCATTTTAGCTGCTTGCTCCAGCTGGTGAATTTAGCTTTGTTTCCCTCTAGAGTGTGATTTCTCCACAGAAAGCAAAGCCCACATGAAGAAGGTCCCCCAGGTCCCCCCAGGATGCTCAGCCCTGGCAGATTTGGGATCAGTCCCTGTGTCCTGGCAGCGTGGCTGAGGCAGGAGATGCTCTGGAGCCAGATTCCATCCCACTCCTCTGCGCCTGAGTCAGAGTGAGTCAGCCCTCTGGATTGCTCTCCTGCTGCCCCGAGCCAACCCAGCATATTTATTAGTTAATTAGTTTGCATTTCCTCCTCCTCTCTTCCCTTCCCTTCCCAGCAGGCCCTCTCCCCCATCTTTCCTGCAAAGCAAACTTTGGGGATGTCCATCTCATAAATATCCCCATCACCCACTCCCCAAAACATCACCTTTTCTGCAGAGAGGCCCAGTTCTTGGTCCGTGCAGTGGGTGGCAGGGGGGACCCACGCTGCTCCCAGCTGAAGATCCAGGGTCCATCCCAGCATTTCCCCTACTGAGAGCTGATTTTAGCCCTAAAATGTAAGGATTGAGGTTCTTTTCCTGGCCATTTTCCTTGGCAGAGGTGCTGGTGTGCCCAGTGACACAGGGAGAGTGCAGGCTGTTATTGTGACATCCCGATGAGTTATTAGCAGAGGGGGAAGTGTGTTGAGGATTGCAGGGAACAGGAGGAATTATTGGTGGCAAACTGTCCTCAGGGGCTGGTTTTGCTCCACATCCATGCTCTTCAGAAACTCATGGAATGCCAGGATAGTTTGGGTGGGAAGGAATCCCGTTCCTTGGGCAGGGATGTCACCCACTAGATCAGGATCATCCATCTCTGCTTCCCAGAGTTTTATGCCTTAGGGGGATAAGCCTAAGCTGGGTCCCACAGCCTGGCTGAGCCCTACACACGGACCAGCCTCATCCTCACCAAGAAAACCTGGAATTTAGCTAGAAACCTGGGATTTAACTGAAATCCTGATAAAAACCACAGCTGGCTAAAAAACCTACATCAGCTCTGGCTGCTGGATGAGAGGGGATGTCCCCCACTGGGAAAGGGATGAGAATGGATACAGGAATGAAGGTGGAAATGGAGATGGGAAAAGGAATAGGGATTTGGGATAGGAATCAGGATAGAGATGGGAAAAGGAATAGGGAAGGAAATGGGAATGAGGATAGGGATGAGAATGGGGACAGAGACAAACATAAGGGCAGGGATGAGCATGGAGAAAAGGATGGGAATGGTGACAGAAATGGGGATGAAAATGGTGACAGGAATGGGGATGGGAACAAGAAAAAGAATGGGAACAAGGATAAGAATGGGGACAGGAACAAGCACAGGAATGGGAATCTGATGGGAACGGGGACAAGGATGGGGATGGGCATGGAGAGAGGGAAGGGACAGAAAGGGAAAGGGAGCAGCCTCATTCCCACATTCCTGCCGGCTGCCAGCTCAGGTAATGAGCAGCTTCCCTGCCCTCAGCTGCCCCGCCTGGGTGGGGAGGGTTTTTCCAGCACTGAGGGTTTGAAAGTGAGGCACCAGAAAGGAGATGGGAAGGAGCAGGTAATTTTTATCCCCGTGAACCCAGCACTGCCATTTCACTTGGAAAACCCACGGGTTATCCTGCTGTTTCCTTGCACCCTTTGCTCTTCCTCATCCTGTTTCCCACAGGAGAGATGGGGAGACCTGGAGGAGCTGGGCAGTTAATGGGATTTCTTGGATCTGATAGGAATCAGGTCCAGCTCTATCTCATCTCTGCTGGAGAAAAAAAAAATCTCATTTTCTTTGGCTTTGCTGATTAAAGTTTAATTACCTTGAATGCAAATGATTCATCAAAGGAACACAGATTATTTTTTTTGTGAGAAGTTCATGTGTAGCCTGGGAAGGAAAGTGTTTATTGAGGTGTTCTCTGAGCAGGGTCTGCTCAGTGTCAGGCAAAGCTTTTGGGCAGAAACAGGCAAAAAATTACTTTTGCTCTGTTCCCAACTCACTTCCCCTTCCCTGAAGGATCTCCCCAAGCACTTGACAGCATCACACAGCCCATTGCACAAGTGAGTGATATTTTCCTGCTCTCCTGTCTGCAAACTGTTGCTGGGAATTGCCCAAACAGGGAAAAATGGGGCCTTTGCTGGTTTTCCATGTTCTTTATGTGAGTTCATACTCTGGGAGATCTGATTGCAAAACCAGTCCTGGAATCAGGGAGACAGAATTCCAGACAGGTGTTCCCACTGCACTTGGGGAGCCTCTTCATTTCTTTTGGGGTGTGTAATTCCTTTATCTGGCTTATCTTTCCTAGAGCTGCCTCTATAAGCTCAGAGCAGGACATGCTGGGCAGCCAGCAGAGTTAGCAAGGCTGGCAGGAACTATCTGATCCCCCAAAATTAAAGGGAATGAAGTGTGGGAACACAGCTTGGACTGTAAGTAGCTTGTGCTATGAAAAAAATCACCTCAGCTTTGTATCCTGATGGATTTAAAGCAGGTAAAGGGCTGAGGAGGGGTTGCCACCACCATGGCTTTTATTTACAATCCCAAGGGAGCTGATCCCACTGGGATGGGGCTATGGAGGGGAAAGGACCTCTCTGCACAATTCCCCCCTCCGTGAAAATCCCTGGAAACAGAAAACAAAATGATGCTGTGTTGCTTGCCCGTCCCAAAAATAACCCTAAATCCTCTGTAACACCATGGGAAGACCCTGTGCTGCTTATCCAGCTTCTCCCCAATCTCCTGCAGATCTTTGCAGGAATGAGGTGCTCAGGGGCAACCAAATTCCCCCCAAAACCCCAACCTGGGGAACGGGGCCCATGGATGCAGCAGCACAGGGATGTTGGAAAGCCTCAGGGTGAGGGGCAGCCACGCAACCATCCCCCCAGGAATCAGACATTCCCAAGAACAGATAAAAGGGATTGGGGCTGGCTGCCTGCCCATGGAAAATCCCAGCCCAATCTTCTCACCTGGAGCTGTTTGCAGAGTCTTCTCCCCCATTAGCATAAGCAAAGCTGCCTCCATGCAATGCTGCCTTCGTCCCGCTCAGCTGCTGCTCCTGTTGGGATTTGAGGGTGATTTTAATGTCATTCCCTCCTCCCCTGTGGCATCTGGAGCAGGACCAGCCTGGCATGTCCTGGCTGTGGGCAGACAGACATGTCCCAGTGGCCTTTCATCAGCTGGGCCCCAGCAGCCCCAGCCCTGTCCCGCAGCCATCGCACCCATCCCATGGGTCAGCCAGGGAAATTCCCGAGCCAGCCATTCCCTGGGCTGGCCACTCGTGCTGGGTGCTGTGGGAATGATCCTTTTGCACCCCTAAACACCCACTTTTCCAGCTCATAGCAAAAAAAAAAAAAAACCAAAAACCCCCAACCAAACATCATCCAATCCCTCAAACCCCGCTGCACTTCGAAGGCATCGAAATAATTGATCTGCAGGTGTTTAGAACCCATTTGCATAATGCAAAGACGTTATTAATTGCCAATTAGTAGTCAAACAGCACTAATGGAACCTGGTACAGGGAGGGAATAGGCAGCTGGGCCTCTGCAACTGGAAAAACACCCAGCCCTGTGTAATTAAATGTCTTCTCCAGGCTCACCCCACCCGGCTGCCTGGGCACTGGTGTGGGAAGCTTCCCACGCCGCTGGGATGGGGCAGTGCTGGGATGGGGCAGCTCCAGGTTGGGATTGGGGAGCTCCAGGCCAGGATTGGGCATCTCCAGGCTGGGATTGGGCAGCTCCAGGCTGGGATTCTGCTGGTCCCACAGATGTGCCATCCTTTCCTGGGATGGTTGGGGAGGAAAGGATCTCTCTATGGCGTGTGGAAGGAGCAGCACAATTCCAGGAGTTGGTAGGAGCAATCCCTGCACAGGGTAATTGGGGTGTCTGAGGGATGACATGTGGCTTAGGCTTAGGTTTAGGCTGGGTGTGAAGCTTAGCTCAAGGGAGGGCAGGCCTGGTGTTCTTCATGCAACAGCTTGAGATCCAGCCCTGTCATAAACACAGCCATGGGAATGTGATAAATCCAAGCTGGCTCTGCAGGTAGGGTTGTTTGTTGAGCTTGGAGAAGGAGGAATGGAAAAGGCTTTTTCTGCCTTGGAAACTGTCCTGATTGTACCTGAAAAACAGGGATTTATACTTGGAAAAAGAAACTGTGAGCATTATTTTCTCTGCTTCGTTCAGTTGATCGCCTCCTAGGAGCACTGGCTGGGCTCATCCATGCCTGCAAATTCTGTGTTCCAGAGAAACTGGGAAGGTCCCAGGCACAGAGAATATTGCTGGGAAGAGGGGAACGTGCCCTTTGTGGATGAGAGTGGATGAGGAGGTGGCACCAGCCTTCACCCAGGGGCAGCTGCCCTGGCAGAGCCTGTGCCAGGCAAAGGAGGCCTGGCTGCTCCAGGGAGGGATGCTTCAGCTCTTTCCTCACATACACAGCACAAAATTGGAGATTTTGTGGGTTTTTTAGTTTGATTTGGGGGGAATTTTTGATTTGGGGGGCATTTTTGGTTTGGGGGTGATGAGCCAAGCAGTTGAGGTAGCCCTGGGGACCTCCAAGTTCTCCACAACACCAAGGGGATGGACAGAGTCCTGAATTCCTGCTCTGACAGCCCAAATCCTTCTTTTCTTCAAGGCAGCATCTTTCTAATCACTCGTGGCATAAAATGAGTTGCTCCAAGTGTGTGCTGTGGGTTTGTGGAAATCAAGGGTGTGGGATGTGCTGCCACATCCAATGGCAGGATTTGGGATGTAAATGGGAGGATTTTGGGGTGTTTATGGATTCAAACTGCCAGAGGCCAGGGTTAGGTGGGATATTGGGAAGGAATTCCTGAGGCCCTGCCACAGAATTCCCAGAGAAGCTGTGGCTGCCCCTGGACCCCTGGAAGTGTCCATGGCCAGGTTGGACAGGGCTTAGAGCAGCCTGGAATAGTGGAAGGTGTCCCTGCCCTTGGCAAGAATTGGATGGGATTTAAGGTCCCTTCCAACCCAAACCATTCTGGAATTCCATAAATCAGAGGAGCTGACTGGGTGGGGCTTGATTTGCTGGGATGACTGAGTTTGGGGACTCTCCTCTGCAAAGCACCAAAATTAGGGAATCCTTTCAGAACAAGGGGACTAAGGGCTGAGTTTGCACCAGGAAAGGTGCAAAGGGGCTAGGGCTGCAGAAAATCATGGCTGGAGATGGAGACATCTGTCCTTGGGTTTCGGAGCAGGATGGGATCTGGGGAGAGCCAGGATTGGGTTTATTGGGATTGGGATAACACAGCAGGGCCCCAGAACCTCTGCAAAAAACACATTAATTTTAAATACAGCAGGTGCTGATGGAGCAGTTGGGAACGGTGCTTTAAGCAGGGTGACAGTTTCCCACTGGATTCCTGGGATTTCCTGGGATTCCCACAGCATCCTTCACCCCTTTCCTTCATTCAGGAAAGGCCTTGGACAAAGAAATGTTGGCGTAGGGCAGAGTTGTGCAAACATGAGGTGGGCAAAGCTGAACCAGGAACACCTGGGATTTCTCCCTCACTGCCCATCACCGGCTTCCAGGCGTTGTATTTTTATATTTTCTTTAAAAAAAACACCAAAAAGTCCATTGGAAATAAACTCCCAGGATGGATGAGAGTCAGGACTCTGCATTTCATGCCCCTGCAGTAATGGGTGTTAGAGTTCTCCTTTAAACCTCTTTCCCAGGGCTTTATATCTGGATCATAAAAATTCCAAGGAGGGAGGAAGGAAAAAAGGAATCGCATAAAAGAAGGTCATAGCCACAGCTGCTTTTGGTTTATTGTGCTCACAGAGCTCATAAACATCTTGGGTTTGGAAGTGGAGAGGGCCTGGTCCAGCTGCTGTGGGATGTTTGGGGTAGGAACCTGAGGATTTTGAGGGTGCCGTGAAAATGTGAGCTCATGGGAGAGTGGACTGAGGTTTTGGTGAATGGGGCTTGCCTTGATAATGCCCTGCCCATGGTCAAAGGTCCTGGCATGGATGGAGGGGAGGGCTGCTGCACCCACTGGTGGGGTGGGATCCCAAAATGGGCTAGAATCCTAAAATCCCAGAATTATTTGGGTTGGAAGGAACCTTCAAGCTCATCCAGTTTCAACCCCACTGCCATGGGCAGAGATTCATTCCACTGTCCCAGGTTGCTCCAAGCCCCATCCAACCTGGCCTTGGACCCTGTCAGGGATGGGGCAGAGGTTTGGGAGCTTCTAGGACAGCAAGGGACATTTTTGGGGTGGCCCAGATCCATCCCTAAACCTGTGATTTGCCTCCCTCCTGCTTTTCACCAACTCCCAGACACAGCCCTGGGGAAGGATGAGGCGGCTCTTCCCCTCCCAGTTTGCTTGAATGAAACCAGTTCCTGGGCTCCTGCTGAGAACCCTGGCTTCCCCAGACCCTGGGAAGGGAGGGAGGGGTCTAAACATAGAGCAAATTCCCTCCTGGAAGTGCAGAACCCCAGACTGGGGTTGGCATTTCCTCCATCCACATGGTGCCAGGTCACCCCAGCACCCACGGTGGGTGGCTCGGGCACCGCTCTCACCCTGGGAGCTCCCATCCTCTGGGATGGAAATCATCTGTTCCTCCCTGGGCAGGCTGCTCTGGGGCACGTCCCTGAGCCTGACCCAGCCTTGGTGTCCCCTCAGCCCATTCAGGTACCCTGCACACCCCAGACTCGAGGGAACGTTGTCATTTCAGGGTTGCGTTTCCCAGAAATTCCATTTGGTGATGGTCTGGGAGACGACATTCTTCCAGGAGGGGCTTTGCTGGCTTCCTGAGGGATAGATACCTTTGGAGCAGGGTAACCCTGCTGGGTGAAAGCTGGGAGTGACATTTTAACCATCAAACACATCTTTTCCTCCGTGCCATGGATTGAGAGAAGCGTGTGGAGCTGGCAGGGGGAAACCGCCAGAGATGCCAGAGCTGCTGCTTCCCAGGGAAGTGGAGTGTCTGGGAAAGGTTTCCACAGAAAGTTGCCCTTCAAACCAAAAAAAAAACACCCCTTTTCCTGCTGCAGAGAAGGGAGGGAGGGCAGTGGGAATCATGGAATTCCAGAATGGTTTGGATTGGAAGGGACCTTAAAGACCATCTCGTTCCAAACCCCTGCTGTGGGCAGGGAAATTTTCCACTAGCACAGGTTGCTCAGGTTTTATAGGAATGACCAAATGCTATATATACATATATAAAAATGTATATTCACATATCCACAGGCTTTCCCTGTCAAAGGAGCACCCCAAAATCCTGCCTGGAAAAATACACTGCAATAATTCACCGTGGTTTTGCAAGCCCTCAAATGCATATGCTCACTTACAGGTTTACAAGAACATTCCTGATATTAATTAACAGCTAAATAAGCAAATAAGCAGATAAATGAAGTGTTTGCTGCAACAGCAGGGAGATATTCCCAATCCATGACTAAAGCTGTGGGTTTCAAAGCTTTTGGGGACATGGTGGCAGCTCCAGACTGTCCCATGGGTGCCAGAGCACTCAGCACTTTCCAGCAAGATTCTCCAGGGAACTGGCCTGGGATAAAGCCCAGCCAAAACCTGTGGTAGTTTCAGAGCTGGTGTCCAGTGATGGCTCACAGTGCAGCCCCAAAAATGGGGTTTTTAGCCCTGGGGGGTGATGGAGCAGAGGGGGATCCCCTTGGGGTGGGATGGAATGAGGGAAGGGGAAGGAGAGGCTCTGGGAGAAGTAGGGAGAGAAAAGGGGGTGACCACAGCAACGTGCCCAGGGAGCTTGGAGATCCTGAGAGTTCAGGGGTCCAAGGAGCTCAGGGATCCTGGGAGCTCAGGGATCCAGGAGCTTAGAGACCCCAAAATCTTGGGGTCCCTGGGAGCTCAGGGGTCCCTGGGAGCTCAGGGATCCAGGGATCTCAGGGATCCGAGAGCTTAGAGACTCCAAAATCTTGGGGTGCCTGGGAGCTCAGTGATCCAGGGAACTCAGGGATCCAGGAGCTTAGAGACCCCAAAATCATGGGATCCTTTGGAGCATAGTTATCCAGGAACTTAGAGACCCCAAAATCTTGGGGTGCCTCGGAGCTCAGGGGCACAGGGAGCTCAGGGATTCAGGGAACTCAGAGACCTGTGGAGCTTAGAGATCCCAAAATCCTGGGGTCCTTGGGAGTTCAGGAATCCAGGGAGCTTAGAGACCCCAAAATCTTGGGGTCCCTGAGAGCTCAGGGATCCTAGAAGCTCAGGTATCCAGGGAGCTTAGAGACCCCAAAATCTTGGGATCCTTGGGAGCTCAGGAATCCAGGGAGCTTAGAGACCCCAAAATCTTGGGATCCTTGGGAGCTCAGGAATCCAGGGAGCTTAGAGACCCCAAAATCTTGGGGTCCCTGAGAGCTGAGGGACACAGGGAGCTTGGCTGCAGCTGTCTGGCTCCTGTGTGCCATTAATAAACAGGAAGGGATTAACGAGCTATTTGTGGGAGCCCATTAGACAAATATTAGCCCAGCTATGGATCCTCTTGGAGGCCGCCTCAGTCCATTTCATGAAAATCAATTCGCTCTTGGGCGGGCGTCGGGAGGCGCCGCGGCGGCTTCAAAAAAGCGGAGGGATTGCACAAATCCTGCCCGGCAGCACCTTTGGAACCTTCATGTGAGGTTCCTGTTTTGATCCAACCCCAACATCCTGCTGCTGGTGCTGCCAGGATTGCTTTTAGGCTGCGCTGGCCGCCGTGTCGGTGACCCCGGTGGGAAGTGATTCCCGCTGTCTCCAAAGGGGATTTTCAGCCCTGCTGTGACTCAAACCCCAGGCAGGGGCTGTTGGCAGCAGCCCTGTAACCCCCCCGAGGTGCCAGAGTGGGGTTAGGTGGATGTGGAGGTGGTTAATGGAATGAGATGGGCTTTAAGATTCAATCCAGATGGTTCCATGTTGCCATCATTCGTCCCCAGCTGCTCCAGGCTCCTTGAGCCTGGTGGGAACAGGGATGTTCAGGTTGAGCTGCTGGGCTCCAAGGGGGCTCTGCTTTTTCCAGCCCCTCTCCCCTCTGGCATCCATCCCTTTTCCTGCCAAATGGAGCGCTGACCTTGGCCGGGGCCGCCGGGAAGCCCCGGAGCACAAACAGCTCTTCACAGCAGCAGTAAATCATTGATGGATGGCTGATGGACACGTGGGGCCACGGCCAAGCTCCGTGGGCTCCCTGGGCTGCTTTGTCCCTGGGGATGGAGGAGGGGAAGGGTGGCCTGGGCTGGCTTTTCCCTGCTGCAATCCTGTTTACAAAGCATGAGGCTGGTGTCCCGTTTCCCTGGGCAAAAAGTGCCTGCCTGTTTTCCCTGGGGATGGAAACAGCACCAGCCACTTCCCAAAGCACCCCAGAAAGCTGGGCTAGCACCAGGGTTGTTATAAACCATGCCAAGGAAAGCACATCCCAGCAGGCTAGTGCCACCCCAGGGCACGGTGGTGTGGATGGAAGGAATGGGATGGGAGCCTTTGCGTCCTTCTGTGATGGAGCTGGGGTTTAAATTATGGGAAAATCCTAATTTAGCTGGCTCAGGGTGGGAGGGTTTGACCAAGTTCGCTTCAGGACGTGCTTTGGAGGATCTCCAGTGCTCCCAGTGTGAATGTGGTGCTGGTCCATGACCCCTTGTGCTCAGTTCATTCCTGACATCGCCGTGCCTTGCACGGGCACAGAGCAAACCTAGCCCTGCTGCCCTCACCTGCTGGGCACTGCCCTTTCATCCCACCTTTATCCACACCTCCCTGGATCAGATTTGGAGCAAACCCTTCAGCTTCATGACCCCATTCCTGGATTTCACCGTGGCTCCTGCAAACTCGTAACCAAACCCTGCTGCCATGGAAAATACACGGACACAGGCGAGCATCACCAGGATGCCAGGGGAGGGAAAATGTGCCCCCCACACCTCCTCCTTTGGAGCACCCTGGTCCCTGATGGATGCCCTGGTTCTTCACAGTCTTTCACCACCCAAATTCCACTTCTTTTTTTCTTTTTATTTTTTTTTTTCCCAGCAGAGAAATTCCCAGTTTTCCTCCCACCCCACCACCCTGAGGGAGGGATTCTCTGATGTGTTGTAGCGTCAGGGGTGGTGGTGACCCCCCCTGAGGGGGCCCTTGCAGGGGTTTCTCTCCCGTTTCAGCAGCCCTGAGGCATCTGCCCCTCTGTCAGATGGGACTGGAATCATGGAGTGGTGTTGAAGCCGGAGAACAGACGGGCTAAAAATATTCCCCCGCTCGCTCCTGTGATCTTTCCTCCCCGCCGCCCTTTCCTGCTTTACGCCACAATTCCATGGGATTTCAGCAGCTCTGGCAGGCTGAGAGCAAACTCTAGGAATAACCCCCGGGCCCAGAGGCACGGAAAAGCCGCACAAAACAGAAAGGATGGAGGAGCTGCGGTGGGAGGGGGGAAAGGGGCTTTTAAAGAGGGAAATGCTGAGTGGATTTGGGAGTGGGAGGTGGGGGGGAGCAGTGGGAAAACCAGACTTACTCCCCAGAAAATCTCTGCCCACCTCCCCACGGATTTATCAAAAATTGGGTGAAAACCCCTGGATTGGGTGAGGATGGGGGGTTCGGTTTGGGGTGGCGATCCTGCCTTTCCCTCCAACCATCCCGAGGAATCTCCCAGGCTCCGATCGCATCCCTGCTGCTGCTGAAGAGGATGCTGGGCTCGAGGAGCTGTAAATACTGCGGGCTAGATTAGCAGAACGCACCGGATCAGCCCTGCCGAGACGGTGGGGGGGGGGGGGGTATGCTTCCCTGCCGGATGCACGCTTGGATTTTCTTGATGGTTCCAACACTTGGGGATTCAGGCTGGATTTTCTCTCTTTCCAGCCTCGTCGGGCTTAAATCTCATGCAGCTCCTTTTTATTTCCGTCCTTGCCGACTTCCCAGGCAAAGGCTGGGCACAGTAAATACAGAGGGAGATTTGAGGGGGCCAGTTAAATGTAATAATATCCTTCCCCAGCTAAAATCTGATAGGAAAAGCCTCTCTGGGAGCATCCCCTGAATTCCCGAGGAGCCAGGAGTGGTTTGGCATTGCCAAAATTCCAGGATGCTCAAGGAGCCAGCCTGAGCTGGGGTGTCCCCAGGCCACTCCCAGGGATGTTCCCCTTTTCCCAGCACCATCCAGGGCTGGCTCCTGCACACTGAGCACAGGCTTCCCCAAAATTCAGCTGGGATGGGTGGAACTGGAGCTGTCCCCAAGTGGGTACACCCAGGGGGACAAAAACCCCTGAGGAGGGGTCCCAATGTGGGCTCGGGCTTTTAATTACAAACCCAATTAAAACAGAGGCTTGATTAGATCTCTGTGAATTGGGCATTTATAGCCAAAAATCAGCTGGAATTCTCCTAAACAGCCCAGAAAACGCTGGAGAAAGTCCCCCCACCGTGTTGCTTCTGTGCTGAGGGGGGACAGGGACTCGCCCACCCCAGCCTGGATAGAGAGGGAGGAAGAGCTTCCTTGGAAATCCCCGTGAAATGCAGGAATGGGAGCGAGGTCCAGCTCCTCTCCGAGTTTATAGCAACGCTCCGGCTGTTGTGGCTCCAGGCCGGGGTTTCTTTATTTAATTTCTTCCCCTTATGGGCTGAGAAACCTTCCCAGCCCCAGCACAGCCCGCTCACGATAGCTGGGATTTGTTTTCCTCTCTTGTCCGGCGAGGAATTTCTAAATCCCAGCTGCAGCCAGAGCTGGAGCCCTGGAATATGCTGGGTTGGAAGGGGCCCATCAGGATCCTTGAGTCTGATGCTCTGCCAGGTGTCATGGAGCAGCGGTGACACCCCTGTCCCCAAATGCACCCCACAAGGTTTGTGGTCAGTGCTGAGGGCCCTGTGCTGCTCCAGGGTAAATTTTCCTAGCAGGACATCCCAAAAATCCCTAGAAATGGATGCTGGGCACCGACAGCAACGAGCCTGGCTTGGCACAACTGATCCATCAGCCTTTGGGAAGGGAACGGGATGCAGAGAGGGACGTGTTTAGCTGTTATTTTGTTGCTTTTTTTGAATAATTTTTATGCCATTAACAAAATCCAAGGGGAACTGTGAGATAAGAGAGCTCCCACGTCTCCGTGTCCATCCCTGCCAGTGACAATGCCGGCATTGAAATTCTGGGATGGGAGACACTCAGCTGGTGATAATGCAGGATCACAGTGAGCCACTGCTATTTCCTGTCCTTTGCATATAAATACATCCAGTGTGAGAAAAATCCATGTATTTTATGCAAATGGTATTTCCATTCATAACCACACCACTCTTTTTTTTTTTAATTATTATTAGTATAATTTTGAGATAGGCCTAGCGATTCCATTAACTAGGAAAAAAACAACAAAAAACCCACAAAAAACCAAAACAAAAAACCCCAAAAGAATTCAATTTTTTTCTATTTTCCATGTTTCTGCTCCTGGGGACTTTGAGGGAGATTAATTCCAGAACTGTGAGAGGAATGTCACCGGAGTCTTTGGGCTTTTCCTCTCCCAGAGAGGAGAGGCACAGCGGATGATGGCTGAGGTCCATCTTTCCGAGCTCTCTCCACCTTGGAGCTTGGAATGGCTTTTCCCAGAGCGTCTCCTCCGGCCTCAGGAGCATCTCCCGTTGGAATGAGCCCAGAGATTCCTCCCGGCTCGGGAACAGCGTCGCACCCGCGCCATCCACGTCGGTGTTTATACATCGCCTCGCTGGCATCCCAGAGCTCTTCCTGCTGCTTTATTTAGCCTCTGCGGCAAGGCTGGCGCTGGGTTCCTGTATCCCTGTGTTCCACAGGGCTTGGAATGGGGCTGGGATGTGCTCAGCAGGATCAATTCATCCTCCTCAGCACCGCAGCTATGGGGCCGCGTCCTGCTTGTGCCTCCCCACCGCCCTAAAATGTTCTGTGGGTTTGGATAAATGAACCAAAGGACGGCTTTGCTTGGTTATCCCCCCATGTTAACTGCAGGATGGGTGCTTCCAGAGGGAGATTTTGGGGAAAAAAGACATTTCTGGCTGGAACGACAGGCTCTGCTTGGACAGGATGCTCCCCGTGCCCTCGGCAGTGGCACCAGTGGCTTTGTGAGGACCCGAGCAGGAGGTACAGGGTAGAAACCCCTCTCCCAATTCCACCCGGCATGGCCAAGGAGCGTGAGAGTGAGCCCAAACCCAAGGGATTTCCAGCCCCAGCCCTGCAGAAAGCCAGGTTGTTGTTTTTTTCCACGAGGAGAGCGGCGCGTTGGATTCCCAGCGCGGGTACCGCACGCTCCCGTAACGCAATTACCCAGCACGATCTGTCGAGCTGCAAACAGATTTCAGCAAGGAGTGTCAGGGTGCTCGCAGCAGAGCTGCTCTTTATTTAGGGCTGGGAACGAGCGGCTCCTCTCTCCCGGATCCTCGCAGAGACTGCGGGGGCCGAGGCGGCCTCGCGGGTCAGCCCGAGGAACGCCTTGAGACAGTTAAAAGTGAGGAATAAATAACTACTCCAAAAACAATCTCGCCAGATGGCACTTCTGAAGGAGGAGCGGCTCGGAGATGCTTTGCTGCTAATTTATGGTGCTGCTGCTGTTGCTATTCCGGGGCCTGGGTCACCTATGGAGAGGGATTCGTGTGTGCATCAGCTCCAAAGGCCTCACGTGAGTGAGCCTCACTCACCTTCATCCAGCTGTTCGGGTATCGGTGGGGGATTTAATGGGAATGGGGTTTAATTCTGCTCCTGCCTCACCCTGAATCCTAAAAACTGGTTTAATGTCCCAGTGGCACAGCCAGGGTTAGAGATGCTGGGGTGGGTGTGGGGGGTCCCCAGTTCAGGGGTGTTTGAACCCTCTCAAAGGACATGTGAGTCCCTTCCCTGGGAGATCATAGAATCTCAGGGTTGTTTGGATTAGAGGGGAGCTTAAAAAACATCTCATTCCAACCCCTGCCATGGGCAGGGACACCTTCCACTGTCCCAGGCTGTTCCAAGCCTCGTCCAACCTGCTCTTAGACACTTCCAGGGATGCAGGGGCAGCCACAGCTTCTCTGGGGGACCTGTGCCAGGGCCTCACCACCCTCACAAGGAAGAATTTCTCCCTCATATCCAATCTAACCCCGTCGTCTGGCAGTGGGAAGCCATTCCCCCTTATCCGAACTCCCTCCCCAGTTCTCTTGGAGCCCCGCTGGAAGGGGGCTCTAAGATCAATCCAAACTGAACATCCCCAGCTCTCCCAGAGCAGAGGTTCCCCAGCCCTCGGAGCATCTCCAGGCCCCTCCGGCCCTGCTCCCCGAGGTCCCCGCAGGAGGATGCTCAGCTCCTCTCCCGGGCACCTTCGGGTGGCTCCATCCCCGCAGCGACGGTGCCCGTGGTACCCTCCCAGGGGATGCGCTGCTCCGGCTCTTCCTAGAGCCTTTCGTGGGCACGGTGGCGGCGGCTGCCCGGCTGCCCTCGCCTCCCCCGGGGCCAACCCCCGGCTGTCCTGCCCGGGGCCAGCCCATTCCCGACCGTGTTCCCGCTGTCCCGGGCACGGCGCCGGGGCGGGAGGCGGTGCCGGTGCCGCTCGGGGCGGTGCGGGGCGGCCCGGGAAGGGGCGGGGGCGGCGGGATGGGCTGGGCTGGGTTGGGCTCGGCACGGCTCGGCTCGGCACGGCGGGGTTCGGCACGGCACGGCACGGCTCGGCTCGGCTCGGCTCGCCTGGCAGGCAGCGCGCTCCCGCAGCCGCAGGTAGGTGCGTGCCCGGCGCCCCGCACCGCGCTCCCGCTCGGCTCAACCCGGCTCGGCTCAGCCCGGTTCCGCTCCCTTGGGCTCCTTTCGGCTCGCTTTGGCTCAGCCCGCTCCGGCTCGGTTCGCCCCCGCGGGTGGGCCCGGTGCGGCCGCTTGTTGCGCTCGGGGGCGAGTTGGAGCCGGAGCGGTGCGAGCGGCCCCGGCTGCAGGAATGCGAGTCATTTCCTCCGCCCGCCCGCGGGAGCTGCGGCTCTGCCGGAACCCCCCCACGGCCCCCCGACAGCCGTGACACAGCCGCGACACGGCCGCGACACTGCCACGGCCACCCCGCAGCCGCTCCGGCACAGGGCGCGCTCCAGGGGCGCGCTCGACAGCGGGACCCCTCCTCACCCCTGTGTCCCCACATCTGCGGGACCCCTCACCCGTGGTCCCCACATCTGCGGGACCCCTCACCC
>CM031861.1:63539322-63565612 GCA_018697195.1 Certhia americana
TGCAATGCATGGATACAATGCAGGGATGCAATGCATGGATACAATGCAGGGATGCAATGCATGGATACAATGCAGGGATGCAATGCATGGATACAATGCATATTTGAAATCCACGGGTGCCACGCACAGAATCCACGATGCACGGACACAGCTCTGTGGTGCAGTCCCAGAGTGCCCTGGCCATGGGAAAACGTCGCCTCTGGATTTCCCAACTTCTGCAAAACCCCAGGAACCACCAGAAGTCACCTCGGGGCACTTTCCCCTGTGCTGCTGCACGAATTCCAGGCTTTCGGAAGCCAAAGGCGCTCCCATTTAGACCAAAGCAAATATTTGGTGACAAGGGAGACGCTCTGCTGTCTGGGTGCCAGCGTAAATCTGGGGTAGGAAAAGGCTGAACTAGGTCAGAGTTTAAAGTCCAGCCTCGTGGTGTCACGTGGGAATTCGTGTCCTTGTGGGTGGTGGGGTATAAAGTGCTTTGGGAATATTCACCCTCGGAAATGAGAATTTCCTGGGGTCAGTGCTAAGATGGACTCGTTGGCTCTGAATGGCAATTCCCATCTGCAAATCCCTGTTAGTGCTTGGATTGTTTCATTTCATCCCAGTAAAGAGTCAGAACTGGGGGGAAGGATGTTGGAAAGGACATGGGATTCTCTTATGGGATCATCTTATGGGATCCTCTTATGGGATCCTCTTTCCTTTCCCTTCCATGGCTGGCAGGGAAACCTCTCTTTTCCAGCACTGCTCCTTGCTGGCCCAACCGCGTTATTGCCAGCGGATAAACTTCTATTTATTTTAATTATGCCAGAAAAGCCTTTCCTGAGGTTTTTCTGAACCCGAGCTGGGAGAATCAAACTGCTGGCTCAGGTTTTGGGGGCTGGGCCAAAAACCAAGGGGGTGGCTGTGTTGGGGGTGTGCTCAGGGGTTTTGGGGACACCACGACCATGACGATGTGTGGACACGCTGGCGGGTGGGAAGGGTGGGGGATGCAGACTGAGGGTGCCATGCCCAGGGCTCATCCCCCCTTTTTCCCCACAGGGATGGCACCCACGGAGCCTGAGGCCACCCCGGCCTGCTGGTGAGGTGCCCCCCACCACCCATCCCGAGCCCCCTGCCCAGAGCACGATGAACAAGCTGCCTTTCCACAACAACAGAGTCATGCAGGACCGGCGCAGCGTGTGCATCTTCCTCCCCAACGACGACTCCCTCAACATCATCATTAACGTAAGGAACCCCTCCCTCACCCCACCCCGAGCACTGACATTTCCATCACCCCACGGGGTTGTGTTTGCACACCTTGGGTTTGCTCCTGGGTTTCATTTGGGGCCTGCCCTGCTGGGGGAATGCACGGGAGTTGTTCCCTCCCTCAAGGTTGCGGTGGTTTCCTGCATCTCCTCTCTCCATGTGATGCTGGCAGCAGTGGGGTTTGGGGAGGGTGACCTGCTGCTTGGCATCCCATGGCGTGTGGCACGAGCCCCATCCTTCAGCCCTCATGCCACCAATCCCTTCTGGATGGCACTTCAGCCTCCTCTAGCCCAGGGAATGCACAGGAGGGGCTTTGGCTGTGATTGGGATGGAGTGCTGAATGTGAAATGCTCCCACTTTTTGTTGTTCTTTCGATTCACCCAATGTTGCTTTTGAGTCAGGAAAATGTTAAAATTCCTTTCAGAACTTCGAGGGAGCTTATAAAAAAAGATGGAGAGAGATTTGGAGAGAGGCGGATAACGATAGGATAAGGGGAATGGTTTTAAACTTGAAGAGGAAAGATTTAGATTAGATAATAAGAATAAATCGTTGCCTGTGAGGGTGGGGAGGCTCTGGCACAGGTTTCCCAGCGAAGCTGTGGCTGTCCCTGGATCCCTGGAAGTGTCCAAAGCCAGGTTGGATGGGCTTGGAGCAACCTGGAATGGTGGAAGGTGTCCAGGGGGTGGAACAAAACTGTGACTATTCTGATTTCTGCCCCCAAAACATCTCCCCAGTGCTGGATTCCTCCACCACCCGCTGCTCTTGAGCTGCCCTGTGGTCCTCTGAGCATCCCACCCCTGGCAGGGCTCTGGTCCTGCACTCCAGGCTTTTTGGGGACTTCCCATGTAAAGCTGAGCCCCTCAGCCCATCCTGTCACCTCCCCATCCTGCTCAGGGTCCTGCTGAGGGGTTTGGTGCTCCCTGCCCGGCTCAGGTGGGCACAGATGCAGCCAGGACTCATTTAAGGGTTTTTTTTTTTGACAGGTGAAGATTTTGTGCCAAGAGTTACTGGTGCAGGTGTGTGACCTCCTGAGGCTGAAGGATTGTCACCTCTTTGGGCTCAGCGTCATCCAGAGTAAGTTAGGGGCTAAAGGGTGAAAATCAACATTTTTAGTGACCAGGAGGTCACAGTTCCCCCCCCACACAGACATATACACAGAATGGTCATGGTGGGAGGCAGGGGACACGTGGGGATGCTGATGCCACCTCTGTCCCTCCCAGACAATGAGCACGTGTACATGGACCTGGCCCAGAAACTCTACAAGTACTGCCCCAAGGAGTGGAAGAAGGAGGCCAGCAAGGTCAGCGGTGAGGTCTTGCATGGAGAGCTGACGGCAGTAAGGCCACCTCTGTCCCCGTCGCAGGTCACTTCCAGGACCCGGGAATGCTGCCGAGGGGTGGGGGGGCATTTAGTCAGTGTGGGGCTGGGGGGTGGATGTGCCAAATCACATCCCTGGGGTTGTCACTCCGAGTGCCACCATGTGCCCCAGCTGGGGGTGCGTCCTCTACGCTCCCATCCCTGGAGCTCTGGGATTTTTTTCCCTCTGATTTTTCTTCTTCTCCCTTATCCTTCAGCAGAATTTTTGAGGTCCCCTTCTTCCAAATTCTGAAATCAGTTTGGGTTTTTTCTCCCCAAAGCACCTTTTCATTCTTTCAGTGCTGAGGGGGTGGTGTCCAGGCTCGAGTGCTGGCACTGAGCTGATGGATGATGGTCTGGGAGGGGGAGAGCTGCAGTGAGATGTTGCAGAACTCCTGGCATTGTCACACCCAGCCACCTGCTTTTTAAATCCCAGATACCCTTAATTTCCAGCATTTTCTGTGGAAAAATGAGTGCCAAACTCTTAACTGAGGAACAAAAAATGCCATCAGTGCCGTGGCGGGCAAGGAGGGTGGCTGGGCCAGACCTGACCCCGGAGAGCTGAGGTGAGGGGCTGGGGTGTGATGCTGGGATCCTCACAGGATTCCTGAAAACCTCCTCCATTCCAGGGGATCGACCAGTTTGGCCCCCCGATGATCATCCACTTCCGAGTGCAGTACTACGTGGAGAACGGGCGGCTCATCAGGTAGGGTGTGCCCCCCTCCAGGGCACCTCCTGGGGTGGCTCTGCTGCCTCGGGGTGCTGAGCGCATCCCAAAAGAGCTGGGGCTGTTTGTGGGGGGGTGCTGAGTGGTTTCCCACTGGGGGCACTGCACCCAGCCAGCGATGACAAAGCCTTTGGGGGTGGGGACAATGTGTTCAGGGGTTTAGCACAGCCTGATTTTGAGTTTAATGTCGTTATTCGACAAGAAATGAACTACACGTGCATGACATCTCTCCACAAAGACGAGAAGGAAAAGAGGAATTTTATTAAGAGACTTTGACTTATATATCGTTGTAGAAGTGTCCAGGGATTGGAGAGAGAGGTTTACACCTCTCTGACCACACCAGTCAATGTGAAGGTCCATCATTTCTCGCTTCCTCCAGGGAGGAATGCAGAAAACAACTGTTGTTTACAAAAACACCTGCGTGAACTAACTCCAGGAATTCATAAACATCAGAAGGCTGAAAGAAAACATTCAGGAAGCAGGGCGACACTTACCTACAGCTGGGTGGGAGCTGCAGCTCCTGCTTTGGGGCTAAAATGATTTCCAGAGGGTTGGGGACACAGTGGCACCTTCACAGAGTTTTTGAGGGGGTTATTGCACCCGGCTGGTGAAAGCGGCTGCGCGTTTGCGCTGCTGAGCGGGAAATTTTAACAAAGAGGGAAGAGGGAGCAAAACCTTTTGGTGAACCCTCCCTGAAGGCTTCCCAGAGGGTGTCCCCTGGCTGCTCACTGCCCCCTGTCCCTCCCACAGTGACAGGACAGCTCGGTATTACTACTACTGGCACCTGAGGAAGCAGGTGCTGCACTCGCAGTGTGTGCTGAGGGAAGAGGCGTATTTCCTGCTCACTGCCTTCGCCCTCCAAGCAGACCTGGGAGACTTCAAGAGGAACAAGCACTACGGGAAGTACTTCGAGCCCGAGGCTTATTTCCCTGCCTGGGTAAGACATCCTGCTGTGGTCCCTGCTCTGAGCTTGATGCTGGGCTGCTGGGAGCCTTCTGGCTGCATCCTGGCTTAGCTCTGGGTATAAAACACCTGGGAATAGCTGCGGGGGTGGGGCTGGTGGAGAATTCCCTGGGAGCTGCAGGGATGCTCCTGGGGAATTCTCTGTGGGCATTGCCCCCACCACCATCAGGTGCAGCCCTTTGGGAGCTGGTGGCACAGAATCCCAGAATCCCAGAATCCCAGAATGGTTTGGGTTGGAAGGATCCTTAAGGTCATCCAGTGCTACCCAGGACACATTCCAGTGTCCCAGGTTGCTCCAAGCTCTGTCCAGCCTGGCCTTGGACACTTCCGGAGATCCAGCGGCAGCCACAGCTTCTAGGGAATTCTATTCCAGTGTTTCACCATGCTCATATCAGGAATTTCTCCCCAATATCCCACCCATCCCTGCCCTCTGGCAGTGGGAAGCCTATTCGCTGTGTCCTGTCCCTCCATCCCTTGTCCCAAGTCCCTTTCCAGCTCTCCTGGAGCCCCTTCAGGTACTCAAAGCTCTCCCTGGTGACTTTTCTTCTCCTTCCCAACCTCTTTCTTGGTTTTGTCCCAGAATCTGCCCTCTTCTCCTGTTTTCACACACATCACTGAGGATTGGTGGCCCCGGGCACGTGTCCCCAGCCACGCAGGCTGTGTGTGTGACCCTCCCTGCTCCAGCACAGGTGTCACCATGGCATGGGCAAATGGAGCACAGAAGTCACTGTCTGCTGTAATCATTTCATTTTTGCTCGGAGGATTCTAGAACAGTTTTCCCTTTTCCCTTGAAACCACCACTCCCAGGAGTCAAAACCCAGCCCTGGGTGAGCATGGGGCAGCTGGACCAGCTTCTCTCCTCCTCCAAACAGGTGGTTGCCAAGAGGGGCAAGGATTACATCCTGAAGCACGTGCCCAACATGCACAAGGACCAGTTTGCCCTGACGGCCTCAGAAGCCCATCTCAAGTACATAAAGGAGGCTGTCAGGCTGGACGATGTGGCCGTGCACTACTACAGGTTGTACAAGGTGAGCCCTGGCTTCGTGGTTGTTGGGATCTGAATTTTGGGAACGCCCTCCCTGAGAAACACGTGGCTGGGTTTTTCTCCTGGGGACAAAGCAGTTTGTTTGTGAGGTGTTTTAATTGAATCTCAAAATGCTCTGGGTTGGAAGGGACCTTAAAGCCCATCCCATTCCACCCTGTGTCATGAGCAGGGACACCTTCCACTGTCCCAGGCTGCTCCAGCCTGGCCTTGGACATTCCCAGGGATCCAGGGAGAGCTACAGCTTCTCTGGGCACCCTGTGCCAGGCCCTCAGCACCTTCACAAGGATAATTTCTTCCTCACATCTAATTTAAATATCTTCTCTTTTACTTTAAAAGCATTTCCCCTTATCCTGTCATTCTCTGCCTGTGTCCAAAGTCACTTTCCATTTTTAATTTGGCACATTAATCATAGAATGGTGATTGTGGGAGGGTCCCTGGGCTGAGGTGGGGTGATTTATCCACTTCGTGCTGCAAATTGTATATTTAAAACCATTTTTTCCCCCTTAGGACAAAAGGGAAGTGGAGGCCTCCTTGACTCTGGGGCTGACAACACGGGGCATCCAGATTTTCCAGGTAGGTGACTGCATGAAGGTGATGGCCCAGCTCCTCTCCATGCCCCTACCAGAATCCTCAGCCATCCTTCTCCTCTTTCTGCAGAACCTGGATGAGGAAAAGCAGCTGCTCTACGACTTCCCTTGGACAAACGTGGGGAAACTGGTTTTTGTGGTGAGTGCCACCATCTCCACCTGGAGCACTGCTTCCAGCTCTGGGGTCCTCAGCACAGGAAGGATATGGAACTGTTGGAGCAGGTCCACAGAAAGCCACCGAGCTGCTCCATGGGCTGGAGCACCAATTCCTATGGAGCCAGGCTGGGAGAGCTGGGGGTGCTCACCTGGAGAGGAGAAGGCTCCAGGGAGAGCTCAGAGCCTAAAGGGGCTCCAGGAGAGCTGGAGAGGGACTGGGGACAAGGGATGGAGGGACAGGACACAGGGAATGGCTTCCCACTGCCAGAGGGCAGGGCTGGATGGGATATTGGGAAGGAATTGTGAAGTTGGGCAGGCCCTGGAACAGAGTGCTCAGAGAAGCTGTGGGATCCCTGGAAGTGTCCCAGGCCAGGCAGGATGGGCCTTGGAGCAACCTGGGCTCATGGAAAGTGGAAGGGAGTTGAACTGGATGTTCTTTAAGGTCCCTTCCGCCCCAAACCCCTCTGTGACTCCACACTCCCCAGGCAGAGCATCTCTTGGGACTCCTTTGCACAGACCCCCAGCAGGCGACCACGGACCCGCGGGGCTGCAGCAGGACTGGGTGAGAACTGGAGCCTTCCCCTCTTCGGGGCTGACTCCTCCCTTGTCCCACGCAGGGCAAGAAGTTCGAGATCTTGCCTGATGGGCTGCCCTCGGCCCGCAAGCTCATCTACTACACGGGCTGTCCGCTGCGCTCGCGTCACCTCCTGCAGCTGCTGAGCAGCAGCCACCGGCTCTACATGAACCTGCAGCCCGTGCTGCGCCAGGTCCGCAGGCTGGAGGAGAACGAGGGTAGGTGCTCCAGGCCCCCATCCTGCCGGGACAGGCTCCCAGAGGGTGTTCACAGCTCTAGGAATACCTGGCTCCTTGTGTCGTGCCCGCAGCCCCCGCGGTTGTTATGGGATGGGCACAAGCCCTGCTGCCAGCCCTGGTGTCTCGGTTCTGCCCAGCTTTCCCAGTGTCCCTCATCCTTGTGAGGTCATCTTCCTCTTCTTTCCTCTCCTCATCTTCTCTTTCTCTTCCTCATCTTCCTCTTTCCCCTCTTCCTCATTTTCTTATTTGTTCTTCTTGTCCTACTCTTCTTCATCTGCCTCAACTTCTTCCTCTTTTTCATCCTTTTCATCCTTTTCTTCCTTGTCCTCTTCATCTTCTTCCTTGTTCTCATCTTCATCCTCCTTTTTTGTTTTCCTCCTCCTCACCATCCTCATCTTTTTCTTCCGTGTCCTCCTCGTCTTCCTCCTTCTCATCTTCCTCCTACTCTTCTCTTGTTTTCTCCCTCCTCTTCCTTCTCTTCCTGTTTCTCTTCCTCCTCCTCTTCCTCTTCTTTCTCTTCCTCTCCCTCCTTTTCCTCTTCTTGCTCCTTTCTCGTCTTTCCCCTTCTCATCTTCCTTTCTCTTCCTTATTCTACTTTTTCGTCTCCTCTTCTTCCTCCTTGTTTTACCTTCTTTCTTCTCATCCTCATCTTCTTCCTCCTCATTTATTTTCTTCTTTTTCTGCTCCTCCTTATTTTCTGTCTCTTCTCCCTTGACATCTCTTCCTCCTCCTCTTCTCCCTCCTCCTCCTCTGTTGGAGAAACAGCCCAGCCTAGGTTTGGAGCTCCTGCCCCACCTCCCTTAATGCCACTGGGCAGAGCCATCTCCAGCCGTGCCACCACACTGGCCTCAGGTGACAATTCCTCTGTGATCCAGGGTGTCCATGCCCTTCTGTCATGGTTTGAACACAGGTGTCTGCTCAGAAAGGCAGGAGCCTCCCTTGGAATGGAGAATTTAAACCCCCTCCCTCTCAGTTATTATAACTTTGAATTTAAGGGGCTCTCAGGCAAAGATATGGGAATAGGAATAACAGTTCTTTATTAGGGGAACTAAAATAAACAATAAAACAAACCCACATGCAGTAAGACAAACAAATAAACAAAACCTAGTGACAGAGTCAGGATCCCAGCTGTCCCCTGTGTGTCAGGGTGTTGGTGGCAGTGCCATCCCATGGTGGCTGCAGTCCCAGTGGCAGATGTGGCTCCGGTGAACTGATGCCCCTGGAGAAAAGTGGAGTTTGTCACTGAAGGTCCAGAAGTGATAGATGGGCCTGGTGTTCCTCTGGGAATTTCCAGTGGAAAGGCTGCTTGGTGTTCCAACTCCCAGATTTTGATCCAGCTAGGAATGCTTGGCTCCTGCCCCTGGCTGCAGCATTTCCCAATGTGCTGAGGGAATTTTCTCAGTGCCACTGCCTGTCCCCTGAGCAGCAGATCTGTGTCTGGAGGGAGGATGGGTTGTGAGGAGATCAGCAAACTGCCCCAGCTGGTTTGGGACAGTTGGCCATGGACAGACAATTTCCCCATCCCCGCACATCCCAGCTTCATCAGATGGTGACAGAACACAGAGTTTTGGTGACATTTTTGCACTGCAACCCATCACACCTTCCACGGGGTCCAGTTTGCCCCGGGGGTGGTGGGAATCATGCTGACCCCATTCCCAACCCTGCAGAGAAGAAGCAGTACCGGGAATCCTACATCAGCGACACCCTGGACCTGGACATGGAGCAGCTGGAGAAACGCTCGCGCGCCAGCGGCAGCAGCGCCGGCAGCATCCGGCACAAGCGGCTGTCCCGGCACTCCACCGCCTCCCACAGCAGCTCCCACACCTCCGGCATCGAGGCCGACCCCAAATCCCGGGAGATGGGGCCCGAGGATGGATTCTCCGGGGCCGGCGCCCACCGCAAGCTGAAGACCTGCAGCTCCATGACCAGCCACGGCAGCTCCCACACCTCGGGCGTGGAGAGCGGCGGGAAGGAGCGGCTGGAGGAGGATTCCCAGGATGATGGTGAGGTGCTGGGGTGGGATTTTCTGGCCGTGGGGGCTGGAGGGTGCTGCGGAGGTGCACGGCTGACTTGTCCCGCCTGCTGGTGTCTGGCAGAAATCGAGATGCTGGTGGATGACCCCCGGGAGCTGGAGCAGGCTGGGGAGATGGAGGTGAGCCCCGACATGTGCGTCTACATCACCGAGGACATGCTGCTGTCCCGCAAGTTCAACGGGCACTCGGGTAAGGTGGTGGCTGCTTCTCTTCCCAATCCCCCAGTGCAAATCACGCCTTTGGGAGCTGGGATGAGATGATCTTTAAGGTCCCTTGGAATCCTGGTCGTTCCGTGGTTCTTTGGTGTTTGGCAGAGCAGAGTTAGCCCAAGGAGTCCATTTGGGATACTGGGAAAAACTGTTCACCCAATGGGTTGAAGGAGAGATGGGGTAAAGAAAAGAGGAACCTCTCTCAAATTGTGCCAGGGGAGGTTTGGATTGGATATTGGGGAAAATTTCTTCGCTGAAAGGTTTGTCCAGCCCTGGAACAGCTGCCCAGGGCAGTGGTGGAGTCCCCATCCCTGGAGGGATTTAAAAGCCATGTAGATGTGGCACTTGGGGACACAGGCCAGTTTGGACTCTGTGATCTTCTCTGGAGCTGTGCCTGCATCCAGAAAGTCACCTGCATTTCCAGCTCTGTGGTGGGAGCTACTGGGAGGTCTTTGGGGATGCCAGGCTCCTTGGGGACAGCTTTGGATGCCATTTTGGGGCAAATTTGGCATGCTTTGTAGGTTAACGCTGGTTGCAAGTGGAGCTGTTGGGCTGAAGGCACCCCACTGCACTGAGGGAGCCTTCATCCCCATGGACAGCAGGGGTGGATCCCAAGAGAGCCCAGCCACCCCGAAATAACCTTTGCACCCTCCTTTGTGCAGGACTCATCGTGAAGGAGATCAGCTCCTCCACCTCCAGCTCCTCAGAGACGGTGGTGAAGCTGCGGGGGCAGAGCACCGACTCCTTACCCCAGGTACGTGGGACCGGGGTTTGGGGGTTCCCTAATCCCTGTGAGGGGCTCCCTGGCAGGTCCTGATTGTCCTCTTGGCTTTTCCCAGACGACGTGCAGGAAGCCCAAGACGTCGACAGACCGGCACAGCCTGAGCCTGGATGACATCCGGCTCTACCAGAAGGACTTTTTGCAGTTGGCCAACCTGTGCCAGGACACGGCGCAGAGCTTCACCTTCGGCTGCGCCCACGGCCTGGACGAGGAGGGGCTCTACTGCAACGGCTGCCTGGCCCAGCAGTGCATCAACATCCAGGACACCTTCCCCGTCAAAAGAACCAGCAAATATTTCTCCTTGGATCTGACCCACGACGAGGTCCCCGAGTTCGTGGTCTGAGCGTGGGGAGGCTCCGCCGATGCCGCCTTGGCCCGGCCCTGCCCTCTGCTCCCTGGGTGCTGGAGGATTGTCCAGATGAGGGGTGGGAAGGGGGTCCCCAGGATTGGATTGGATTCCTGGTCCCCAGGAATCACGGAGTGGATTCCAGAGGAGTTTGTGCCAAACACAAGTTGTCTTATTCCGACTGGGAGGAGCACAGCTCAGTTGGAGCCGGCAGAAGCCCACCCGTGCTTTCTGGTGGCGAGGTGGCCTCTCCCCCTCCTTGTCCCCACGTGACTCTGGGGTGGCTGGAAAGTGCCAGACTGTCGTCTTCAAGCCAAGCCAAGCCAAAGAAATGTAAATAACCCTAAAGGCCAGTATGGGATGGGAGAATTAAGCAATAACCAGCCAGGGATCTCCAGGCACGGTGATGTTCCATGGAGGAAGGCATGGCCAGCAGCTCCTGGGCAGAGCACGATCCCAGTTTTTCCAAAAACACATGCTGGAGGTCAGGCCACAGCAGTTCCAGCCAGGTGGATGATGGCTGGAAGCTCTCAGAGCCATTTACAACTTGTTTTTATCTTTCTTTTTCTTTTTTTAATTTTTTTTTTTTTGAGAGCAAAACCCCAAAACCAAAAAAAACCCCACAAAAAAACAAAGGAGGATGTAAAAAAAATAATTCCCCCATATGGATAATGCAATAATGCATCTCAAACATTGAATATCTAGAGAATACATATATAAATATATCAAGGTATGTATGTTTATATATGTCTGGATCTTATAGACCCATTTGCATTTTACTCCTGCTTTGAAACACCTTTTATACAAAGGATCTGCCTCTCTTCTTTCATGAACTCTTATCAGCAATTCTATTTTTTTCCTGAGCACTAAGGTGAGAAAACAGACTTTCCTTTCCAGGAGAATGTGCATCCAACCTCATCCGTGTGATCTCCGTTCTTTCCCAAGGCTTTTCACGCATCTTTAGGTGTCTTACAGCTGGAATAATTCTGCCAGAGGATGATGGTGACGTGCTAGGAAAATCCAAGGGTGGTTTCTGAGCGTGGCCCAGGGAAGCCAGGTGGAATATTTGCTGTCGGTACCGGAGGGTGAAGCGTTGCAGAGTTCATTATCACAGCACAATGCCTTTGTAGTGGATATTTTTAATTAGAGTTCAGCCATTGACAGCCAAAGTTTTGCCATATTTTGATACACCACTCGTTTGTTTGGTTTTTTTTTTTTTTTACTGTAGACGCTTTTTAAAAAAAAAAACAAAAAAAAAAATTGTAATTATTTTATAAATAAGCACAATCTTATTTTTATAAGAAATGTTGGGGGAGGGAGCTGAGAATGGGGGGCTGGTACCAAAAGAAATGGAGCGAAGCTATAGGCACAGTGCAAAAAAAAAAAAAAAAGAATAAAAATCTCTCGGGATGCTGGGATGTGGGAGAGCTGCTGTGGGATCGTGGCACTGGCACCGTGTCCCCACCCCAGAGCTTGATGTGGCCCTGTCTGAGGGGTTTTATGGGAAAATATTGTCAATATCCAATGTTGGCAGAGCAGGATGATGGTCCCTAAAGAATCCTTATCTCCCTAAATCCACACAGGGCAGCTGGAGGGATGCTGCTGGAGCTCAGGGCTGTGTGCCCCACTCTGGTTTGGGTGGGACCCCCCCACCCCAAATACCCCAAAAACCTCTCTTTGGGTGTTGGGATAACATTTGTGACTCCAGCCCTGCCATCCACAGCTGGGTTTGTACCAACAGCGTGAGTTTCCATGCTGGAAAATCCCCAAATTCATCCCCAGCCTCTGCCAGCCTCTGGGTGCTTTCCATGGGACCCTCACCCTGCAGAAACACAGAGCTGGAGGGGAAAAAAGGGACAAATTGTGTAAAGAAATGCTCAGAACTGCTCAGAAATGGGGAGGGTGATCCCGTTATCCTGCATCCACAGCTGGAATGGAGCCATGGGGTTGGAGCTGGGCTGATGTTGAGGGGTTGTGATGGAGCTGATCCCTCCAAACAGCAGCAGTGCCAGGGGTAGGGGGGCACAGAGGTGCCATTTGAGCAGGGGGACACAGAGGTGCCATTTATTCCCAGATTTTCCACAGGTGGCCGGGGTGGTTCCAGCAGGGCCCTTGGGGCTGTTCCCCCTGCAATAAGGAGCTGTCTGTCTGCACAAAATAATCCTTTCTGTGAAAGGATCTTCCCGTCAGGGGTGATGGGGAGAGCCCGGTGACTGTGTTGCAAAAGGAGCCGGAAAAAAATAAAAAAATAAAATTAAAAAAAGAAAAAAAAAAAGAAAACTCAAGGAAAAATCACGTGAAAATCCCCGGAGCGAAATTCTTTTGTACCAATGAAGTTTGTTGTGTGCCTTTTGCAGTACGGCTGGACGTGACAATAAAGTGACAGTTGTTTGCATCACTTTGACTCTTGGAGATCTGAAATGCCCCCAGGCTTAAGGGAGGGCTGCAACACGGCTGAATTTAAGGAAAACGTTGCATTTTTTGTGTTCTCTGCTCCGGCCATCCCAGCTTCAAACAGCAGGTGAAGGCAGTGGATGGGCTGAGCCTTTCAATCCTGATTTTTGGTGATTTTGGGGGAAGTGCCAGCCAGTTCCAACGCTCTGCAGCTGGGAAGAGGTGGGAGCAGGGGGAGTTCCTGAAATGAGTGGGAGTATGGAGTGTCCATAATCAGGATGGGATGCTCAGGGGGGTCCCCAACCTTCAGGAGCTGTGGGGGTGAAGGGGTGACCCCCTCATTGTGGAGCTGAGGGGGCAGAGCATGTCCCAGCCCCTCCAGGACCCCAATCCTGTTCCCCACCTCGGGCAGGGGATGGGCAGCACTCACCGTGTGATGAGTGAGCCCATCCTCTGCTTCCCTTCCATCCCTCTTCCTCCTCTGCTCAGATTCCTCCTTAGGGACAGCAGGATGGAAATTTGGGGAGTTTTCCCCAAGGGAGGAAGCTCCCCAGTGTTGGTTCAAGGTGGGATTCCCAGTAGGATCCTGAGTTGATGTTTTTGGGGGGTGTCTGATGGAAAGTTTGGGCTGCCTTTCTCCTCCACAGCACCCAGGACCACCCTCCCATCTCTCACTGGTGCTAATTAAAATCAAAACATAATTGGCCAGTTTTTTTCCATGTGATTTTGCCAGGTTTGCTGATCCTGGCACCTCCTTCCTCCAGCCAAGGGAAGCTGTGGAAGGTTCCAACACCCCCAGCCTTTCCGTGTCCCTCTTCCCAGTTTCTGGAGCATCTCTTGACCCTCGGTGGATTTATCCTCTCATAGGGAGAGGGTGTGGAGTGCCAGGACAAGGGGGAAGGAGTTCCCACAGCCAGAGGGCAGGGTTAGATGGGATATTGGGAAGGAATTCTTCCCTGGGAGGGTGGGCAGGCCATGGAACAGGGTACCCAGAGCAGCTGTGGCTGTCCCTGGATCCCTGGAAGTGTCCAGAGCCAGGTTGGAGCAACCTGGGATAATGGAAGGTGTCCCTGCTCATGGCAGGGGGTGGAATGGGATGGGCTTTAAGGTCCCTTCCAACCCAAACCAGTCTGGGATTCCATGATGATGATGATGATGATGATGATGAAGAGCCTGTTTTCCATGAGGAAGCAGCATCAGTGAAGCTTCCAGAGTGGTTTCTCCCAGCACACAGCACTGTCCTGTGGCCCTGGATGCAGCCATGTCCCATTTTAAGGCTGAGGCCCTGGATCCTGCCTGCCTTTGCCATCCATCCCTGCTCCAAATCCTGGGAGAGGGGCAGGGATGGAGATGTGGGGCTGTGCCCCTCCAGAGTGTCCCCACTGCCCCCCTCCCCTGGCACCTTCAGCATCTGCAGTGCCAGGAGCATCCAGTGCCTTTTCCACAGGCCCCAGAAATAATAATTGTATGTTCCCAGCAAATTCCCTTTGTCCTCTAAAAATATCCCAGAGCCCCGGCGAGGCGGGCCCTGACCATCCGCAGGTCAAGGGGCTCTAATTGCTGATTTCTGCTAAAATCCAACATTTTCGGGCCACGAGGGAGGAGCACGAGGGAATGAGCCACGTCTGGGAGGGGGACTGCATTGTCTGCTGCTAAGTATAGCCTCCAGATTTCATCCCTGGCCTATAAAAGCCCGGAATTTTCCCCAAACCAGATGGGGAAGGGTTTGTTGCACCGGCCAGCCCCCGTCTGGCTGGGCTGAGAAGGGGAGGGAGCTCTTCCCCTCCCCGTGCTTAGAAAAGACTAAATGGGAATGAATTTAATGAATCCCCCCCCTCCCTTTGATGACTTGACCTCCATTCCCGATTCATCTCAGCACGGGGGAGGTCCCCAGGGGAGGGAAAGGTCCTCGAGTTCCCATCCTGGCCTGTCCCCAGGCACCCAGGCTGGCCTTTTCCCCGGGATGCTCCCTGCTGCTGGCAGCCCTCCCGCTGCTCTGCGTTACCATTCCATGGATTTAAACTCTGATTTAAAAAAAAAAAAAAAAAAAAAAAAGCTGCCCTGGGGCCATCTCTTGCCCGGTTATCTCCACTTCCAAATTTTTACAGCTCCCATCGCTATTCCTGAGAAGTCAGAGACTCGGGATTTGTAAGGCGACCTCCAGCAAATTCCAGTCTTACGGAGCCCAACTGCAAAATGCACGATAAAAAAGGGAAATGTTGCAGTGATATCTTTAATTTACTAATTAATTTCCATCTCCCCCCCCCTGCTTTTTCCTGCTGTTAGGGATGGCTGTGCCGGAGTGGGTGCCTGGCACTGCATCCTCTTTTTTTCTCAGCCCTCCCAAAACAAGCAGGGCGGGGTGTGCCCATCAGCATCACCCCAGTGAGGCACCGGTGACTAACCGGGGATGATTACAAACCCCCCCCTTCGTGGGCTGGCGGCTTTTTTAGGGAATTTCTGGCGCCCTGAAATCATCGCTGAGAGGCAACAACGCTTTTAATTAACGCAGCACCGCAGGTCCCCCTGCGGTCACCCTGGGCAAGGGGGACTCTGCCACCTCCGTGCTGGTGGTGGCACCAACCAGGTGCGTGCCAGGGCTGCAGGGACAGCTCGGGGTGGGGTTTTTTTGGGGGGGAGAGGAAATCAGTCATCGGGGTTGCTGTGGAAACAGCGGGGGAAACCCGGGCTGTGGCAGCCAGAGCGGCTCTGCCGAGCACGGCCAGCGGAGGGGGTGACACACGGCCCCCGTGTCCCCCGGTGGGCTCCCGCTGTCACCTTTTTTGGGGATGGTCCCAAAGGGAGATGCGTCCCGTGGGGCTGCTGCTGCTGCTCCGGGAGCTGGCACGGCTGTTTTGGGGCTGTTTGGGGCTGTTTTGGGGCTGTTTGGAGATGGTTTGGGGCTGTTTGGAGATGGTTTGGGGCTGTTTTGGGGCTGTTTGGGGCTGTTTTGGGGCTGTTTGGGGGCGGTTTGGGGCTTTTGGGGGTGTTTTGGGGCTGTTTGGGGCTGGTTTGGACACTTTGGGGCTGTTTTGGGGCTGTTTCAGGCTGATTTGGGGCTAGTTTGGGGCTGTTTAGGCTGGTTTTGGCTATTTTGGAGCTATTTCAGGCTGGTTTGGGCTGTTTCAGACTATTTTGGGGTCTTTGGGGCTGTTTGGAGCCGTTTCAGGCTGTTTGGAGATGTTTTGGGGCTGTTTCAGGCTATTTTGGGCTGTTTGGGGCTATTTTGAGCTCTTTGGGGATGTTTGGAGATGTTTGGGGCTGTTTTAGGCTGGTTCAGGCTGTTTTGGGGCTGTTCTGGGGCAGTTTTGGGCTGGTTGGGGCTGGTTCGGGCTGTTTTGGGGCTGGTTCAGGCTGTTTTGGGGCTGGTTCAGGCTGTTTTGGGCTGTTTTAGGGCTCTTGTTTTGGGGGTTGTGCCCCTCTCCAGCTCTGCTGTGCCCCCTGCCCCAGCCCTGCTTGGGGGGGGACACACAGGAACTTCCTTCAGTAAAATCACGGAATTCCAGAACGATTTGGGTTGGAAGGGACCTGAAATCCCATCCCAGTCCCACCCCCTGCAGTGGGCAGGGACACCTTCCAGCAGCCCAGGCTGCCCCAAGCCCCGTCCCACCTGGCCTGGAACAATTCCAGGGATTTGGGGCAGCCCCAGTTTCTCTGGGCACCCTGTGCCAGGGCCTGCCCACCCTCCCAGGAAAGGATTTCCATGAGGACACATCTGGGCTGGGGCAGGTGGAGGAAAGGGGAAAAAAAACCCCTCTTTATAAAAACCCGATCAGCTCCCTCCTGCCTCCAAAATCTTCTGTTTGAAATCCCCCAAACTGGGCATGTGGGCTCACATTGACTGAGAAGAAAATATAAAATACTGAGTGATCTCCTGAGCTGTGCTGAAATTTTGAGCTGGGAAGGGTTTGAGGGACAGGGAAGGGTTTGGGTGTGCCAGGGGATGGGGGCTGTTGGTCAGGGAAGGGTTGGGAGGGATCCAGGGTTTTTGGGGGATCGAGGGACATGGGAAGATCCAGGCTGGGATCTACTGGAGCAGTGTAGAGGGTGAGAGAGGGCAGGGATGGGTTTAGGGGGGCTGTGGGTGCAGGGAGGGGTATGTGGGGTTCAGGGGGTGTGGGATGGGGTACAGGGGTGGTTTAGGGGTGTGATGGGGGATTCAGGGGGGTGTGGGATGGGGTACAGGGGTGGTTTAGGGGTGTGATGGGGATTCAGGGGGTGTGGGATGGGGTACAGGAATGGTTTAGGGGTGTGATGGGTGCGGTTCAGGGGGTGTGGGATGGGGTACAGGGATGGTTTAGGGGTGTGATGGGTGCAGGGGGGGTTCAGGGGCTGTGGGATGGGTACAGGGGTGGTTTAGGGGTGTGATGGGTGCAGGGGGGGTTCAGGGGGTGTGGGATGGGTACAGGGGTGGTTTAGGGGTGTGATGGGTGCGGTTCAGGGGGTGTGGGATGGGGTACAGGAATGGTTTAGGGGTGTGATGGGTGCGGTTCAGGGGGTGTGGGATGGGATACAGGGATGGTTTAGGGGTGTGATGGGGGTTCAGGGGGTGTGGGGTGGGGTACAGGGATGGTTTAGGGGTGTGATGGGGGTTCAGGGGGTTCAGAGGGGTGTGAGGGGTTCAGGAGGGGCTCGGGGGGAGGATATGGGGTGCGAGGGGGTGGGTGTAGGAACTGTGGGTGCAGACGGGTGTGGGGTGCAGGATGGGGGTTGAGCTGCGAGGGGTGTGGGGCTGGCACGGAGCGTGTGTGGGGTGCAGGGTCGGTCCGTGAATGGCGTGGACGAGGGACAAGGAGCCATCCAAGGGACAGGGACAGGGACGGGAGATGGGCAGAGCCAGGGAGAGGGACCCGCGCAGGGTGCGGGGCAGGGGAGGAGGCAGCGGGGTCTGGGCAAAAAAAAAAAGCGGAGGGATGGCAGAGGAGAGGAGAGCAGGAGGAGGAGGAGAGGAGGAGGAGGAGGAGAAGAGGAGGAGGAGGAAGTCGGGGCTGAGCCGCTTCCTGTAGGCAGCGGGATGAGCGCAGACAAAGCTGGGTGGGGACTCGCCGCTCGGGGCTGCTGCTGACCACCCTCCTCCTCCTCCTGCAGCCGCGTCCCTCCGGCCCTCCCTCCTCCAGCCATCCCTCCATCCATCCATCCATACATCCCTCCATCCATACATCCATCCATCCATACATCCATCCATACATCCATCCATCCATACATCCATCCATCCCAGCCGTCCGTCCATCCATCCCTCCATCCCTCTGTCCGTCCCGCCGCCGCCCGCCCCGCGGGGACCGGGGCATCGCCGCCCGCTTCCAGGTACGGCCGGGGGCACTGGGAGCACTGGGAGCACTGGGAAGGCTGACACTGGGAGCACTGGGAGGGCTGGGAAGGCTGGCACTGGGAGCACTGGGAGGGCTGGCACTGGGAGCACTGGGAAGGCTGGCACTGGGAGCCCTGGGAGGGCTGGCACTGGGAGCACTGGGAACAGTGGGAGGGCTGGCACTGGGAGCACTGGGAGCCCTGGGAGGGCTGGCACTGGGAGCACTGGGAGCCCTGGGAGGGCTGGCACTGGGAGCACTGGGAGCACTGGGAGCACTGGGAGCACTGGGAGCACTGGGAGGGCTGGCACTGTCCACACCATCCGCGCTGTCGCAGGTGGGGCTGGGCAGGGCGGTCCCCATCCCCGCTGTCACTGACCCCCGTGGGGACAGAGCCGCTCCTAAATCGCCAGAAAATCCCCCAAATCCCGCAATCCCCGACCCCGCGGGGACCCCACGGTCTGGGGTGGGGGGCGATGGGGGCGCGGGGGTCCCACCCCGCTGGGTGCCTTGTACCGGGAGTTGAGTCTGGCAACAAAGGTTGGATTTAGAGGGTTTGATCCTCCTTAATCAGCTGATTTGCCATCACAGGCAAGGCTTTCTCCCTTGGTGAATGAGACGTAGTGTTCTTTCTTTCCCGATTTTTTTTTTTTTTTTTTTTTTTGAAATCACGGGAAGGAAGGAACGGGGAGACTTTTCCAACCCCAAATCCCTGCAGCTGGGGTCAGCCCCAGCCTGGCTTGGAAGGATTTGGGGGTGATGTCCATGTCCATGCAGGTTCATCCTGCCTTTCCTCTGTCCCTCTCCCAGCATTTCTGCCAAAATCCATATTTTTCCCAGCAGTGCTTTGGCTGAAGGATTCCCGGGAAAATCGCCGGGAAGATGAGCTCAAGGAAAACTGGTCCAGGGCTCGCTTGCCCTAGTGGGAGAGAGGAATCCAGCAAAAACTGACAGAGGGAAGATTGGGAATAGATATTAGGAGGAAATTCCTGGTTGTGAGGGTGGGCAGACCCTGGCACAGGTCTCCCAGAGAAGCTGTGTCTGCCCCAAATCCCTGGAATTGTTCCAGGCCAGGTTGGACGGGGCTTGGAGCAAGCTGGGCTGGTGGAAGGTGTGGATGGCAGGGAGTGGAGTGGGATGGGCTTTAAGGACCCTTCCAATCCATATCAGTGATTCCGTGATTCTCACCTCCTTGGTGGAAAATGATTTATATTTAAGGGGAATCCTGCCGTGCAGCATACCCCCTCATTAATCAATTACTAATGAGCTCCTAATGAACTTGGAGCACGGTACCCAAAGGGCAGTGGCTCGGAGCAGCAGGGATCTGCCACTGCTCTTCCTGCTGCTGGCTCTGGATTATTTCTTTCCCTGTTTCCCCCTGCCCTCCCGAATTGCCCCCGATCCATCTCCTCACCAGCGATCCCGTGTTCCTCACTCCTGGAAAAGGGGCTGGGGCCGTGGGGATGGGTGGCAGCAGCCCAGCCCCTGGCAGCAGGCTGCAGCCAGGCACTGAGGATTTTTTCCTTATAACTGGATTTCCCTGAATGCAACTGGAGCATGCGATTTTAATCCTCTTTCCTACCATATGGCCGCTGGCTGGATTGAAATATGACTCAATTAATTATTGCCAGGAAAGCCCTGGGGCCAAACCTTTCTCTGGGAGGAGGTTTGGAGGTGCTCCCGGGGTTCTAATAGGGCTTTTCTCACCCCCTGCTCTGGGATTCAGGGATGTGACTCAGCCCCATCCCACCCCACCTTCTGTGTTGGCCCTACAAGGCTGGGCATCGCCCCAGCTGCTCCTTGGCACCAGTTTTGGGGCTTTTTTAGGCGCTTCCAGCCTTGAAGGAGGAGGCAGGGATGCTGCTTGATGCACTGTGCTGCCGGCTGCTCACCTGGGACACGAGTCTGGCAGTCTCAGCATCACCTGGATGAGGACTGGAGGCAGCCTCACCCCAAAATGGGATATTCCCAGTTTGGGAGGACCTGTGGTCCTCACACGGTGCCTGCACGTGCCCATCCTCTCTCCCAGATTCCCTGGGAGCTGCCAGCTTTGCTCCCAATGGATAATGCACCAGCAGGAAGGACCTCGTGGGGTTTTCTCCTTGCAGTCGTGAGCTGGTGGTGGCTTCGTGGGGCACATTTTGGATCTGGGGGAGATGATAACTGAGGCTGCTTCATGGCAAGGGGGTTCTGAGGACCAGGAGCAGGCAATCCTAGAGGGATTCCCATGGATTGATGGCTGCGAGCTGGTGAAAAACTCTATTACATTTATAATTTTTAGTATTATTATTATCATTATTATTATTGCTACTATTACTTTTATTAATCCCCAAGCCCACCTGTTGCTTTGCCACCCCATGCCAAGTGGAAAATGCAATAAAAAAGCCATTTTCCCGGGGTGGGCAGTGCCATCCCACCTGGCAGCCCCGCGGATGCTCCCGCTGGAATTCCAGGGGCTCCTGAATCCCGGTGAGTCACCGAAGGAGGACAGCCAGGCGCCGGCGCTGGCTGTTTCCATAGTAATTAGGGCTGGAGAGACGGTGCTGGAGCCCCACAGACCCTCCCTGTCCACAAAAAGCGCTGCCCAGGGGCGGCTGTCCCGCTCCATCCCGCACATCCCAGCCCGGGATCACCGGGTCGCTCCCTCCCGCTGGATTGCCCCGTTTGGGGCTGGCAATTAGGGGTTTACCTTGGGAAAACACCATTTTAGGCACGAGTGGCATCAATTCTCAGCGTGATTCCTCCAAGGGTCTCACTCCTGTGCCCGGAGTGGGATGGGAAAGCGGGATGGGAAAGCGGGAATGTGTCCGTGTGTGTTCACAGCCAGCACGGAAGCGGGAGGAGCGAGCTGAAGGGATTAGGTTGGATTTTCAGTTTTTGTTGCTTTTCAGGCTCTTTTCTTGCTGTTCTCCCTCTCTCTCTGGGCTCAGCCTCTTTGTGGGGAGAAGGGATGGGGGCAAAGGCAGTGGGAAGTGAAGCCCCATTCCATGGAAGAGGATGTGGGTACATCCCGATCCACTGACCAAGGAAATTTTTACAGTTTTATTCCCTGCTCACTTCCCACCTGCATTTTTCCTTCTGGGTGCCTCATGCCAGGTGCAACCCCCCCAAACCCACTCCCTTTAGAGCACAGGAGCGGCCTTGTCCACCCAAAATCCCGGGGGGAATGGCCAGGGGGTCTCCTGGTCCTGCTGCTCGTGGGGAAGCTCGGGATGGCTGCAGGGCCAGGAGCTGTGGCTCTTGGCTCTCCACACAGGGAAGGACAGGATCCAGCTGCCAGGAGAACACGGATTTGGCTCCGTGGAGAAGCCAGGCTTGCTCCAAACCCCACACAGAGTGGCTGGGATGGTGTTGGTCGGATCAGGCCAGTGATTAATTAACGATGCCTTTGATTAGAGGTGTGCCAGGGAATCGCGGTGCTTGGCGGGCGGGGAGGCAGCTGGATGCAGGATCAGGGAATCACGGAATCACGGGCTGGCTTGGGCTGGAAGGGATCTAAGAGACCATCTGGGATGGGTGGGGACCTCAGCTGTGCCGAGGCTGGAGCCTAAAATCACTCATCTCCTGCATTTCATGTGGAAATGATGGACTCCAAGCACCGGGGTCAGTGGGAATAAAAATCCCCTCTGAAATGACATTGGATCGAGCCTTGAAAAATCAGCACCTTGCAGCTGAGACACCCTGGATAATTCCTGGGAAGCAGCTGCACCAGGACCTGCTTATCCTCCCAAACACAATTAGTTTTCACCTTATCTCGTCCTTCCCTGGCTTTTCACTCAGCAGTTTCCTTCCCCCCGCCCCCCGTTGTCTGTCATCATCATCCTCCTTAGAACCCGGGTTAATTAGTTTATCCAAGGGAAGCTCCGGTGTTGCTGGATGGTGGTTGGAGTTCTCTGCTGTGGGTGATGCTCTCATGCAGATTCCCCAGCCAGCTGAGCTGCAGGTTGGTTATTCCAGGGGTGCTGCTGTGCTTCCCAAAGTGCTGCTCCCAGGAGCCGCTGGATAAGCTCCTTTAGCAGAGCGGCTGTCTCAGTTTAACAGGTTTATCTTCCCGAGGGCTTTGAGAAGGCAAGCTGGCTCTGTCCACGCCGTGATGCTCCTCAGGAACAGCTTTAACAGCTTTCCTGACTGGAAAGGTTCTGGATGGGCAGCTGCAAGAGGGATCTGTGTGGGAAGGGGCTTCAGGAATCCGTGCTGCTTCCTGGGTCGCATCCCTCCGAAGGGGAACAAATCCTTGGCAGAGCACGGGATATTCCTGCTGCAAACTCCTCGGTGTTCCTGGTTTCCTGCTCAGCATCCTTCCTCCTGCTGTCCAGGGGGATAAATCCCAGCCCCAAAGCCTGGCTGCTTCCCGATTTTCCTGCACCTTGAGCTGCCTGTGCCCATCCCTGCAGGTACAGCAGCTACAGCGGGGACCGTGGGGACATCGGTGCCCTGTGCCACCACCAGCGCCTCCGTGCAGAGACCCAAACCTACCTCTGGCATATTCCCGGAGTAAATCCATGCTGAGGATCCTCCTCCTCCTGCACCTGCCTGGGTAGGAAGAGCTGGAGCCCCGGTGTTCCCAAGGCTGGCAGCTCCAGGAGAATGGTGACACTGCCGGCATGGGTTCATGTGCTAATTGCGGTCATTATGGTCATTATTGTCATTATGGTCGGGTCCTTTGGGTGCTGTCGAGTCTCTTGTGTCGGTGCTGCTGTGCCAGGAAACTTCAGGTTTAGAATCCTGGAATTGTTTAGGTTGGAAAAGCCCTCTTAAATCTTCAAGTCCAGCCATTCCCACCCATGTCCCCAAGTGCCACATCTGCACGGCTTTTAAATCCCCCAGGAATGGGGACTCCACCCTGGGCAGGGTGTGCCAGTGCCTGAAATTCCTGCGCGATTTTTGCCCGTTCCCTTTTAATAATTTGTTTTCCTGGTTCCTTTCCCGATGAACATCTCTGGCTGCTGAGCTCCTGCAGTCAGGGAAAAGCCACCATGGTGATGGCTCCCTGGGGACAGCAGAGTGTCCCTGTGCAGGGACAGAGCCTGCAGGGATGTGCAGGAGCTGTGTTTTCTCTCTTGTTCCCATCTGAGCTGTGTCCCGGAGGAGACACTGGGAGCTGGATGACGTTCAGGAATATTTCACCTGTTGCAGCATCGCCCTGGGATGGCACAGGGAGCACTGCCAGGCGTCCAACAGTCACAGGCTGGGGTGTCATCCCCTTAAGGGGAATGCTGAAGGGATGCTGGAAGGATTCTTCAGCCTTCAGCTGGCATAAAATCCTCCCTGGAGCCGTGAATTCCTGTGCAGGAACTGTGGGTTTGGAGGAGCTGTGTTTTGGGGTCATTTTGGGTAAGAAAGCACCAGCTGTCAGCTGATGTGAGATGCTCACAGCGTTGATTTGATTCCTCCTTGGAGATGGTGCCTTTGGGTTTACTGTGGAGCAGGTGCAGAGAAGGATGGGGAGGAGGATAAAGAAGGTGTTGAGAGTCAGGGGTGCCAGGAAAATGTCTTCACAATCCCACTGTCCCCAGGGGATACCAGGACAGTGCCACGGTGTCTCTGCCCGTGACTTTTGTCATCGTTAGGGCTTTGTTGTGTCTGCAGCCAAAGGGTTCTGCACATAAACCTTGGGAGAAACAGGCAGGGCTTGGTCTGAGCCTCCTGAGGACAGGAAAAATTCTCAGTGTCCAGAGGAGGCCACGGAGCTGCTCCAAGGGCTGGAGCCCCTCTGGAGCCAGGCTGGGAGAGCTGGGGGTGCTCACCTGCAGAGGAGAAGGCTCCAGGGAGAGCTCAGAAAAATTTCCAGGGCCTAAAGGGGCTCCAGGAGAGCTGGAGAGGGACTGGGGACAAGGGATGGGGGGACAGGACACAGGGAGTGGCACCCACTGCCAGAGGACAGGGATGGATGGGATATTGGGAAGGAATCTCTGCTCTCCCCCACCACTCAGGGCAGACCAGAGCTGTCCCCTTGGCTGTGCTACGAGTCCATGTGGGTCCAGATGTCCCCAGGCTGTCCTGCAGGAACATGGGCAGGTCTGCTCCATGCTCCAGGTCTTCTCCATGTTCCTTCTCAGGGAACTCCTTTGCTGGTTCTGCAGCAGTTTGGGGTCCTTAGTTTGGGGGACCGACCATCACAACCTATCTGAACCTCTTCTAATTAATCTCCAGGCCTGTGGCTGCTGCTGGAGCAGCTCTGCCCCAGCTGGAAGGTGCCCAAGCAGAAGTTCCCCACCTTGGGGAAAGCTGAACATTGACCAGGCCTGGCAGATTCCATGGCTTTGTGTAGAACCTTGGCAAGGGGCAAGGACCTGGTGGGGACAGAGCTCCAGTGTGACCCAGGGACAGCTTCAGGTGTTGGGAAAGGCTTTGGGATCAATTCTTGTAGCCTGCCTGTGCTGCATCCCTTGGATTTGTAATTTCCTGGAGACGTGGTGGTGTTTGTGCAGTGCTGGCAGGGCTGGCCCCATCAAAATCCCTTGCATTATTTATCAGCTGATTTAATATAATTGCTCAGCCTCGCATCCTTGCTCGGGGATTTGTATCCACCTCTGGTGCTTCCCTCACTCCCCACTTAATACCAGAGGTGGGGGAAACTCTCCCTCCTCCTTCCTCCCTCCACACTGTGAATAAAAACGGGGAATAAAGGGAATAAAAAGATTATTTTAATGCAGCAAGCCAGGTTTAAGGAGAGGTATAAGCAGCAAATAATGGAGGGTGCTGATTATTATTTTTTAAGCCTAAAATCTCAGCCCTGTGTAAGTGTTTCTATTGAATGATGTAAAAGTTAGGCTGGTTTTGAATCCACTCCTACATCCTGCCTGGAACTGAGAGCCCCCAAAGAGCAGCTGCTTCCAGTGACTTTACAGCTCAGGAAAAATACAGAAACCCACTGAAACTGAGGTTTCCCAGTAGCAGGTAGGCAGGGAAAGGTGTTTAATCCTGGGAAAGGCAGCTCGTGGAGCAAAAATGCAGTGATTCCAGAAGGATTAAAGCTCTGGGAGTGGGCACAGAGGGGGATAAGTGAAGCACGTGCATGGGAAGGGAGGGGATCCAGCTGTCTTGTGCTGCTTTAATCCAGGCTTTGCAGCGTTCCTCGGGCTTGAAATTTTTCATCCTTTATTCTTTTTTGCCGTGTAAGTGTAAAACCACCGCCCAGGCTGGCGGCTTCTCCTGCCGCCTGCGTAATCCCGGTGTGTGCTGAGCATGTGTCATCCCACAGCCGGGATGGTGGGAAAAGCAGGGCCCTTGACTCAGCAGGAAGCCTGGCAGGGATGCTCTGCCAGGGTTTTGAGGGGAAAACGGGCTGGTTCAGGGATTTGGGGCTCTGCGGGAAAGGTGAGGTGTTGGATGTGGAGCTCAGTGAGCCATGAGGGTGGGTGAGGCCAGGGAATGGTGTAGGAAAGGCTCGGAGGGAGCAGCTGAGGAGGGAAAAGCCAATTCTGCTGTTTTGCAGGAGCAGCGTGGTCAGGGGAAATGTAGGTGGGTCAGGCTGGAGCAAAGGGAAGCTGCTGAGCACACTCTGCTGCTGCTGTCTCTCAGTTCCTGCCCCAGTTCTGCCACGCCGGCCGTGCCCTCCTCTCCTGTCCCTCGGGAAGGGCACAGGTGTACTCGCTGCCTCCATAACCAGGGCCTACTTTGGAATGCAGCAGGGCACAGGGGAGAGAGAGGCAGCAGCGGGGCACGGGAGTGAAATTTAATTGGGGTAATATGGGTCAGCTCGGCGACCGGGCGGGGAGCGGCAGCACCAACAACCTACTTCTGCCAGCCCGCCCAGGCGACCCGGTTTGAGCTGTGCCAGGGCTCCAGCCCTGCCTGCATCCCTGTCCTGATCCTGCTGACATCCCTGTCCTGATCCTGATCACATCCCTGTCCAGATCCTGCTGACATCCCTGCCTGCAGCCCTGTCCTGATCCTGCTGACATCCCTGTCCAGATCCTGCTGACATCCCTGTCCTGATCCTGCTGACATCCCTGTCCAGATCCTGCTGACATCCCTGTCCTGATCCTGCTGACATCCCTGCCTGCATCCCTGTCCAGATCCTGCTCACATCCCTGTCCAGATCCTGCTCACATCCCTGTCCTGATCCTGCTGACATCCCTGCCTGCATCCCTGTCCAGATCCTGCTCACATCCCTGTCCTGATCCTGCTGACATCCCTGCCTGCATCCCTGCCCAGATCCTGCTGACATCCCTGCCCTGATCCTGCTCACATCCCTGCCCTGATCCTGCTCGCATCCCTGCCTGCATCCCTGTCCAGATCCTGATCACATCCCTGTCCTGATCCTGCTGACATCCCTGCCTGCATCCCTGCCCAGATCCTGCTGACATCCCTGCCCTGATCCTGCTCA
>CM031861.1:63565882-63586142 GCA_018697195.1 Certhia americana
CATCCCTGCCCAGATCCCCACACACAGCCCTGCCTGCATCCCTGCCCACATCCTGCTCAAATCCCTGCCCACATCAGTTCCTGCATCCCTCCCTGTACTTCTGCTTGTGTCCCTGCCTGCATCCACACCTGCCTCACTGCCCACATCCCTGTATCCCTGTCTACATACCTTTCTCCATCCCTGCTCACATCCCTGCCCTTATCTTTGCTCCCATCCCTGCCTGCATTCCTGCCCTCTTCCCATTGGTTTGGAGAGGCCCCTCTCACAGCCTCAGCTTTGCCAGAAAAATATCTGAAATATCAGAACCATCACAAGCCACAGTAAATTCCTATTCAAAGTTATGGATTGTGGAAATACAGAATGCACAGGGAATTTTTGTCCTTTCCCCCTCCTCCTTTTTTTCCTCCTTTTTTGCTTTTTGATTCTTTTTTCCCTCTTTTTATTTCTCTAGTTTTCCTTCCTTTTATACCCTTTCTTCTTCCTTTTTTTTCCCCTCAGAAACCTGCTAAACCCTCCCCCGTTCCATGTGGATCCTCCACCTGCACATTGGGATGTGGCCCTCAGATGCTTTACTCACTTCACGGCTGTCTCAGGGATGTGAAACCCTCACAGCCCCAAGATAACGAGGTTTCACCCCACAACCCACGCCTGAAACTCACCAAATCCCCCAAAATTGTCACAGAACTCCCATCTCCATGTGGTGCAGCCACTACTGGAGTAGCTCTGAAGGCACCAGCTCTGGGTGCTGTGAAAAACCTGGAAAAGAAAGGGAATCCCTGAATGGTTTGGCTTGGAGGAGACCTTGAAATCATCCTGCCATGGGCAGGGACAATTCCCACTATCCCAGGTTGCTCCAAACCCTGTCCAGCCTGGCCTTGAAACCTTCCAAGGATGGAAGGAAAATTAATACAACAAAAAAAAAACCCAAAATAATTCCCAGCCTTGTTCCTTCCATGACAAGGGTGGGAAGAGAAATACCAGGCAGCAGCCCTGGGAATTCTGTCTGCACTCTTAGCTGGGCTGTGACCTGTTTGCTGTATTTGAAGCTTGAAATAGAGCCTTATGAGTAATGTGGTTTAGGTGCTTATCACCAATTAATTAATTCTTTTGAGCAGTGGATACCTAATTAAAACAGTCTCAGGTAATTCCTGGGGGGGAGAAGGGGCTCAAATTAATGGGGCTGCTTAACGGGGTTGTTTCACTGCTGATGGAACTTGTTGGGTGATTCCCAGTGGCTGGGAAGGGTCATTGGGCTCCCTGTGAGTGTTACTTAAAATAAAATTCTAATAAAGGTTTGATCGGGGTGAAATCATCGGAGGATGATTTCTCATCACGAGGATTTCTGCAGCCCAAGGTTTTGCCTGCTGGAAAACCCTGGAGGTTTTGGGGGTTTTTTGGGAGGCTGTAGCCAAACAAGAAGGGATTTGGGGTTTATTTGAGCTGAAAACTGATGCGCAGAGGGGTGTCACCAGCAATCTGGCAGGAGCCATGGCAAAATCCACATTGTCCATCCCATTTCCTGTGGCCACATGGAGGAGAGCCCCAAAATTGCCTCTTTTAACCAAATCAGGGCAGTGTCTTGTCCCAGTTCCTCCAGGGTGGCTGTGCCCCCACGCCAACAAGCAGGGATTGGTAAATCATAGAATTATTTAGGTTGGAGAAGATCCCTTAGATCGTGGGGTCAAACAATTCCCCAGCCTTGAATTTGGGGTGATTTGCATGAGGCTCAGGGTGGGTTTGTCCCTTTCCAAATCCTCCTGGAAATATGGCGTTGACACAGCCAAATAAATCCCCAAATCCTCCTGGAAATGTGATGCTGGGAGAAACAGCTCCATTTGCAGCTCTCCCTTCATCTTCCCTTCCCTTTCAATCCTCATTTCCCATCTTCCCATCAAGATCTTTATCTTGACCCTGGCCAATACTTAAGAGCAGGATGCTAAAAACTGAAACAAGTGACTGGATATGTTAATTAACATCAAATAATAGCTCTTGGCTGCTTCCCTTAATTAAGGGTCAGGAGTTCAGAGCTGGATGAGCAGATAAGGAAGAAATTCCTGACTGTGAGGGTGGTGAGGCCCCAGCAGAGATTGCCCAGAGAAGCTGTGGATGCCCCATCCCTGGAAATGTTCAATGCCAGGCTGGATGAGCAGCCTGGGATAGTGGAGCCCATGGCAGGGGTTGGAATGAGATGAGCTTTAAGGTTTCTTCCAACCCAGACCAGTCTGGAATTCCGTGATCTTTCCATAGATTTTGGGGAATTTCTGAAGCTCTGTGTTCTCCTCTCCTCCACTCCTGTGGTGCAGCAGCCTCCAATCTTCCCATGACCTCTGGGTGTTGTTTAACACTTTACTAAACCTTAAAAACCCAACCCAACCTGAAAAAAAACCCCGTTAAACCTTAATGCTTTTTCATTTTTGGTGAAGTGCAGCTGTGGCAGGGCTGAGCTCTGGTTGGAGAGCAGGGCTTGGAGCTGGAGGTGTCGTGACAGGATGTGTGCTCTTATCTGTCCTGCTGGGGTGTCACAGCATGTGACAGCCCAGGCCCCTTCCCTTCTGTGTCACAGCAGGAGGAGATGCCAGCCTTGCTCCCTGGTATTTGGGCATCCTTATTCCTCAGGATTTGAGCATTTTTATTCCTCAGGATTTGGACATCCTTATTCCCTGGTATTTGGGCATCCTCATTCTCCAAAATCTGAGCATCCTTATTCCTCAGTATTTTGACATCCTTATCCTTCAATATTTGAATATTCTTATTACTCAAAATTTGACATCCTTGTTCCCAAGTATTTGGGCATCCTTATGTCCCAAATAGCTGGGAATCTGCATTTCTTTCTGGGTGGGCTTTCTCATTCCTCAGTATCTGGGCATCTTTATTCCCTGATATTTGGGCAGCCCTGAATTCTCCAATATTTGGCCATTCTTACTCCCTGGTAGTTGGGCAAACTTGCTCTCCAGTATTTGGACATCCTTATTCCTCAGAATTTGGGCATTCTTATTCCCCAAGTATCTGGGAATCATTTTTTCCTCTCTATGGGCATCCTTATTCCTCAGTGTTTGGGTATCCCTGAATTCCCCAGTATTTGGGTGTCCATGTTCCCCAGCATTTGGACATACTAATTCTTCAATATTTGGGCATTCTTATTTCCCAAGTGTGGGGGAATTCTTTTTTTCCCTTTTTATGGGCAATCATATTCCTCAGTCCTTGGGAATCATTATTCCCCAGGCATCTGGGAATTCCTTATTTGTCCTTTATGTGGGCATTTGTGTTCCTTGGTATTTGGGCATCTTTGAATTCCCCAGTAGCTGGGCATTCCTCAATATTTGGGCATCCTTGTTCCCTGGTATTTGGGCATGTTATTCCTTGGTATTTGGGCATTCTTGTTCCTCAGAATTTGGGTGTCCTTATTCCCCAGGATTTGGCCAAAGTGAGGGAACACCCAGAGCCTGATCTGCTCCCACCACTGGGATTATCCCTTGTGCACCAGCACTTTTCCCCAGGATTTTCCCCCCAAACAACAACCCTAGAGCAGTCTGGGGGTTTTGCTCAACTACCAGTGCATTCCCTAGTGGCATTCCCAGGATTCTGGACCCTTCTTCCAGCCCTGGAGCAGGTCTGTGCTCCCTCCCTGTGGCACTGGGATGGAGAGAGCCAAAATCTTGTAGGAATCTTGTGGCAGCAGGGACCAGAGCAGATGTGCCAGGCTGCCGGTCCTTCACCTGAACAATCTTTTTAAAAGAAACCCACAAAAACCCTAAAAAACAAAAGGAGGAAGTCGAGGTTGGTTCCTGTTTGCCTCTGTCGGAGCCGTTAGGGGCCTGAGAGGGAAACAAACAGCTGAGAAAATAAACACCCTGCTCGTGATGCCCATGGGGCAGGGGCTGCTCCAGGGAAAAGGGACAGACCAGGAATGTGAGGCTGGAGCCTCCTGACTCCATCTGGGCTCCAGTCGTGGCACACGAGGTGACTGAAGGGCACATCCCATCTCTGCCAGAGCCAATCCCAGTGCTCAGCTCTTCCTTTAAAGCAAAATTCGGGAAGGGAAAAATAACGCTTTACCTTGCCTTGATGATTCCCAATTCTTGGAAATGCCCAAGGCCAGGTTGGACAGTGCTTGGAGCAGGCTGGGAATAATGGAAGGTGCCCCTGCCCATGGCTGGGGGTGGAACAAGATGTGGTTTAAAGTCCCTTCCAAGCCAAACAATTCTGGGATTAACAGCTGGGGCTGAATCGGGCGCCCACCCCACCTCTCCCGTTTGGCAGCAGGGATCGGATGCTGCCGGGATAACGAAGCTGTTTCCATGGAAACAGGCTCGGTTTTTTTCCACTCTGTTGTCTTTTAATTTATTTATTTATTTATCTGCCAGCACATCCCTGACCTGCAAGCTGCTTCCCAGGGGTTTAAACACCGTATTGGACACCCGAGATATAAAAAGGGAAATCAAATCCCTGTGGAGAGGGGCTGGGAGCTGTGGCTGGAACAACCACCACTCAGGATTAAGGTTTTCTTTGCCCCAGGAAAGCTCACAGGCACAGATCGAGCTCAGACCATTTTCTTTCCTTAAGGAAAGAGTGAAACCTGTGCAATTTGGGTGTATTAAGGCTCCTTTCCCAGCCAGATCTTCCACTCCTGTTGGGATCGGTGGCGCTCCCCCATCTCCCACCCCCTGGAAAACGTGGCTCTGCTATTTTCTGTTTTGCCTGTTGTATTTTTATACTTTTCTGGATATATTTAGGAATAATTTTTTTTTTTTTTTTCAGCTGAGCCACCTAATTTTAGCCATGGCTCTTAGCAAAAGCCACAAGATGCTTGGCAAAGCCATCCAGCCCCTCACGAGGGATTCCCACGCTCCAGCCGGACGGTGACCAGCAGCACCAGCCCTGTTCCTAGTTATCCCTCCTGGATGCTGCATCCTGGCTGGTTTTGGGCAGGAAAAGGCAGTTTTTGGGAGGTCCTGCTTGTCTCAGTGGGGATGCAGCAAGCTGGGCTGGGCTCAGCTCTTGGCAAGCACAGGGAAAAGGAGAAATCCCAGCATGAATGAGATTTGGGACAAATTTCTCCATATAATACCCAGCCTGGAACCATTGCTGGACCAAAGCCTGCTTTTCTGTCCAAAAAAAAAGCCCTTTTCTGTCCAAAAAATCCCCCCTTTTCTGGACCAACCCCCCCTGGGTGATGCCTGCCTGGTAGGAACCACCCTGACCAATCTCTCCCCAAAATCCTGTCTATCCCAGTGGGATTCACCCACTTTGCTATAACTGAGTGGAAAATGCTGGTGCATCAGGGATGGAAACTATGACTTTTTTTGAAAACAAGAAGCAGGGAGGCTGCTGTTTTCACCCCAAAAAGGAGCTGGTTTTGGGCTGGGTGATGCTGCTTTTGGTCTCTGCAGCGAGGGAACTGAGAGGTTTCGGCCTGGCCAATGCCAGCACTTTCTGTTTCATTCTTGCTTTTCCATTTGGTTCAGAGGGGAGAGATGGGTTTTATGGGAAGCAGAGAAAAACCTCGCTAGGAGGTGAAAAAAAAGTCTGGAAAACTGAATCACAGAATCATTTAGGTTGGAAAAACCCTCTGAGGTCATTGCCCTAGCACTGCTGAGGCCCCCGCTGACCCGTGTCCCCAAGTGCCACATCCACAGGGATTTTAAATCCCTCCAGTGATTGGCCTGCCAATTCCAATGCTTTTTCCTGCCTATTCCAATTCCAGCTGGCAGGAGAGGATGTGTGCCACAGGTTTAAAACTGGAATCCACAGCTGGATGGGCAAGACCTGTTTGCACTTCCAGGAATGTTAGGAAGTGATTTCCAGGGCTGCTCCCCAGGGTTAGTGCTGCCTTTGGACAGTGACAGACCCAACCCAGTGCAAAATGTGCTTTGAGAGACCCCTTCTGTAATGGCTGTGCCTATTTAGGGTAATTGCACTAATTAATCATCCTTAAAATCAGAAAATTGTGGAATGGTTTGGGTTGGAAGGGATCTTAAAGCTCTTCTTTTTCCATCCCCTGCCATGGGCAGGGACGCCTTCCACCATCCCAGGTTGCTCCAAGCTCCATCCAGCCTGGCCTTGGACACTTCCAGGGATAGAAAAATGCCATTTTTTTAAACATTCAGGAGAATTCCAACCTCTACCCACACGGACCTTGAGCTAAAACCCAACTAAAAGAGGAGGAAAAAACTTAGGGAGGTGGTTAAGCTCCGATTCCATAGGTTTGGAGCTGGAGCTGGTGATGGATCCAGTACCAGGCACCCGGATTCCAGGATCCTCTCATCTCCACAGCTCAGATCCTCTCAGCTCAGCCCTGTGCAAAGCAGGCAGCAGCTGATGCTGGCAAACGAAGCTGAATCACTCCTGCAAGCAGAGCTGGCAGCTCTGGGGTGCCAGAACCCCACAGGAACCCAGCTTGGGAGGGAGGAAGAGGGTGGCAGCTTAGCAGGAGGGCTCAGCATCAAGAAATGCTCCTTTTGCAGTGGCTGTTTGGGGTTGGGTGTGCCATTTGGTGTGGAAATGCATCCAGGAATCCAGGTGGATGAGACTGGCTGGGATGGAGGAGGGCTGGATGTCCCTTGGCCTGGAGCAATGGACTATTCTGGGAGATGAGCCCAGAAATTTGGGGGATTTTCAGATTTCCACCATAAAGGACATTTAGCAAAAAAAAAAACCCCAGAGAGCTCCACCACCATCACTTTTTTTCTTTATTCCAGAGCCCCTCAGGGCCCAGCACTCAAAATTCAGGGAGATGAGCCCAAAATGCCCTCAGGAAGCAAAGTTTGGGGTCTGCTCAGGATTTCTACACCAGAGAGAGAGGTATTTCCCACAAACTTCTCCTGGACATGTGGCTGCAGAGATTTGGGGGATTTTCACCTTTCCACCATAAAGAGACATTCAGAAAAAAACCAGAATGGTCCAACCACCATTGCTGAATTCTTTCCAGAACCTCTCAGGGCCCAGCACTCAAATTCCAGGCATTATCCAGATTATCCCAAAATGCCCTTAGGGAGCAGAGTTTGTGTTCTCCTCAGGATTTCTACACAAGACAGAGGCCTTGCCCACAAATTTCTCCTGGACACGTTGCTGCAGAGATTTGGGGGATTTTCACCTTTCCACCATAAAGAGACATTCAGAATGAACAGAATAGTCCAACCACCATCCCTGAATATATTCCAGAGCCCCTCAGGGCCCAGAACTCAAAATCCAGGCAGATCATCCCAAAATGCCCTCAGGAAGCAGAATTCTACAAAAGAGACAGAGAGGCCTTGCCCACAGATTTCTCCTGGACAGGTGGCAGCTGAGATTTGGGGGATTTTCAGGTTTCCACCATAAAGAACATTCAGGGAAAAAACCCAAGAGCAGTCCAACCACCTTTGATTTCCTTCCAGAGCCTTTCAGGGCCCAGCACTCAAAATCCAGGAAGATCATCCCAAAATGCCCTCAGGAAGCAGAGTTTGTGCTCTCCTCATGATTTCTACACAAGAGACAGAAAGGCCTTGCCCACAAATTTCTCCTGGACATGAGGATGCAGAAATTTGGAGGATTTTCACCTCTCCACCACACAGAGACATTCAGAATGAACAGAATAGTCTAACTACCATCCCTGAATTCCTTCCAGAACCCCCCCAGGGTTCAAAATTCAGGGAGATGAGCCCAAAATGCCCTCAGGAAGCAGAATTCTACACAAGAATTCTACACGAGCTTTCAGCTCATAGCACTTGAAACCCCAATCTCATCCCATCAGGCTACCCCACATCCACGTTTGTTGCTCCACATCACAGATAAAAGATGAGGATTTGGGGAAAGCTGGAATGAGCAGACCAAGAGCTGGCACTGCTGCACCAGGGGTCAGGGATGTGCCTCGCTGTTTGCCTGCCTAAATCCCAATTTTTGGTGCCTATTTGGGCTGGACCCTGCTGGTGCCAGAAAAAAAGGTCATTCAAACACATCAAAGGCTCTTCATTCAGCAGACAGCAACAAATTAGGTGGGTTTTTTTGGAGCTGAGGGACCAACTAGCAAAAATCAGCAGTGAAATTTTCATGTCCAGGCATTTATTGCCAGCTTTTTTCATGAAATCCCAGAGTGGTTTGGGTTGGAAGGGACCTTAAAGCCCATCCCATTCCACCCCCTGCCATGGCAGGGATACCTTCCCCTATCCCAGCCTGGCCTTGCACACGTGGCAGGCTCAGCTTTTCTGGGCAGCCTGTGCTAGGGTCTCACCACCTTCACAGAGAAGAGATTTAAGCCAAGCCAAGCCAAGCTGCTGGAACATCTTCCTCTCCTTCAACCCCCAGTTCCTCTTCACTCATTGCAGTCAACCAAACAACACCCTGGAAAGTATCCTCAGATCCAAGGGGGAAAAAAAAAAGCAAAATATTTGAGCATTGAAGTTCATTTTCTAGGCATTGTATTTCCTAGCAGTGGCATCCCTCCCTGGGCAAGCACAGGGATGAGAACCTCCAGAGCCAGGACTGGAGATGTGGTGGATGCAGAGAGCCTGCCTGACCCCATTTGGGGAATCTGGGTACTCCCAGGGTGGTGGGGTGGATACAGGTCACTCATTATCCCAATTCATCTCCAGGTCCCCTCCAGCAGAGTTCAGCCCCTGGCTTTAGGCAGCAGAACCCCAAACATGAAGCTAAAACCCACCCACTATTTCCTGGTTATCTTCCCATTATCACAGGGCTGCTCCCACAGCTGTGCCTGCAATGAAAGGAGTTCTGTGGCACTCCCGAGGGAATTCAGGCAGTGCCTTATTTCCCTCTCTTAATGGCACGTGTGTGCCTGGATAATGGGATTCCTGCCTTGGAGCCCACAGGTTAATGAATCCTTCCTCGTTATTTTCATGCTAATGATGTTTAACACGGCCAGGACATGGATATTGTCTCTTCTGGGCTCTGCACTCTGTAATTACAACTCGGGATCTTGCCGGGTTGTTTTGATTTTTGTCTGTTGTGCAGAGGGGCCCTGGGTTATTTACTGTGTGTGGAAAGGGTTGAATTTGTTTAAAGGGATGCAAAAAGCTGGAAAGGGACTTTGGACAAGGGATGGAGGGACAGGACACAGGGAATGGCTTCCCAGTGCCAGAGGGCAGGGATGGGTGGGATATTGGGAAGGAATATGAGGGTGGGCAGGCCCTGGCACAGGGTGCCCAGAGCAGCTGTGGGTACCCCTGGATCCCTGGAATTGTCCAAGGCCAGGCTGGACAGGGCTTGGAGCACCCTGGGATAGTGGAAGCTGTCCCTGCCCATAGCAAGGGTGGGATGGGATGAGTTTTAAGGTCCCTTCCAACCCAAACCATTCCATTATTCTATGATAAATCCAATTAAAAAAAAAAAAAAAAAAAGAATTTTGGGGTTACTCCTGGTGGTTCCACACCTTCCTAGGGGCACAGTGGGGTCTCCTCTCTCTGGGATTTAAAAGCTGCTTTTGTGGTTGCCCTGTTGGGGCAGCTCCCCCCTTGCTGTTTTCTGGGGTGGGATGTTCACCCAGCTCAACTTTGAAGTGTCACCTGCTGCTTTTTTGTTATTCACAGTGGAGGAAACGCCCCAGCTTTCCCCAGGGGTGGAAATGCTCTAAAACCATCGCTGGCCCCAAGCTGGTTCTCCTTTCTACTTGAAGCACCTGCAGAGTGTGGCCGAGGGTGTGGTGGCTCCTGGGAGATTCCTCTGAGTTGCCCCAGAGTCCCCAACATTGTCCCAGCGGGCCTGTGCTCTCTGGTGACCCCTCCCACCCTTCCCTCACCTTATTTTTGGGTCTGTTTTCCCCATTTTGGTGTCCCTAGGGCTGGCTGTAGTAAGAGCAAAGGAGGGTTTCCTTGCAGGAGGGTGGCAGCAGGGTTGGATATACAGAATTATTTAAAGGATCAGGGCTGAGACAGCCGTACAGATGCTCTCAGCAGTCCTCCCTTCTCCCATGGACCCTAAACATGGAATGACTGAAGTCTCTGAAGTGATTCCCTGTCCCTGGAGCAGGTCCTTTGTATGAAAGGGCACAAACCAGAATTGTTTAGGTTGGAAAAGCCCTCTAAGATTGAGTCCTCAGCTCTGCCAGTCCCACCACTGACCCACGTCCCCAAGTGCCACCTCCACACGCTCCTGAAACACTTCCAGGGATGACATTTGCTGCTTTAGGAAAGTCTCTGTGACACCCAAACCAGGCAGCAGCAGCACTTTGGTTGAACCTGCACCAGCCTTCCCAGCTGCTGTGCCAGAACCACGGCACATTCCAAGGCTTTGCAGGCACAGGAAAAGCAGGGGGGGGATGCACTCTGCTGCTCAAACCCTTCTCCAGCCACCAAAAAAAAAAAAAAAATGGGGGGAGAGATGAGATAAACCCACAGGGAAACCATGTAGGGGTTGAGCTGGAACTCCAGTGAGGGCACAGAGGGGAACAGATCCAGCCAGGGCTGGGCTGGAGCATTCCCTAGGAGCTGCTCCTTCCACCCCATCACCAGCAGCTCTGTGCACCAGACAGTTCAATCCATGCCCTATCCCTGAGCATCCTCCAGCCCTGGGCTGTCATTTTCTTTTTTTTTTTTCCTTCCCTGGGGATTCTTTACAGCTTTCTGCTGTTTCTTTGCCTCTGTTGCTTCAGGGAGGTCCTGAACGTTGAGATCCTCACACAGGGCACCGCTGAGTGGCTTACCTCTTAGTTTTATCTAGTTTTTCTCTTTAAGGTCAAGATTAAAAGTACAAGAGACAGAATTCTTGTTTGCACTTAGATATTTATTATTTTTTTACCTATGTTACAACTTCACTGACTGTGAGCACTTCACACTGAATTAACAGAATAGAAATGGCACGCAGAGTTCTGTCCTCAATGTTTTTTTAAGCCTAAACTACCCAATTATGAGATGCCTGCTAATTTGTTTTTACTTTTAACCCAGAAACTAACTAACCACTTGTGTCCTGCACTGCGGACATTTACAGTCAATCACACAAAATCACTCAAACTTATGAGAAGGAAGAAGGACTAAGCTATGCCCTAAACCCTCCATCTTGTTACATAAATATTACTATATCCCAAAACCTTAAATTTTAAATTTCTCACCCTGTAAGATAACACTCTTCTATTCAATTACACCCTCACAGTCTCAGTGCTATCACTCAATTTTGGAAGCCTTTCCCATAGCCTCAGCTCAAATGCAGTGAATTTTTGAGGATCGTTCCCTGTTAGAACAGAAAATCTGAAATCCTCTGTGCCCAGGGTTCTGACACCTGCTGCCTGAAACCTCTTGCTGTGCTGCAAACCTCTCTGAGTGCAAACAGAAAATGTCCCTGGGGGCTGAGCTTGCAGGGCACAGGGCAGGGGGACACACGAGAGGAACCCAGCACCTCTGGAATCCCTGGTGCCATAAATGATGGTCCCATTATCAGGAAAATTAATTCACAAACACCAGAGCTTCGTGTCTAAAAAGGAGACAGAGGAGTCCTTTTACTTTATTCCAATAAAGGGAGAGGCCATGGGGTATTCTCCTGGGGTCTCTCCAATTTTTGAAGGATGCAGCCTCCTTTTTATCCCAATTTCCCACCTTTTTATCCCAATTTCCCACCTTTTTATCTTAATTTCCCGGCCACATTTCCCTCTCTCTTTCCCCACTGGCTGAGGTACTTAAGAAGTACAGATTATCCAGAATGCCTGATACTTAAGATTTCCCTCTAACATACAACTCTTCCTTTTAATTTTTAATTTGCATGGAATTTATAGTTTTCCCCCATTGTTTCTTTTATCTTTCAATATCCCATTTCATTTCTCAGCAAACCTACGGTTTGTTTGTAAAGGCAAATATATTTTTTTTTTTTTCATTCATCAATCAATACAATCCTTCCTGTTATTTCCTTTATCTCTCAGTGTTAGTTTTATCTACCAGCAGACCCACAGCTTGTTTGAAAAGACAAATCTGTCATTCTTTTCACCATGGAGCTGAGCTTGGTTTTCTGTTCTCTTTATTTGAAGGCAGTGAAGGGCCAAGTGAAGGAGCAGAGCTTCCCTTAGAGGCACAGATCACCAGAGAGATCGGCTTCTGGTAAAAAAATAACCACTCCTTGTGTTCTCCTCCTCATCCTCCAACCCCTGGCATGACTCCTTCTCCAAGCACAGGCACTGTTGGAATCCAAAAAGCAGAGAACACTGAGCCTGCGAGCCAAAGCTTAGAATTAAAGACAGGGTTTAATCTGAGAGCCTGAGAAAAACGGCCAAAATCAGATGCTAGAAGCAAAAAATGTGGATTTGTAGTTTAAGTAAAAACACGCTCACCTAAGTGCTGGAAAGTTTAGAGTTTAAAATTTAAGATGCAGAAGTAGTTATAAAGATAATAATAAGTTTTAAAGTGTAGTATTATAAATGTGTGTGTCTTTAGGTGATTAGTTAAGCAATTCTGCATTGCAGCAAAACATATAAACCAAAATATTTTTAACTATTAGGTTAAATATGTAAATATTCTTAGTAGCAGTGTTTTATTAGTTAATAAGTCCTTAAGAGGTCTTGTCACCAGAGGTCTTGTGACTTTCTGAACCACAAGGCAAAGATGTGAGCCGAGCTTGCCCTTCCTACCTGTGTAGAAAATAAGGAAAAATAAACTTCACCATCTAAAGCAGCTCAAAATCCCCATCTCTGATTTATAATATTCATAAATTCCCTGATAAGGCACCAGTGCCAGGTTCTATAAATCCCTCCCTCCAAACAGTCTGAACCCTTAAGATGAGCTTGAACTGGGCATGCTTTCCTCAAAACCCCACAATTCCCTTATTTTAGGGCTTTTCCTGTCTCCCAGAGGTCTTACTGTGCCGTGCTCTTCCAGGATATCCCCAAAAAAATCCCATTTTGGAGCTGGCAGGCAGCCCCAGGCAGGCAGGAGCACTGCTGGAAAACACTTGCTGCTGGAGGAGCTGGATGCTGGAATTCTGCTGCCTCTGCCAGAGCTCACTGCTGGGAGAAGGTGCCGGAAAAACATCCGGGATCCAGCCTGGCGTGGCTTTAATGAGCATTCCCTGCCTGCCTGGGGTAGAAATCTCCAGAAACAGGAAACTCCAGCATCCTGTTTAGCATCTCAATGTGCAAATTGGCAGCAGGGACAAAGCCAGGGAGGCCAAGGGACACCGGACACACACACTGGGCACGGGCTGGGTGATGGGCAGGGAATCAGCCTGGCACAGAAATGCTGTTCCCTGGTTTTTGTTGCTTTCATGGAACAGCAAACACCAAAGCACGGCTCAGCTGGGGTCCTGCTGCTCCAGCCTGGGCTCTGCACTGCCCCAGTGTCACCTCAGTGGCCTCCCTGCTCTGGGGACACTCCTGGCAGCTTGTCCCTGCCCTGCGTTGGCATCTCTCACCCTCACCCCCTCATTTTAACAGCTCTAACACTCCCCACAGGCAACCCCAGCCCATCCCTTGGGGTTTTGCAGGGTTGGGAGCAGCCCAGCAGCTGATCCCGGTGTGTTCCTGCCCGCAGCCCATCCCGGGAGCGCTCCTGGCCTGCCCATGGCTAGCAACAACACTGCTAGCATAGCACAGGCCCGCAAGCTGGTGGAGCAGCTGAAGATGGAGGCCAACATCGACAGGATAAAGGTAGGGATTCTTGGGAGCTGCTTCTGGGATTGCTGGGAGGCGGTGGCTGCTGCCCAAAGCTCGTGGAGGGAGCTGGGATGTGGGGCCAGGTGGTGTCTGTGGGAGGTGCTCTCATTTGAAGTGATCCTGATGGCCCTGGCTGAAGGCAGTGGGAGATGGGATCATGGAATCCAGGGATGGTTTGGGTTGGAGGAGACCTCAAAGCCCTTCTTGTTCCATCCTCCTGCCAGGAACACTTTCCACTATCCCAGGGTGCTGCTAGCCCTGTCCAGCCTGGCCTTGGACACTGCCAGGGGTGAGAGGCAGCTGGAAGCATCACCTGGTGGTGATGGGAAGGAGTGACTGTCCCCAAGGCATCTCAGCTCCTTGCTAAGACCTTAAAACCAGGGAGAGAGAAGTGCTTGAGGGCTGGGATGAGCTGGGGTGGCTTGGGAGCTGCAGCCATGCCTGGAATAAAGAGCGAGGTTGGTGGGTGAGGGCAGGAAATGCTGCTGTGGATGTTCCTGCCAAGGGATGCGTGGGAGAGCCAGCAGGGATGCTGAAGGCAGTCCTTGTCAGGTGAAGGATGGGAATGAGGGAAAGCTGGGAAGGCTGGGAATGGGAACACAGGCTGAGAGAGCAGCTCAGAGCCCAGAGGTGAAGAACCAGCTCAGCCCCAGCCCCAGCAGGGATGTGCTGCTGTGCTGTCCCCGTCTCAGATCTGATGTTCCCTGCCCAGGGATGCTGCCAGCCCTTCTCTGCTGCTGCCACCTCTCCAGGTGGGCTGTCCCCAGCTCAGCCTGTCCCTAATACATGGCTCCTCCTTTTGCAGGTGTCCAAAGCAGCAGCAGACCTGATGGCATACTGTGAAGCCCACGCCAAGGAGGACCCTCTATTGACGCCCGTCCCGGCCTCAGAAAACCCCTTTAGAGAGAAGAAGTTCTTCTGCGTGATCCTGTAAACCCTGGAGGAGCCTGACGGGCACTCAGGCCACCCTGAACACTGATGTAGAGTTTTTAGGAATGGGGACGACCTGCTGGTCCGCAGCATTTAAACAAAAATAAGTAAAAAACACGGCCTGGAAGCTACAGAGATGTGCATGTTTAAAGAACCTGGCCACCTTTGGGGGAATCAGATGATCTGCATTGCAAGGCAAAAGATCTGAAGTCTGTAGAGTTGCCTAGAAAGAGAAAAACAAAACAAAACAAAAAAAAACCCCAAACAAACCCATGTAAAGAATAAATCTGTGTCACTTTTCTGCTTTCTCACAAAATTGTTTGATTGTTCCATATTTAAAGCACCAGAGCTGTGCTGAGCAAAGTTAACTGCTAAGGATGTGTATAACCTTCTTGGAATGATATTGTTGGTTTCTTTCCAAGCTAATATTTTTGATTTAAGTTGTCAGATATATAGCGACAGGTTAGGTGGCTGTGCTGTTACTCAATGTTTGGTCTTGTGCTTTTTCATTTCTGGCTGTAGCGTAGCAGGGGGGGTCGAGGGGACAGCGGCAGCTCCGTGTCCCCAGCAAACCCCACTTTTTACCATTCCCTCTATGGTTAGCTTCGGTTCTGCAAGTAAAAGTGATTCCTGTGTCGTGCTTGGTGCTTCATAGCCCTGTGATGACATTCAGTGGTAGTGCATGAGAGTTTAATTCCGTTCATCCGCTCCAGACTTTTCTTTTCCAGCGTTTGGCACCACGTGCTGGTGGCAGAAGCCGTAGGGAGGAAACAGAGGCGATTCTGGAAGCCAAGAGAGCTCCTGAGATGCCTTAGACGTGCCTGAAATACCTCCTGCCACAGGGCAGGTGCCAGCCCGGGTGCAGGGTGAGCCAGAAATCCGAAAATCAAAGTCGACCACTTCTTTCCGGGTCTTTCCTTTCTCCTACACCTCTGTGCCTCTGCCCTCCTCGCTTGGTCCTGCTCTTTTCCTGGTTCCTGGCAGCACTTCCTTCCCTTGAGTCTGGTCTGGAATGTTGCTGGGATGTTGTTCAGTGCTGGGATGCTGCTTTGTGGTGAGATGCTGCTCCAAAATGGGATGTTGCCCCACCATGGAGTGCTGCTCCTCCATGGAGTGCTGCTCCTCCATGGAATGCTGCTTCTCCATGGAATGCTGCTCCATGACGGGATACTGCCCCATGGCGGGATGATACTCCACCCTGGAATGCTACTCCACGGTGGGATGCTGCTCCATGGTGGGATGCTACTCCAACATGCAGTGCTGTCCCACCATGGGATGCTGCTCCTCCCTGGGATGCTGCTCGATGGTGGAATACAGCCCCACGGTGGGATGATATTCCAAAATGGAATGCTGCTCCATGGTAGGATGCTGCTCCATGGTGGGATTCTGCTCCATGGTGGGATGATATTCCACCCTGGGATGCTGCTCCATGGTGGGATGCTACTCCAACGTGCAGTGCTGTCCCACCATGGGAAGCTGCTTCATGTTGTGAAGATTCTGCCCCTTCCTGCCCCCACCTCCTCTCCTGTTCCAGCAGCCCCTTCCTGGAGGTGCCTGATTCCCTGTTTACACACGGCCTGGGCTCTGTGCCAGGCTGGGGGGTTATTCCCAGGTCTGCTTCATCTGCTCCCAGCTCTCAGGGGGACACATGCCACCTTTCTGGGCTCCTCCTTGGGTCCATACTTCTGTGGATGTGGCTTGTCTCTCCTTTCTGCTGCTAGACTCCTCCTGGCTTCCCCCTGCTCATCTCTCCTCCTGGGAAACTTTGGGAATCATCATTTTGGGAATCATAATAGGGGGATTTGTGTACAAAGTGAGCTGGGTGTCACAAAGGGGTTTGGGGGTCTGCGGTGACCCCGCTGAACCAGTTCTGAGTCAGGTGTGAGCCTAAAAATCCCTGTGGATCCGGGAGGGCAAAAGTCTTTAGGTACCTTTTGGTAACTCTTTCTAGCCCGTAAAAAAAGTGCTTGTTGGGTTTTCTACCTTTTCATACTCTTTTTCTAGTTCTTCTATGGAGAAGGCCAGTTCTTCTCACGCTGGACTCCAAACTTTTGGCACCTGGGAATGTTTATAAGCCACGAGTAACCTAAATGGTCCCAGCCCCCCCTTAATTCCCCCAATTTCGACCTTTTTACTACAGCTCTCGTAGCTTTAGGATGAAGGGTGGATGAAGTGGTTTGCTCTGCAGCTGGTTTCTCTCTCGGTGTTACCAGGCAGAGATGTAAAAACCCCATCCTGAGTTTTGTCCTTTCTTTTTAATCTGATTTATTGTCACAGAGAGTGAAGTGCAGCCGGTCTGACCCGGGGCTCCCACCCCACCCCTTCTCAAACACTGTCATAAAAAGTGGTTTGTAATAATTTTTTTAACGACTTGCCTGTTTTACAACTCGAATTCTTAATGACTTAGACGACGAAATAAACCTGCATGAACGTGGGGGAGCGGGGAGGGGGAGATTTTCAATTAACCCAAACTACTCATTGAAGGTGTTTTACGTTGCTGGGCTTGATTTTCTGTCGGTCGTGGTGTTGCCATTGGTGTGCTGCCAGGTATTTCACCCCAGTATTTCTATTTACACAGATCTGCCTTTGTTAGCCAAGCAGAGATCGCCTGCCAAGGTTGTTTCCCTTCCTCACAACAAAAATCCCACCCATACCTCCATCCCCATGCTGGATTTCCAGCCTGGTTTCAAACGACATTCCGCTACCCCCAGGCTTTTAAAGAAAATAATATCTGGAGTGCTGGAAAAAGGACTTTTATTGTCTGCAAAGGTTGCTGGTGGCAAGTCTGTCCGTGGCTTGCCACCCTGCCAGCAGCAGGATTTTGGGGAGGGGGTGGTTGTAGGAGAAAGCCAGTCGTGGTGTAGCGCATCCCCATCCCACATGGTCTGTGTACTCGTTGGAAATAAACTTTTGGATTTGTTTCAAGCCTTTGGAGATGCTGCTCTGTGCCTGTCGAGCCTTGGGGAGGTGGGATCCCGTCCTGGTTGTGGTTGGATGCTGTTCCCAAGGGGGAAGGAGGGTTTAGCAGGAGGAGTTTTGGTGGCTGTTAGGGAGGGAAGTGAAGCCTCCTGGGGTTTCAGCAGCTTTTTGTTCCCACTGGATGAGGCAGGTCAGGGGAGAACTGGATCGTTCAAGGGACCTTGCTCCTTGCTCAGAAATTTAGAGACACCTCAAATTTCCAGTTTCATTATCCATCCCTCCTCCCCTCTCTTTCCTTCTTCTCCCAGCCCTGGCACTCAGCTCAGGAGCAAATCCAGAGGATTTGTGGAGGTACTCCTAGGGCTGAAGCCCCTCTGCTCTGGAGCCAGGCTGGGAGAGCTGGGGGTGCTCACCTGGAGAAGGGAAAGGCTCCAGGGAGAGCTCAGAGCCCCCTGCAGGGCCTAAAGGAACCTTATAAAAAAGGACAGATTTTTACAGGGCCTGCAGTGACAGCAAAAAGGGGTTTATTCTGAAAGACGGTTGATTTAGACCCAGATACAAGGAAGAATTTTTTAATGGGAGGGTGGGGAGGCCCTGGCACAGGGTGCTCAGAGAAGCTGTGGCTGCCCCTGGATCCCTGTAAGTGTCCAAGGCCAGGTTGGACAGGGCTTGGAGCAACCTGGGATAGTGGAAGGTGTCCCTGCCCATGGCAGGGGGGTGGAATGGGGTGATTTTTAAGGTCCCTTCCAACCCAAACCATTCCAGGATTTCATGATTCCACAATTCTTACTCGTTCTACAACCAAAACACTTCCTGATCACGGAATCAGACATACTCTGCTCCTACCAAATTCCCCACATCCTGAATATCTCCTCAAGAATCCTCTGGAGCCAGTGTTTTCCCAGCAAAGCTGCTGGACACATTTTGAGGCAGCTTGGCCCCACCTCATCCCTGGGATCAGGAGCAAGGTGCCACCACAGATTTTGAAACAAACCCACCAGCACCAACCCCAGCATGGATCTGTGCTGCTATTCCAGTTTTCCAAGCATCCTGACGAGCAGCAGGATCAACCCCCAGCCCCTCCATCCTTTTCCCGTGTCCATCAGAGCAGCTTCAAAGCAAAATGGTGGTGGCTGGGGAGGAAGGAGCCAAGTCTCTCCTCGCCTGCCAGGCAGCTCAGCTGTTCCCTGGCTCCCCTCCAGCTCCAACGCTTGCTCCCTTCCATCCTCACCTCCCCAGGCTTCAGCACCTCGGAGCCAGCAGCATCTGCTGAGCAGGAGGAGCTGAGGAGCTTCCAGGGAGCGCGTGGGCGAGATGCTGCTCCCTGCACTGCCACCGGAGTCGGGCCCTGCCCGGCTCCCTAATGAGAATAAACCCATCTGCACTAATTGCATTCATTAGCTGTGTCTTGGTTTGATTGACAGGTGTGTGCTGAGGGAGGCAGGAGCCTCCCTTGGAATGGAGAATGCAAACCCCCTCCCTCCCAATTCTTACAATTGTGAAATTCAGGGGCTCTCAGGCAAAGCTGTGGGCAGAGCAAGAACAGTTCTGGATGAGGGGAACTGCAATAAAAATGCAGGAATACAAAGGCCATGGCAGTGTCCGAGTCAGGCTCCAAGCTGTCCCCTGTGGCTCAGGGCTTGGTGGCAGTGCCATGCCATGGTGGCTGCAGCCCTGGTGCAGTGGCAGATGTGGCTGTGCTGGAGCAGGGATCCTGGAGAAAGGGGCAGTTTTCCTGGGAAGCTGCAGTGGGCAGAGCTGGGCCTGCTTTTCCTCTGCCAATCCAGTGGCCAAGGCTGCCTTGCTGTGCCAATCCCAGATTTTGATCCAGCTAGGAATGCTTGGCTCCTGCCCCTGGCTGCAGCATTTCCCAATGTGCTGAGGGAATTTTCTCAGCCCTGCAGTGACACTGCCTGTCCCCTGAGCAGCAGAGATGTCCCTGGAGGGAGGATGGGTCCTGGCAGAGAGAAAGCAAACTGCCCCAGCTGGTTTAGAACAGCTGGGATAGAATCCACACAGCTGGGAACAGCTGGCACTGGGGGTGATGAGGGTGGGAGGGGTGCAGAGTGGAGGTGTCACTGCCTTTGTCCTTGTCACTCTTGGTGGCACAGACAGTGTGTGACACTCACACAGTGTGTGACTGTCTGAGGGCACCGTGGGGGTGGTCCCAAGCTCCTTTCCTCCATGCTGGAGTTGTGCCTGTCCTGCTCCCTGGAATGTCACTGCTGCCACCTGTGTGGCTCCAGCTGTGGGGTGGGAGAGGGACACTTCCTCAGGAACTGCAGTGACAGGACAAGGATGAGGGGTTCAAACTGAAAAAAAGAGGAAGTTTAGGTTGGATTCATGGAGTTCCTGGCTGGGAGGGTGGTGGCACAGGGTGCCCAGAGAAGCTGTGGCTGCTCCTGGATCCCTGGAAGTGTCCCAGGCCAGGCTGGACAGTTTGGAGCACCCTGGGACAGTTGAAGTGTCCCTGCCCATGGCAGGGGGTGGAACTGGATGGGTTTTCATGTCCCTTCCAACCCAAACCATCCTGAAATTCTGGAATTCTAGGAAAACCGAAGGAAGCTGAGGTGACAGGGAATCCCTGCCCTGCTGACAGCACTCCAGGCAGAAGCTGGAGGAGATCCAGTGGGTGGGAAAGGAACGGTCCTAAAGCGAAAGGGATGCAGAAACCCCCCTGGATGTCCCTGAGGCCATGGAGGGGGTTGGCTCCTGCCGGTGCCATCCTGCAGCCGGTGCCAGCTGGAGCTCTGGGAAGGGCTGGCACGGAGGAAATGCCAGGATGAACATTGCAGTGGCTGCTCAGGCTGTCACCGCCCGGCTGGCTGCAGAGTGTCACCCCAGCCACAC
>CM031861.1:63650112-63660948 GCA_018697195.1 Certhia americana
GGCGAGTGCGGGAGCCGTCCCGGTGGGATGCGGGCGGAGGGGCTCGGGCTCCCGCATCCCCGCACACGTGTGGGCAGGGCCGCGGCGGTCCCGGGGGGGCTCCTCTTCCCCGGTACCACGCGGCCGGTCACCGCAGCACTGCGGGTTGTGGGCAGGGTCCGTTCCCGGTGCCTCCCGGTGGCTGCCCAGCTGCGGGGGCGCGGACCGGCCGCCACGGGGATGGGCGCGGGGGCGGGCAGGCGGGGGCGGGGACGGCCGGGACGCCCCGGCGGCCCCGTGTGATGCGGAGCGCGGCAGTGGCGGCGGCGGCGCGGCCCTTCCCCGCGGAGCGCCGCGGTCCGGTGTGGGGCTGCCCCGCCGGGATCCCCGGGGCTCCGGTGGGTGCCGCCGGGGATGTCCGCCCCGGCGCAGCCTGACGCTTCCGGCTCCTTCCAGGTGAGCAGACCGGAGCCCTCCCGACCGTCGCGGGCCCCGTGCGGCCCGGTTCGGTTCTGCCCGCAGAGTCGGGGGCCGCCGGTGGCAGCGCCGCGGCGGGGCCGAGCCGCCCGGGGCCGCCCGGTGCTCACCGCCTGCTCTCGCCGCAGAGCCCCCGGAGGCTCCCGAAGCGCAAGAGCCGCTTCAAGCGCTCGGACGGCAGCACCTCGTCCGACACCACCTCCAGCATCCTCCGCAGGCAGGTGAGCGGGCCGGCACCGGCACCTACACCGGCACCGACACCAGCACCGACACTGGGGCGGGGCAGCCCCGCCAGCCCCGGGCCCGCCGCTGCTGCGGCTCCGCATTAAAGCACGGACCGAGGGTGGGGAGCGGGGAGCGGCCGAGCATCTCCCACCCCAACCTCCGCACTGGAAGGAGCTGGAGGGCCGCCTCCGCCCCGCCGCTCCCCCGGGACCGGGGCTGGGCGCCGGCACCGGGCGCCGGTGGCATCGCAACAGCCGCTCCCCGCGGCTAAAAATAGCGAGTGCTGCGTCAGGGCCGGGCCGGCGGCGGGCACCGGCACTGCGGCGCGGGGGGCGGCCCCGGGAAACTGAGGCAGCGGAACGGGAACGGGCCGAGGGGGGCTGTGGAAGGGCTCCCCTCCCGCTCCCTCAGCCGGTACTGGGCCGCCTCCTCGCGCTGCCAGGGAGACGCACGGATCTCCCCGCCGTCCTCCAACCGGCGCTTCGGTTTCCTCCGGCCCCGAGCTGCGCCCCCTCCCCGGCCGCCGGCGGGTGAGCGGGTACCGGGGAGGCCCCGCGGAGGGCGGGGGGTTCCTTTAGGGGCGGCCCCAGGCGGCACAGAGCGGCCCGAGCATCCCGTTTCTCTCGTGGGGTAGCACCTACTGTTCCGGTACTCCCCGGTACCCCCAGGGACCCCGCGATCGGCCCGGCACCCGGCGCGGCCCCTTCAGCACCTCGGAGAGGGCCCGGCTGGGCCCCGCCATGTGCCCGGTACCGGGGCCGGTGCTCAATGCCTGGTGCCCGGTGCTGGTCTCCGCGGCCGGTCCCGCCTCTGTCCGAATCTTCCACCCCGCCGAGCGCTGCCCCAATGTCCCCGGGCCGGCCGTGAGCTGTCCTGGGCTGGTCCCGCCGGGGCCCGTCCCGCTGCGCGGTAACGGGGCGGGCCGGCCCGGTCCCCCGGGGCCCGTCGCTGCCCCCCTCCTCGGGGGCGGGGGGGGGGGGGGGGGCCGGCGGGGGGGCGGGAGCGGCTCCGGCCCCGCCGCAGGGCTCGCCCTGCAGACGGGGCTGCTGCCGGCTCGGGGCAGGACCGGAGCCGCTGCACCGGAGCATGGAGGTACCCACCGGGACCCCCCCGCCGCCGCCCCGGAACCCCGAGCTGCGCCCTGCGGGAGGCTGCACAGCCTCTCCGCCGCTGCCCCGGGACTCCCTTCTCGCCCAGAGCTCTCTTAGCAAACTATCCCCCCCACGGGCCACCGGGAGCTGCGCCGGTGACCCGTCCGGGTGCAGCTCACCGGGACCTCTCGGGACTCCCGGCTGCCACCGCAGCACCCCCTCGGTCCCCACCGCAGAGGGGTCGGAACCCCCCGGCAGCACTGGGAAGGGGGAACGGCGACCCCCAACACACACCCACCCACCGCCCCGGGCTGAGCGGCGGGGGCGGCTCCGTGAGCCCCGGGGGGGCGGTGGGAGGCGGGGGCGGGGAGGGGCGGGAAGGGGCGGTGGCGGCGGAGCGGGCAGGGCCAGCCGGAGCCCGAGCCGCAGCCGGAACCGGAGCCGGTGCCGGTAGAGCGGGGCGGGGGGGCGCGGGCGGCTCGGCTCGGCTCGCCCCGTCTATGTCGTTTTCTGACTCCAGCGCTACCTTCCTGCTCAACGAGGTACCGGCTCCGGTACCGGCCGCGGTATCAGGGGGACCGTGCGCGGGGGGCCGCGATCGGTTTGGGGGGAGCTGCGTCCCCCGGGGTGGTGATGGCGCACGAAGGGGCTGTGCCTCGAGGGGGGCTATGCCTCGGGGGAGGGCCGTGCCCGGTGCGGGGCTCATGCCCGGTGCGGGGGGTGCTGTGCCGCCCCCCGGCCCCTTTGTTCCTCGCCGCCGCCACCGCTCCCGTCTTTTCCCCCCCACCCCGGGCGAGTACCGCCGGGACCGGGACCAGGCGAGAAAAGAATCTCGATACCCGCGGCCGGGGGCCCCAAGGGGACCGATGCTCCAGGCCGGGGGGGCTGCATGGGGGGGTCGTGCATGAGGAGGGGGCTGGAGATGCTGTACTGGGGGGCCTCACTGGGGATGATGGGGGTGTCGTACTGGGGGGCCGCGCTGGATTACTACGGAGCCACCCTGGAGATGCTGGAGGGTGGGGGATGCTCGGGGCGCGGTGACGATGCTGGGGGGGCCGCGCTGGGGAGGCCATGTTGGGGGGGGCTGTGCTGGGAAACCATCTTGCCCGCGGGGGGGTTGGAGGGGGGGTCCAGGCTCCCCCCAGCGTGAGCGGGGTGCGATGTGCAGGTTGGGGCGGGGGTGGTGGTGCTGGGCAGCGGCGCTGAGCTCAGCCCGGCAGGGCCCGGGGGGCCTCGGAGGGGGCGGGGGGGGGGGCTCAGCCACATCCAGGCACCTATAAATATTTCACCGCAGCTTCTGCGCCTGTTCCAGGCGCAGCGGGCGGTGGGTAAATACCGGCGCGACGGGGAGGGGGAGCCGGGGGTGCTGGGCTGAGCACCCCAGGGTGGGGGGCGGCAGGGGCAAGATCCACATCCCATGGTGACGGGGTCATCTCCCCATCTCTGGGGCTTCAGGGGTTCCCCCCTGTAACCTCCCCAGCACGTGGGGGCTGCACCCCAGGGCAGCTGGGCTGGGTGATGCCGCCTGACACAGCCGGCTTTGTGCCACCGGGGGTCACTAGGGTCCCCTCCCGAGGCTGGCATCTCTTCAGCACGAGGTTCCCGGCTTTGTGGGGGTTCCCCTCACAGCCCCCCGGCACTCAGCCCCGTTCCCCCAGGGCTCGGCGGACTCCTACACCAGCCGCCCATCCCTGGACTCCGACGTGTCCCTGGAAGAGGACCGTGAGGGCGCCCGGCGCGAGGTGGAGAGCCAGGCCCAGCAGCAGCTCGAGAGGGCCAAGGTAGGGATGGGGTGATACCCAGGGCATGGCCCGGGGGTGCTGGCAGGGCCCGGGGGTGCTGATCACCCCCCAAAACCCCCAGCACAAGCCGGTCGCCTTCGCTGTGCGCACCAATGTCAGCTACTGCGGGGCTTTGGACGAGGAGTGCCCAGTGCAGGGAGCCGCCATCAACTTTGAAGCCAAAGATTTCCTGCACATCAAGGAGGTCAGCTGGGGTGCTGGGGGGGTCTGTTCAGGGCTGGGGACCTACCCTGGTCTCACCTCTGCCCTATCCTCAACAGAAATACAGCAATGATTGGTGGATCGGGCGCCTAGTGAAGGAGGGGGGGGACATCGCCTTCATCCCCAGCCCCCAACGCCTGGAAGCCATGAGGCTCAAGCAGGAGCAGAAAGCCAGGTAGGGATGGGACCCACTCGCCCTGCTCCAGGACCCCCAACACTTGCTCACCCCCTTCTTCCCTAGGAGAGCTGGCAATGCCTCGGGCCTCGGCGACAGCGGGAGCCGGCGATCGCCTCCCCCCTCCTTAGGTAAGGGCAGGTCTTGGCCCAGGGGAACTGTGGGGGTCCTAAGGGGGTCCTCACTTCGCTGTCACCAACCTCTGTCTCTTCTCTCCCCAAGCCAAGCAGAAGCAGAAGCAGGTGAGTCCCAGGTGCAGGGCAGTACCCTGGGTAGGGGGAGGTGAGGAGGGGGCTGCAGGCAGGGCCAATAATGGCTGTTTCAAGCAAAGATCCCCCTCTCTTCCCTGGTTATGGGGCTGGGAGGGCTCCAGGATGCTGGAATAGGCTCTGGCTGGGGGTGGGAGCACAGGGCACTGACAGCCCCCTGTATATCCCTGCAGACGCAGCACATCCCACCCTACGATGTGGTCCCTTCCATGCGGCCCGTGGTGCTGGTGGGGCCCTCACTGAAAGGATATGAGGTAGGGGGGGGGATGCAGAGTGGCCTTGTTGTGCCCTCAGGGTGGTCCTTGTCCCTTCCCTGCCCATCATTGTGCTGGCAGCGGGCAGATGGCTGGGCTGAGGGCGGCTGGCAGGGTGCTGAGTGGCTGCCACCTCCCTGCCGGTGCCATCTGCCGTGGCTCACCGGTCTGGTGGCCCCACGGCAGGTCACCGACATGATGCAGAAAGCTCTCTTCGACTTCCTCAAGCACAGATTCGATGGCAGGTGAGACCATCACCCCACCCAGAATCCCCCCTCCTTCCACGGCCTGCGGGTCCCCAGGTGCCCACTTTGTCCCCGTCCCCAGGATCTCCATCACCCACATCACAGCTGACCTGTCCCTGGCCAAGCGCTCCATCCTCAACAATCTGGGCAAGCAGGCGATCCTGGAGCGCTCCACCACCCGCTCCAGCATTGGTGAGGGGCCGGGCTCACCCCGGGGGTGCAGGGACCCCCTCCCAGGGCCAGCCCAACCTGACATGGCCCCCTCCGTGTCCCCCCAGCCGAGGTGCAGAGTGAGATCGAACGCATCTTCGAGCTGGCCAAGTCCCTGCAGCTGGTGGTGCTGGATGCTGACACCATCAACCACCCAGCCCAGCTGGCCAAGACCTCCCTGGCACCCATCATCGTCTACGTCAAGGTGTCCTCCCCCAAGGTGAGGGGTGACCATGGCTCTGGGGGTGTCCTGGCTGCCCCCCGTGGTGCTGTCACTCCTCTGTCCCCTCCTCAGGTCCTGCAACGGCTCATCAAGTCCAGGGGCAAGTCCCAGGTGAAGCACCTCAATGTGCAGATGATGGCAGCTGACAAGCTGGTGCAGTGTCCCCCGGTGAGCCAGCTGGTCCCTCTGCCCTGGGGATGCCTGGGGGGAACCCGGAGCCCCCTCTGACCCCTCTCACCTGCCCCCCCCAGGAGCTCTTTGATGTGATCCTGGATGAAAACCAGCTGGAGGATGCCTGTGAGCACTTGGCTGAGTACCTGGAAGTTTACTGGCGTGCCACGCACCACCCACCACACGCCCCCCATGCTGTCCCCTCGCCCACTGGACTCCCAGGCCTGCAGGTAACCCCATGGCCCCCTCCCTGCTCCCCACTGGCAGCTGCCACACGGGGGAGGGTGTGGGGGACACACACAAATCCCCCACTGTCCCCATGGGGATTCAGCATAGGGCCAGGGAGGCCATATAGCCCCCCACACTGTCCCCACAGCCCCCTCCCTGCTCCCCACGGGCAGGGGTCCACAGAACAGGGTGTGTGGGGGTGCACAGGTCAGAACTGGGGACACACAGCCCCATTCCATGCTCCTTACGGGGACCCAGCACAGGGTGACATGCAGCTCCCCAGTCCCTGGGGACAGTTGGGACAGGAGTCCAAAGATGGGGTGAGGCACACACAGCCCCCTCCCCGCTTCCCACGGGGACCCAGCACAGGGTGCCAGGGCCAGGGGGGGGGGGCACACGCAGCCCCCACCGCGCCGCCCCCGCAGCCCCTCCCTGCCCGCAGAGCCAGCAGCTGCTGGGGGAGCGTGGCGAGCACTCGCCGCTGGAGCACGACAGCCTGATGCCATCGGATGAGGCGGGGGACAGCTCGCCCCAGCCTTGGGGCGCCACATCCCAGCGCAGCTCGCGGCACCTGGAGGAGGAGGAGGAGTACGGGGACCCCTACCCCGACCTGTACCAGCCCCACCGGCACCACGGCAGCGGTCCCGGCACGCCGGAGCGCCCAAGCGAGCGCAACCACGACAGGAACTGGCAGCGCAGCCGGCCCTGGGCCAAGGACAGCTATTAGGGATGGGGAAGGGGGGGGGGCACGGCTGGGAACCGGCCCCCCAAAAAACCCCGGGCGCTCCCTGCCTCGCCCCAGCCCCGCGCTGGGGGTGCTCAGACAATCGAACTCCGCACCGGCAGCTTCCTCTCGCCCGGCCCCCCCCGGGCACGTCTTCAGCCATAAGCACAGAGGGTGGGGGGGCCCGGCCGGCCAGGATGCCCTGGGACTCCCCACCAAACTTTTGGGGAATCTGGGGACAGACACATGCCTTCGTCCTGCCTCAGTGTCCCCCCACCCGGGCCCTGCATCACAGGTTGGCTCATTCTCTGCAAGGCAGCTGCCATGGACAGTGGGTGCCCCCCCCCCAAAAAAAGGGGGAGGTAAGGAGTGGGGGGCAGTTGTAGCAGCACCCCCCACCCCACCCAGACCCGAGGAAGAAAGGGAAGGTGCCTGCTCACCCCCAGGACCTGGCCTGCCCCCTCCCCACCCCTGCATGGGACCCCTGGGAGGAGTGGGTCACACCACTCGCTTCGCTCTGCACCGACTCCCCCCCGCCACAGCCACACGGCTCCTGCCCCCCCGGGATGGGGAGGACAGAGCTGGGGGGCTGCACGGGGTGGGGGGGCTGCTCCACGCTTGCACTCACTGCCCTGTCCCCGACGTCCCCCTGCCACGCTGTCACCGCACGTCACCACAGTCCTGTAAATACGGCACCCACTGCCCTCGGCCGAGGGTCCTGGTGTGGGCTGAGCCCCCCCCCCCCGCGGCCATTACTGGTGGGGAGGGGGGGGCCACACGGGGTGGGGGCCACAGATTTGTTATAATTTCTTTTGTAGAAAGCACTGATTTCCCTGTAATTGGTTTCAGAAACACACGAGTGCTCAGAGGTGCTGGTGTCTGTGTCTGTGGAGGGGACATGGGGGAAACCTGTGCTGGGGTGTGTGGGGGGAAAGGGACAGTACTGGCGGGTGCTGAGCACCTCAAAGTGCTCCTTTTGGGCACTGCTGGCTTCTGTCCCCATGGGAGGTGGCACCCAGGGGCTGGGCAATGGCACACAGGGAAGGGAGAGGACGAGGAGGCGACGTCGGTAACGCCACTGCAGGTTTATTCCTGCAGCCTGGAGCTTCAGCTAAAAAATAAAACCCAAAACCCCAAAGGATGAGGTGCAGACAGTTCCCAGGACAGTCCAAAAAACAGCCCCACCCTGGCAGCAGGGAGGGACTGGCCCCCAAACAGCCTCCAGCAGCTCCTCCGCTCCATGGGGAAAGTGGGGAGGGGGACTGGGAGAACAGGGGGGATATTTTGGGATAATCCCAGCCCCAATCTCTGCTTGTGGGCAGTCCTTGGGTTGCACAAGGAGCTGGGAAAAGAACAGCCAGAGCAGTCCTGGCAGCCTTGCTGGTCCTGTTGTGATGAAGAGGGGCCAGTGGGGCCTCAGGCGAAGATGGTCTCCTCCCTCCGCTTCTTGGTGAGGATGGTGCCTGGCTTGTGCTGGGCGTCGGGGTGGTTGGCCAGCTCGGGGGGGCAGGAGGACACGGGGCTCTCCAGGATGGCCTGTTTGAGGTCGTAGAACACCGTGGAGTCCTCCTTGGTGAGGAAGGTGATGGCCACACCGCTCTTGCCAGCTCGGCCCGTCCGCCCAATGCGGTGGATGTAATCTGGGGGGGAAAATAAAGGGTTCAGTGTTGGTAGCACCAGGGCCAGGCACTCCCTGCAGCTTCCCTGCACTCCCATACCAGGGCTGGGCACCCCACAGCCCCCTGGGTGTGGCAGCACCAGGGCTGGGCACTCCCCACACCCTCAGCACTGGAGCTGGGTACCCCCTCCATCCCAAGAACCAGGGCTGGGCACCTCTCCAACCCCCTTGGTGAGGGCAGTACCAGGGCCAGGCACCCCCTGCACACTCAGTACCAATGCTGGGCAACCTCACAGCCTCTTCAGTGTGGCAGCACCAGGGCTAGGACACCCCCCAAAGCCCCTCCAGTGCAGGTAACACCAGGGCCAAGCATCCCTGGCATGGACAGCACACCTCCCACAGCCCCACTGGCACAGGCAGCATCAGAGCTGGGCACCCCCCTCAGTGTCCCCCCAGCCTCACCCTCGATGTTCTTGGCCATGTCGTAGTTGACCACCATAGAGACGTCGTGGATGTCAATGCCACGTCCTGCCACATCCGTTGCCACCAGGATGTCTTTGGCCCCAGCCTTGAGGTTGGAGAGGGCAAACTCACGCTGCTCCTGACCCTTCCCACCGTGCAGGGTGCAGGCGTTGTACTGTGGGAAGAGGAGGGGGGTCAACGGGGGGCACATCAGGGAGTTCCCCATGTGGGGATGAGGGGGACAGGGGCGCAGGGTGACTCCCCCCAGCCCAGACTCACCCCCATCTTCTCCAGGGATTTGGCCAGCACATCGCAGCCCTTCTTCTGGTTGACGAAGATGATGATGGGTGGGTCGAAACCCTGTTCCAGGATGGCCAAGAGCTTCTTCCTGCAGAGAATAAGGAAGAGACAGTTGGGCAAAGAGAGGCTGAAGTGCCCCGCAGAGTACCCTTCACCTGCCAACGCCCAGGCCACCCCCAAATCCTGTGCTCCCCACCTCTTCTCGGACTCAGACATGAGGAAAACTTTCTGTTCCACCCTCTCATGGGGTTTGCCAGCTGAGCCGATGTAGACCACTGCCGGGCGCCGGAGGTAACTGCGGGCCAGGCGCTCCACTGCTGGGGGCATGGTGGCCGTGAACATGACAGTCTGCAAGGGAAGGGGACAGTGACAGCCTGTGAGGTGGGAATGACCCTGCTGGGGCAGGGAACACCCCCCCATGGAGCAGGAACATCCCACAGTGAGGTAAGAACGACTCTGATGGGGCAGGAATGTCCCTGCACATGGAGCAGGAACATCACCCATGGATCAGGCATATCCCCCAGTGAAGCAGGAATGATTCCAGTGGGGCAGGAATGTCATCCCATGGAGCAGGAACATCCTTTAATGAAGTAGGAACGACCCCAGTGGGGCAGGACATCCCCATGGAGCAGAAGCAACCCCCAATGAGGTAGGAATGACTCCAGAAGGGTAGGAATGTTCCCCATGGAGCAGGAACATTGCCTGTGGAGCAGTGGCGTATTCCTGTGGGGCAGAACCTTTCCCTGTGGGGTAGGATTTTCCCCCAAAGAGCAGAAATGCCCCCCACAGGGCAAAAATGTCCCCTTGTGGGGAAGAAATGACCCCTCATGGGGCAGGAACATTCGCTGTGGGGCATGAACATTCCTCCACAGAGCTTAAACATGACTCCCATTCCCTCAACCCCTTCCCCAAAAGCCCCAATTGCCCCTCCCAGCCCCACAGGAACCCTCCTTGTTCACACTCACCTGTCTGTACTTGTGCTTCCCGGACTCAAAGTTGGCCAACATCTTCTCAGGGTCCTCAGCCTCGTCCGTGTCAGGTTTCTGGTTGGTGACAGGCATGTGCTCCAGGATCTTCTGCACGTCAGGCTCGAAGCCCATGTCGATCATGCGATCGGCCTCATCCAGCACCACGTAGGTGCAGCGGCTCAGCACCAGGTACCGGTTCTCCAGCACATCAATCAGCCGGCCTGGCGTGGCAATGACGATCTGGGGGGGCCAGGAGGGGTTGGTGGGAGCAGCCCAGGGCTGAGCTGCCCCCCCAGGACCCCCCCAAACTCCCCCCCACTCACCTCACAGCCCATGCGGAGCCGGAAGCCCTGGTCCTCGCGGGAGATGCCGCCGATCACGGCCACGGTGCGGATGCCCAAGGGTTTCCCAAATTTGATGGTTTCCTCCTCAATCTGCTGCGCCAGCTCACGGGTGGGGGCCAGGATGATGGCGTAGGGCCCCTGGTCTGACTCCTCGATGCTGCAGCGTGGCAGGATATGGTTGTGTCACCCACAGTGCCACGTGTGTGCCCTCCAGTATCACCCCATTCCCTCAACCACGTCACCCTGTAACCCTGCCTCAATCCCTTCGCAGCTTCACCCTGTCACCCCATCCTGTCACCAGTGTCACCCTGTCCTGACCGCTCTGCAGTGTCACCCAGCCACTCCACCCCATCCCGTGGGCAGTGTCCCACCCCGTACCGGTCGATTTTGGGCAGGGTGGTGATCCACACGAGCAGTGGGATCAGGAACGCCGCTGTCTTGCCGCTGCCAGTCTCAGCCACGCCGATGATGTCCCGGTTCTGCAGCCCGATGGGGATGGCCTGGCGCTGGATCGGGGTCGGTTCCTGCCAGGGAGAGCAGGTTGGGAGCAGAACTTTCCCTGTTCCCCCTCTCCAAATCCCTGAAAAACCCTTTTCCCCCCTCTCCAGCTCCCCCTCTCCATGTATCCACAAGCCCACCTTGTATCCGCACTTGTCAATGACCTCCAGGATGTGGGGTGGCAGGGAGGAGTCCTTCCAGGAGCGGATGGGATTTGGGATTTTGCCCCCCTTGGTGGTGATGCTGTAATCCTCACGAAAGATGCGCCAGTCCCTGTCTGTCATCTCATCCAGCTTCTTCTGGGACCAGTGCCGGTCATCCCAGCGCTGCTTGGCCTCCTTCTTCCGCAGCTTCCGCAGCCGCGCCCTGGCC
>CM031861.1:63661048-63675867 GCA_018697195.1 Certhia americana
GAAAGGGAAAGGAGAATAAAGGAAATATAGGGGAAATTATATAAGGAAAGGAAATAATAAAGGAAAAGGGGAAAGGGAAAGGAGAATAAAGGAAAAGGGAATGGGGGAAATGGGAGAGGAAAAGGGGATGGGAGAAATGGGGATGAGGACAGGGCGATGAGGGAGGGCAATGAGGGCAGGGCAAGGAAAGAGATGACAAAAGGGAATGAGGAAAGTGAGGAAGGAGAAGGAGAAAGGGCATAGGGCTCACCCTACACCTCTAGAACCCTTTTGCTAATTTGCTGCAGGACCTGCTGCAGCCCAGCTCCACATCCAGCCGAGCTAAGCCAGCCAGGACTCCACACATCCCTCAGCACCCTCCCAGCTTTCCCAAAACCTCACTCCTCCTGCTCCTTCTCCTCCAGCGTCCTCCTCTTCTCCATCAGGTCCCCATAGAACCTCGACTGCTCCCGTTTCTGTTGCTTCAGGTCAATGCCGGCGATGAAGCCGCGGCCCAGCAGCTGCACCTGGTGCCTCTCCTTGTACCTGGAGCAGGGTGGGAGCATCAGGAGCAGGGCTGGGGGCTGCCTTGCACCCCACAGGGACACCCCCAGCCCTCGGGGTACCCCAGCACTCACAGAGGGTTGTAGTCGATGGATGTGTCCTCCGATGCATCCCACTCGAATACGAACTTGCGGTCGTTGAGGTGCCGCGTGCGCCGGCGCTTCTTCACCCCCCCCAGGTAGCGTTCCTGCAGGACCCCAGGCTCAGAGGGACCCCCCATCTCCCCCCCCGACCCCCTAGACCAGCCCCCAGCCTCACCTTGATGGCATGGAGCTCTTTGCTTTTGTCCTTCTCCTCCCGGATCTTCTGCCTGCCCTCCTCATCCTCGGTGCCGTTGGTCTCCCGCTCCATGCGCTCCCGGCGCTCCCGGCGCTCGCGTTCCTGGGGGTCTTCTGGGGAGCAGGGGAAGGGGCTCAGAGCCAGAACGTGCCCCGCGGGCTGGGTGGGGGGCCTCCAGGGATGAGCCCTTACCCAGCATCTTCCTGCCCATCTCCTGGAATTGTTTCCTCTTCTTCCTTTCCTCCTCCAGCAGCCGCTGCCGCTCCTCCACCTCCTGCTGCCGCCGCCGCAGGGCCTCAGCCTCCCGCTCCGCCTTGGACAGGAACTTGGGCTGGCATGGGAGAGAGACAGGGTCACACTGAGCCTGGCTGCCACCCCCCTGCTGCTGCGGGTCCCCTCAGCCTTCTCTGCTCCTTCCCAGGGCCCCCCAGGCCTCTCCTCTCCCTCCCTGAATCCCCCAGACTCTCTATTCCCTCCCAGAGATCTCTCTGCTCCCTCCCCATGTCCCCCAGCCTTCCTTTCCCTCCTAAGGTCTCTCTGTGCCCCTCACCACACCCCTCAGCCTTCCCTGTTCCTTCTGCTCCCTCCTGGGGCTCCACCATGCCTCCACTCTCCCTCCTGTGTCTTCACATGTGCCCTCCCTGGCCCTCCTTGCCCTGTACCTTCCCAGGTACCCCAGCCTGTCCTGCTCCATCCCATGATCCCTCCCTCATCTGCATCCCCAAGTTTCTCAGCCCTCCCTGTTCCCTGCCAGGGTCCTCCCCTGCTGTGGTGTCCCAGCAAACATCCACACCCTCAGCAGAGAGAAGAGGCTCCTGTTCTGCTCCCACCTTGGCTTCTGCCTCCTCTTCTGCCTTCTTCTTTGCCAGCAGCTCCTCCAAGGACAGCGGCTGTGCCTGGAAGTGAGGCCAGATGTCAGCACCACTCCCAGGGACCTGGATCCCCCTGGAGCCACTCCCAGCCAAGCCCCGTCTGCCCCTTCCTCACCTTCTCCTTCTTTAGGGCATTTTCCTCCTCCTCCTCTGCCTTCCGTGCCTCCCGATCCTTCCGAGACTTGGAGTCCTTCCCCCTGCCCGGGGACAAGCTGCCAAGGAAAACACCAGAATAAAACACCAGACACAGCCCTGGGGGATCCCCAACCACCAGGGGGGTTTAGGGGAGAGCAGGAACACCTCGAAAATGCGACAGGACCCACCTGGATCGCTTCCTGTCCTTGTCCCGCCGGTGCCCATCTTTGTCCCTGTCCCTTTCCTTCTTGCTGCGGTCACGGTCTCGCTCCTTGTGCCGCCGATCCCTGAGGAACGGGGAGGTCACAGCAGAGCCCTCACTCACCCTCTGCGGGGCCGTCAAAGCTCTTCCCAAAAACCCAGGCAGCCCTGCCTCACCTCTCGGTGGACTTGGAGCGGGACCGGGAGCGCGAGCGGCTCCGCCTCCGGTCCCGGGATCGGTGTCGCTTCCGCTCCTTGGCCGGGGAGCCCTTGCGGTCCCGGTCCCGCTCCCTCTCCCGGTCAGGGGAGCGGGAACGTTTCCTCTCCTCCTTCACCGGGGATGCATCCCGATCCTTCTTGTCCGCCAGTTCTCCGGCCATCTGTGGGGATGGGGGGACAACGAGGGGGTCAGGGGGTGCAGAAGGACCCCGGGAGGGCTGGGAGGGAATTTGGGGTGCAGGGGTTGATCCAGGGAGGGCCCTGGGCAGCAGTAGACACCCAGGAGGGAGAGAGAAGGGTTGTGAGAGCCACAGAGAGACCCTAAGAAGGCTTGGGGAGGTCTGAAAGACCCCCGGGAGGAAGCGAGGAGACGCTGAAGGGCCCAGGGAGGGAACAGAGAGACGCCAAAAAGAAGCAGGGAGAGCTGGGGAGCCCGGGGAGAGAGTAAAGGGACCTTCAGGAGGGCATGGGGAGGCCTGAGGGACCCCCGAGAGGACAGAGAAGGACCCCAGGAAGGAGCGAGAAGGGCTGGGGGGCCCTGAGGAGAGAACGTAGAGGGAAGGGGGGACACTGAGGGGACACAGGGGGACCCTGAGGGGGCACAGGGGGACACTGAGGGGGCACATGGGGACCCTGAGGGGGCACAGGGGGACCCGGGGGATGGGAGCGGGGCGGCCTGAGGGACCCCGAAAGGGCTCCGGGAGGCCCGGAAGACGCGGCGCAACGACGCTTCAGGCCCTGCCGCTGGTGCCCAGCACCAGAGCCCTGCCCGGTGCCTCAGCATCGAGGCTCTCCACCCCCCGGGCCCCTAGGAGGTGCCCCGGGTGCTCCTGCAGTGTCCCTACACGCTCCCGCCGGTCCCCGCTCACCGCCGCAGCTCCGCGTTCAGCGCTCCGCCGCCATGTCTGCCGGACCCTCAGGGCATGCCGGGACGGCACGGCACTACAGCTCCCGGCAACCCTCGCGTCATTGGACTACAGCTCCCAGCATCCCCCGCGCTCCCCCGCGCCTCCGCCAGGTCGCTTCACCGCCGCGCCCCGTGATCCTTCCGCCGCGCGGCAACTGCCCCCTCCCCACGGCAAAGAGTCCTCCGGGACGGTGGCCCCGTGTCCCCCACATCCCGCAGAGACCTCCTGCGCACCCAAATGAGGCCCTCGGGGCCGTTTCCCCACGGCTCTGAGCACCCCAAATCCTCAAGGGACCCTCCCGAGTCAGTGTCCCCCATGTCCCTGCACACCCCAAATCCCACAGGGACCGCCCCAGGTCAGTGTCCCCACAGCCCTGTGCACCCCAGGGACCCACAGATCTGTGTCTCTGCAGGAGCCCCAGACCCCTACTGCATCCCCATTCACAAGATCGGGGGGTCCCAGGCAGAGTCTGGGGGCAGCAGAAGAGATGGGGACCCCTCTTGGGACCCCCTCCAAAGACAACCCACCCCAGGGATTACGCCTTCTGCACCAGCACCCAGGCATGACAACACAGCCTCACATCAGTGTCACCATCACCAGTGACACCAACCCACCCTGAAACTCCAAACACCCTCCAAACACCTGGATCCCCCCCCAAAACACAGAGCCAGGCAGGGCTGCACATAGGTAGGTGTTATATTTTTGATAATAAATAAGCTTTTTAATAACACTGACATGGAACAGAGACAACCCCCCGCCCCAAAAGACAGTCCATAAAACAGCCCCACTCCCCCCTCCCCAACCCACCAGGGTCCCCCAGGGCCAAGCAGCAGATGAGGGATGGGGTAAAGGGGGAGAAAACAGTATGAGTCCATGGATGAGTCCCATGATGTGCACCCCAAACCCCACAGGGATCCCCAGGACAGTGTCCCTGTGTCCCCCAAACCCCACAGTGACCATCCCAGGTTGATGTCACTGAGGGTCTGGGCACTCCAAACCCCACAGGGAACCCCCCTAGGTTGATGTCCCCAGGGTCCTGTGCACCTCAAACCTCCCAGGGACTCCCTCAGGGTTGGGGGATCAGGTGAAGACACCCCCCAGGCCCCTTCCCTCCCATGGGTGCAGCCCCCCAGGCTGTGGGGCTGGCAGGGCAATGGTGTGAGGGGAGGGCAGCAACCCCCCATCCTCCTTTGGAGGGGGGGCTCCAGAGCCCTATCCAGCCCCCCCACCCCATTCCAGGGGCTTGGGGAGGGTCCAAAGGGGGGTGTGTGTGTGTGTGTATGTGTGTTTGTGTGTGTGGTCATTCCCTGCCTCCCTTCACATGACGGAGCAGCTTTTTGCTTTTTCCTTTTTGAAGGTGGAAGAGATGAGCTCGGAGCGGCTGGGAAGGTGCAGGAGTCTCTTGGAGAGGCTGCGGGGGGGGCTACGGGGGGGCTGCGAGGGGGCTTTGCTGAGACAGATGCCGGACACGGTCCGGAAGATGCTGTGGACGCTCTTCTCCGAGGTGAAGGCTGAGCATTCCAGGTAACCCTCGGCTCCCAACTGCCTGGCAGCCGCACAGCCCTGAGAGCAGCCCCACGTCAGAGCCCCGGGACACCCGAAAACACAGCCCCAAAAACACTGGGATCCCCATCAAAGTGACCCCTGTGCAAACATTGGGATTCCCCAAACCCACCCCTACAAACACCAGGACACCCCAAAACCCACCCACGCATCAGGACACCCCAAAATGCATCCCCACAAATACTGTGACACTCCAAATCCACCCCCCAAAAATGCCAGGACACCCCAAAATGCATCCCCACAAATACTGGGACACCCCAAATCCACCCTCCAAAAATGCCAGGACACCCCAAAATGCACCCCCACAAACATTGGGATATCCCAAATCCACCCCCCAAAAATGCCAGGATCCCCCAAAACACACCCCCACAAATATTGGGATATCCCAAATCCACCCCCCACAAAGGCCAGGATCCCCAAAACACACCCCCACAAACATTGGGATATCCCAAATCCACCCCCCACAAATACCAGAATGTCCCAAAACACACCCCCACAAACACGAGGACACCCCAAACTGACCCCTGTGCAAACATTGGGACCCTCCCTCCACTCACCCCCACAAACATTGGGACACCCCAAACCCACCCCCCCCAAACACCAGAACCCCACCAAATCCACACCCTGCAAACACTGGGACCCCCAAACTGACCCCCACCACTGGGACATCCCAAACTCAAACTCCTGTGATTCCATCAAACCAAACTGCCCCCACCCCGACCAGCAGGACCCCCCTAAATCCACCCTGCCCCCCTCCCCGACCTGCTCATAAGAGATGGGTGCCTGTTTCTGGTGTGAGAGCTCCAGCAGGGTGCTCAGGTCTGTCCGAAGGTCTGTCTTGCACCCGATGAGCAGCACCCGTGTGTTGGGGCAATAATCCAGGATTTCTGTCTTCCACTGAGGGGTGAGGGCACGGGGTTGCTCTCAGGGATAGGGGACCCCAAAACCCTCTCCCTGTCACCCCAGAAGGTTGGTGTTTCCAGCACATCCCAAACCCCACAGAGATACCCCCAGCAGTGTACCCACATCCCTGAGCCCCCCCAAACCCCACAGAGATACCCCCAGCACAGTGTCCCCACATCCCTGAGCCCCCCAAACCCCACAGAGACACCCCCAGCACAGTGTCCCCACATCCCTAGGCCCCCCCAAACCCCACAGAGATACCCCCAGCACAGTGTCCCCACATCCCTGAGCCCCCCCAAAGGGATCCCCAGGGAGAATGTGCCGCAGCCCTTCACCCCCAAATCCCACAGGAACTCCCTGGCTCAATCTCCCTGGGCATTACAAACCCACAAACCCTTCCCAGGACAGTGTCCTGACAGCCCTGAACCCCTAAAACCTTGATGGGACTCCCCAGGTCAATGTCCCTGTGCTCCCCAAATCTCACAGAAACCCCTCCCAGACAATGTCCCTGCATCCCTGAGCCCCCAAACCCCACAGGGACCTCCTAGGACAACATCCCTGTGAACTCCAAACCCTGCAGGGATCACCTCACATCATTTCTCCCATCTCTGCACCCCCCAAAGCCCACAGGAACCCCCTGGGTTTTTGTGTCCCCACATCTCTGAGCCTTGCAAACCCCTCAGGGTCAGTGTCCCTGTATCTGCGAGTTCCCCAAACCTCACAGGAACCCCCTGGATCGGTGTCTTCGCATCCTTGAGCCCACCAAACCCCATGGGGACACTGTCCAGGGACCTGAGCCCCCTCCCCACCTTCTTGGCTGCGCTGTCGAGGGTCTCGGGGCGGCTGACATCGAAGCAGAGCAGGACGGCGTCCGAGTCGCTGTAGCACAGGGGACGCACGTTGTCATAGTAGGGAGAGCCTGCGGGAAAAGGGGGTGTCACCTCTCAGCCCCCCCACCCCTGGGACCCGGGAAGGGGGTCTGGCAAAGGGACACAGCCCCCCGTCCTGCTCGGGGTGGGGGACATAGCTCTAGAGACCCCCAAAAGGGACGGAGCCCCCTCAAAACAGACACAGCCCCATTCCTGCCTGGGGTGGGGGACACAGCTCTAGAGCCCCCCAAAAGGCCCAGGGGGCACACAGCTCTAGAGCCCCCCAAAAGAGACAGAGACCCCCCCAACCACATACAGCTTCCTCCACCCAATGTGGGGGTCACACAGCTCGAGAGCCCCCCAAAACAGACACAGCTCCCCTCCTGCTCAGGGTGGTGGCTCCCTGCTCTAGAGAACCCCAGGAAGGACACAGGGACACAGCCCCCCAAAAAAACACCTCCTGCCTGGGGTGGGGTGCACTGACTTGGAGCCCTCCCCAAAAAGGATAGAGCCCCCCAAAACAGACACAGCCCCACTCCTGCCCAGCATGGGGTTCTGGAGAACCCCAAAAGGGACAGGGGAGCACAGCTCCAGAGCCCTCTAAGACTGACACAGCACCTCAAATGTGACAGGGGGACACACAGTTCTAGACCCCCACAAAAAACACAAACCCTCTTCACGCCTGAGCTCTACAGCCCTCCAAAAGGCACAGAGCCCCCCAAAACAGACACAGCTCCCCAAGAGGGACAGACGGACACGCAGCTCTAGAGCCCCCCTAAAGGGATACAGCCCCCTTCATGCCGGCGAGAGGGGCACAGCTCTGGAACCCCCCCAAAAACGCCACCTCCGTCCCCGCAGCCCATCAACGTCGCATCGCGCCTTCACGAGGCAGCGGGAAATGGATCCCGCGGTGTTTATGTAACAGCCCCCCCCGCCCCTCATTTCGGGGATCCCCGCCAGCACCGAGGGGTGTCGGGGTCGGGGGGAAGCCGGAGGAGGGGGTGGGACACGCTGCCACCCCCCCCACGGGGTCCTCAGGGACACGGAGCCACCAGCATCGTCCCCGGGACTGCGGGAGACGCGGCGCAGGGGGGGTGAGGGAAGGGGTCAGTGGGGTGGGGGGGTCCGGGATGCCCCTCCCCTCCACCCCCTCGACCCCCCAAAGGCCTCGGAGGGGTTTCGCAGCCCAGACGCTCCGTGCACAGAATAGCAAAGAGGCTGCGCCAGCGCATCGCCATGGCAACCGGGGACAGGCGGGGACCCCCCCCCCCCGCCCGTGGGGGACACTGCAGCACCGAGCAGGGCTGCCCCGACCCCCCCCGACCCCCCCCAAATCTTCGGGGTGCCCAGGGAAGGGCAACACCGGGATCTCCCATAATCCTCCCAATTCACAGGCAGGGTGCAGGGAGCACCCTGGACCCCACCCGGGGGGCGCTCAGCGATGTGGGGATCTCCCCAGGGAAAAGGGTTCAGCCTTCTGTGACCCCCCCACAGTGAGGCTGGTCCCTGGGGAGCACCTGCACCCTCCCCATCCAGGGATACCACCCTAGACCTGAAGCCTCCACAGCGCGGCCACCAAGCTCCCCTCCGCCACCGCAGGGACCACAAAACACCCCCGGGCTTCCCAAAACCCCACCGAGACCCCGCTCCGGCCACCAACGCCCCTCTCCCCCGCGCTGCAGGTCCTCAAAACACCCTCGGGACACCAAAACACCCCACTGCAGCGACCCCCTGCTCACTGCAACCCCCCAACCCCAACCCTGCCACCCCTCGAAACCCCAAAACACCTTCCCCAGCAAACAACCCGCTCCCCCCCTCCAGGGCCGCGGCAGCCCCCGCCCCACTTCACCGGTACCAGAGCCCCCGCCAAACATCCCCCCGGTACCGGAGGTGTCCCAGAGGCTCAGTTCCACCCGCTGCTCCTCGCTGGCCAGACACGCCGTGTAGTTCTCAAACACGGTGGGCACGTACGTCTGCAACGGCACCGAGAGCGTCAGCGCCCGGTCCCGCTTGCCGGTGCCCGCTGCCGGTTCTCGGTGCCGGTCTGGGCTCACCTCGGGGTAGCAATCCTTGGCCAGCACCTGCAGCATGGCCGTCTTGCCGCACTGCACGTCACCCACCAGCACCAGCTTGCAGCGGGCCGGAGCGGCCGGTGCCGGCCTCCGCTCCCGCATGGCGGCGGCGCGCACGGACACCCCCCCAGCTCTCACCCACCCACCGCCCTGCGCCCCGCCGCCGCAGCGCCCTTATATACCCCGCCAGCTCCGGGGCCCGCCCACGGCGGCGCCCGTCCGCCAATCACTGCGGGGGATCCCGCAGCGGTGGCCAATAGCGGAGAGGCAGACCGGGCAGGACCCGCCCTCTGAGGGGGTGCGAGCACGCTCCTGCCCGCCAGGGGGCGCTCGTGCGGGTCAGGGCGGAAGTGAGGCGAGGCCCCGCCCCCGAGCAGAAGCGGCCGTTGCTAGGAGACCGAGGGGACGCGGCAGCGGGACCGGCAGCGGGACCGGCACCGGTACTGGGACCCCAAAGAGGGGTGGGAGACCCCAGAGGAGGAGATGGGGATGGGCAAGGGGCGGTGGGCGCTGGGGGAGCTGGGAAGGGAGGGGAGATGAGCCTTGGAGGGGTCTGGAGATGGGGAGGGTCAGGGGGAGATGGGCCTTTGGGGAGGCCTGGGGGTGTAGATGGGAAACTGGTCTGGGGGGGGCAGTAGAAGGGGAGATGGGGATGAGCAGGGGGTTGGTGGGACTTGGGGGGGGGGGTTAGGGGTAAGCAAGGGGAAATGGGCCTAGGGAACACTGGGGAGGGAGATGGTGGTGGGCAGAAGGTTGTGGTGTATGGGGGTACCCCCAAAGTGTGGGGCTCTGGAGCAGGAGATGGAGGTGGGCAAGGGAATGGGCTTGGGGCGGCTGTGGAGGGGTCACCACACAGACCCCGGGGGTTCCCCGAGCCCTCCCGCCGTGTCCCCTTCTCCAGCCATGCCAAGGCCCCGTTTCACTGCTCCCGTGACGGCCGAGGCCGAGCTGCTGCTGCTGCAGAGACAAGCGCTGGCTGAGGAGGAGGCGGCCAAAGCCAAGCGGGAACTGCTCACTCGCTTCCTACAGGTCCGGGACCTCACTGCAGCCTCCCCTGATCACCTCCAAACTCCACCCCCCTAAGCCCCTAAACCACTTTTCCCCAACAAATGCCCTCATCATCCCCACCAGAGTTGGGGCTGCCCCTGTTCTGCTGCACGCCCTGGTACCAGAGGCAGCCCCAACCCCACTCCTGCCCCTTTCCCACCCTCCACAGGAAAAGTTGTCCCGTGAGGAGCAGATCAGCATGCGGGGTCTCCACAAGGTCCGCACGCTCTGGCGCTCGGCCCAGCGCAAGACCAAGGACCAAGAGCTGCGCCAGGACATCGAGATCCTCAGTCAGACCTTCTCACGGGTCATGGACTGCAAGGATGGCGTCATTGAGGTGACTGCGGGGCTGGGCGGGGTGGGGGAGTGCCGGGGGACACACATGACCCCCCAAAATCTCCCCAGGCACTGGTCAGGGACCTGAAGGAAGCAGAGGAGCAGCAGAACCGAGCTCTGCGCAGCCACTTGCACCTCACGGACCAGCTGCTGCACCTTCAGCGCTGCCGCCTGGGCTACCTGGAACAGGGGTTTAATGCCCAGGTGGGCGCCCTGAAGGCCGAGTTTGAGGCTGAGAGGTGTGGAATTTCAGGGGGAGAAGGGGAATGGGGCAGCAGTGGCACCCGTGGGCTCTCCTGGGATGGAGTTGAGCCTCCCCTGGGACCCCCACAGCATCTCTGTCAGGTTGGAAACCCTTTGCCCGGCCATGTGTCCCTGCAGAAAGAGCATTCTGGAACAGCAAGACTGGGAAAGCTGCTGCCTGCAGGACATGGCGTTAGCCATGGAGCAGGATCATGCCAGGAATAACCACGAGGCCGTGCTGAACTTCCAGAGCGCCCGGGACGACATCAAAAACAAGGCAGGGAGCACAAGGGAGCATCAAGGGGCTTTTAGGGCGAGCAAGGGAGGTTTGGGGGTGTAACCTGTGTGTCCCCAGTGCTGGCAGGACCAGCAGTACAGCAAGCTGCAGCTCGTGGCCAGGCTGGAGGGACTGTGGGACCAGATCCAGAAGGCCCGGCGGAGCTATGGCCAGGCCACGGAGAGGAAGAAGGTGGAGTTCGAGGAGCTGAAGAAGAAGTGTGAGAAGAGTTCCCGTGAGATTGATGTACAGGCGAAGAAGCTGCGGCACCTCCAGGTTTTGTCAGGGTGCCGGGTGGTTGTGGGAATAGGGTCACCTGCACTCCTCACTCATATTCCATGGAATCGTGAAATTGTGGAGTTTGGAAAAACCTCTGAGACTTATCAAGTCCAACCCGGCACTGGCAAAAAGGTGACAACAGGCCGGGCTAAGTAGGAGCCCCCCAAGAGTTCGTGGAACAGCACCTGAGCCATGGAATCATGGATTTATTGAGGTTGGAGAAGTCTCTAAGACCATCAAATCCAACCATTCTCTCAGTGCTGCCAAAGCCACCACTAAACCATGTCCCCAAGGGCCACATGCATGTGTATTTTTAAGCACTTCCAGGGACGGTGCCTCCACCACTGCCCTGAACAGCCCATTCCAATGCTGGGGCAGCCTTTCCAAGAAGGAATTTTCCCCGATACCCAACCTGCTGTTTCACCAGGGCATGGTTACAACCACGAAGAGCCAGATCGCGGCTCACCTGCAGGAGAGCGAGGAGCAGAGCCAGCACATCCGGGATGATAAGGATCACGCCCTCCAGAAGCTCCGGAAGCTCAGGGCTCAGATCAGCCAGGCCGGGGCCACAGCTCACACCCACCTGGTCACACTCAGCTGCCAGTGCAGTGCCACCCTCAAGGCGCTGCAGCAGTTGGTGGAAAAGGTGAGTTGGGCAGTGCCGAGTGGGGATGTCCCTATGCCCGGTGTCCCGCTGTCCCTTCCCACCTGTCCTTCCTGGCGTCCCCCACCCCAGGCCCAGCGGATCCTGCGCCTGGCTGAGATGTGCCGCAGGCTGGAGACAGAGGAGGAGAAAGTGCTTCCTTTCTACCCCTCCTCACTGGCCGAGTGTGAGCAGCAAAAGGCCCGCAGGATCCTGGAGGAGATCCCCAATGAGCCCCTGGTGCGGGTGAGGAGGCACCGCCGCAGTGCACAGGGAACAAGGGCTGTGATTCGGCCCTGGGGATCACCCAGCTGGTGTTTGGGCAGGCTGGAGACCCCAGGCTCTCCCTGCTGTCTCCCCTCAGGCCATGCAGGACTACATAGGGCTGGAACGGTTCTGGCAGCGATTCAACAAAGCCAAGCTGGAGGAGAAGGCGCTGGAGCAGGCACGGGCCGCCCTGGCAAACAGGAACCAGGACCTGCGTAAGCTGCTCCAGAGGTACCTGGCAGGGGTTGCAATCAACCAGAAGGTGCCCAGAGACCCCCAGCCCTTCCTTGCCACGAAGCAAAAGCCACATCCCCAGAAATGAGCCCCACGTCGTGGGGGAGCCATGCTCAGGGACACTGGGCATGGTGCACCCCAAGAGCTTCTGGGGAGGGGTCAACCACCGGGACCCCATTCCTGGCTCCACCAGCTCCAGTTGAAGCTTCCTGACAGACCAGGGACCTGCCTGGTGGTTTTTTTGGGACTCCAAGAACTGTTACTGCCTGGATATGCCTTAAAAGAGCAAATCTGCCTGAAAATGTGCTCCAGGGTCTTATTTCTGGGATTCATTGAGTCTGTCACCTCCTGCTCAGGTCTGACACAACCCAGCAAGACCCTGGAGCAAGCAGGGAACTGACGGGTGCATGACCCCTTCCCACTGCTCTGTGCCCATCACTGTTTCAGGAAGAGCAGCCACGGAGCAGCCGCAGAGGCCAAGGGGAAGGTTTTATTTCTTTTTGGCTTTGTTCCTCTTCTCCTCCTTCTGCTTTTTCTTGGAGAGCTTGGGGCTGCTGGCCTTGCGGTACAGGTGGAACCCAATGAGCCCCAGCAGTGCTGGCACCAGCCCCAGACACAGCAGTGGCACCACCTCGTTCACCACCTTCTGCCAGTAACTGGCTCGGGACAACCCCACCAATTCCACCTCGAACCGCAGCACCGCGTCACCTGCAAGGGGGGCACAGCCTGAGCAGGGACCCCACAGAGACCCCATGGGGACCCTCAGGGCTGTGCTTACCTGGGATGGTGGGGGGCGAGCCCCGCTTGCCGTAGGCTAAGTGAGGAGGAATGATGGCTCTGCGCTTCTCCCTGCCACAGTCAGAGCATTGGTGTCACAAATTGTGGCAGGGACACTGCAGGGGGACACTGCCCACCCCTGTGTCCCCCATCCACGCTTACCCCACACACATGTCCAGCAGACTCTGCTCCAGACCTGTAACAGAGTGGGATGAGAGTGAGTGAGGCTGGTCGGGATTACCCTGGTTACTCTCCAGCCCTGCTCTCCCTGAGCCACTCACTCACCGGGAATGACTTGGTGCTTGCCCAGCTCCACCTGGAGGGGGTCCCGGCTCAGTGAGGAGTCAATGATGCGGCCATCCTCCAGGCTGCCCTGTGGGGAGCAAGACCACAGTCACAGCCTTGCCACTTCCTCTGTGTGGTTGCCACCATACTCCCCGTGCTGCTCTGGTGCTGATCCCTGTGGTCCCTCTGTGCCATCCCTGTGCTGATCCCAGTCCCGGTACACTCCGTGTCTCTCTGGGACATCCTCACCACTCCCGGTGCCAGGGCCATCCCAAGGTAATCAATCCTCAGGCTGTTCCAGTGCCAGCCATGCCCATACCGGGGTTGTCCCATGTCAGCCCCGGTGTCACCCCTGTGCCACTCCAGGTGCCACCCAGAGCCCATCCTGGGGCTGTCCCCATGCCAGTCTCATTGGCACCATGGCACCATCCCCTTGTCCAGCCCAGTGCCGTCCTCATGCCCACCCCGGTACCACCCCTACACACACTCCGGTACCGCCCCATTGCCCACCCTGGAACCACCCCCGGTACCACCCCCGGTGCCGCCCCGGTGCCGGCCGAGGCCCCCCGCCTGTGCCGGTGCCGGTGCCCCCCGCCCCGCCCCGCCGGAGCGCAGTGCTGACGTGTTCCTCCCGCCGCCTGCCCGCACCGTGTAGTGGATGTGCACCGTGTCCCCCAGCGCCGACAGCTCCGTGCAGCCCTCGGGGGGGGGAACCTGCAACGGGGAGGTCATGGGGAGTCGGGACGGGGTCCCCTCGCCTCGGGGTCCACGCAGCCCCCGTGTCCACGCGTCCCCCGAGCGCTCCGAGAGCCGAACTCCGCACCCTGTCCTCGGTGCGCCGCCTTCCTCCGCCACAGCCCGGTCCTCCCGGTGCCCTCCCATGGCAGCCCGATCCTCCCGGTGCCGCGTGGCTCCCCCCCGCCGCAACCCGGGCCTCCCGGTGCCTCCTCTCCCGGCCCGTGCCCAGGCCGGGCTCCCCGGTGCCCGCCGAGCAGCACCACCCCGCCGGTGCCCCGTGTCCCGCCGGTCCCGCCGGTCCCTGCCGGTCCCGCCCCGGTCGCAGCTCCCTGCCCACGGGGGCCGCGTGGGTCCCCGGTGCCCGGAGCCTCCCGCGCAGCCCCGATTCCCCCGTCCCCCCCGGGGCTCACGAGCGTTTCCAGCCGTAGCTCCCGGGCGCCGGTTTCAGTTTCGCTCTCGGCGGCGCCGGAAAGCGGCGGCGGCGGCAGCAGCAGTGCCAGAAACAGCAGCGCGGCGGGGAACGGCATGGCCGGGCTGGCGGCGGAGGAACGGGAACCGGGACCGGGACCGCCCCCCACCTCGGGCCCCGCCTCCAGGACCGCCCCCACACCGAGACCGGCCCCGGGACGGGGACCCGCAGCTACTCCGGGCCCCAACGGGTTTGGGGACAGAAGGATGCTCAGGACCGGCTGCTGCCTCGGTGCCCGGTGCCAGGCGGGCTCCTGGACTCCGTGGGGGCTCCGGCCGGCACCTGAGCCCCCCCCTGCCCGGGGACCGTCCCGGCGGCTTCGGCCCACACCGAGCGGGGGCTCCGGGTGAGGGTCAGAGTGGGGGCCAAGGCAGAGGGTCTGGGCGGGGGTCCGGGCCGGGGGACGCGTCCCAGGCACCGGTTGGGTGCAGCTCCGGTGTCCTGGCGCCGCCGGCGCCAGCAGGCGGCAGCAAACCCCGGGGAAACCGGCACCCACCGGGGCCCAGGACCCCTCCCCGGGTCCAGAAACCTCCAGCGCCCCACGAGTGCACGTCATTCCTTCTCCTGGCACTTCTGCGGCTCTTCCAGCCCCGACTGTGCAGGACAAGGGAAACCGAGCCCCGAGCCCCGCCTGGGGGGCCCCGCGGGCCGGCTAGAGCC
>CM031861.1:63680520-63693558 GCA_018697195.1 Certhia americana
CAGGGGGACCCCGAGGGGACACAGGGGGACACTGAGGGGGCACAGGGAGACCCTGAGGGGACACAGGGGGACCCTGAGGGGATACAGGGGGACCCTGAGGGGGCACATGGGGACACTGAGGGGACACAGGGGGACCCTGAGGGGATACAGGGGGACCCTGAGGGGGCACAGGGAGACACTGAGGGGGCACATGGGGACCCTGAGGGGGCACAGGGGGACACTGAGGGGACACAGGGGGACCCCGAAAGGGCTCCGGGAGGCCCGGAAGACGCGGCGCAACGACGTTTCAGGCCCTGCCGCTGGTGCCCAGTACCAGAGCCCTGCCCGGTGCCTCAGCATCAAGGCTCTCCACCCCCCGGGCCCCTAGGAGGTGCCCCGGGTGTTCCTGCAGTGTCCCTACAGGCTCCCGCCGGTCCCCGCTCACCGCCGCAGCTCCGCGTTCAGCGCTCCGCCGCCATGTCTGCCGGACCCTCAGGGCATGCCGGGACGGCACGGCACTACAGCTCCCGGCAACCCTCGCGTCATTGGACTACAGCTCCCAGCATCCCCCGCGCTCCCCCGCGCCTCCGCCAGGTCGCTTCACCGCCGCCCCCCGTGATCCTTCCGCCGCGCGGCAACTGCCCCCTCCCCACGGCAAAGAGTCCTCCGGGACGGTGGCCCCGTGTCCCCCACATCCCGCAGAGACCTCCTGCGCACCCAAATGAGGCCCTCGGGGCCGTGTCCCCACGGCTCTGAGCACCCCAAATCCTCAAGGGACCCTCCCGAGTCAGTGTCCCCCATGTCCCTGCACACCCCAAATCCCACAGGGACCGCCCCAGGTCAGTGTCCCCACAGCCCTGTGCACCCCAGGGACCCACAGATCCGTGTCTCTGCAGGAGCCCCAGACCCCTACTGCATCCCCATTCACAAGATCGGGGGGTCCCAGAAGAGATGGGGACCCCTCTTGGCACCCCCTCCAAAGACAACCCACCCCAGGGATTACGCCTTCTGCACCAGCACCCAGGCATGACAACACAGCCTCACATCAGTGTCACCATCACCAGTGACACCAACCCACCCTGAAACTCCAAACACCCTCCAAACACCTGGATCCCCCCCCAAAACACAGAGCCAGGCAGGGCTGCACATAGGTAGGTGTTATATTTTTGATAATAAATAAGCTTTTTAATAACACTGACATGGAACAGAGACAACCCCCCGCCCCAAAAGACAGTCCATAAAACAGCCCCACTCCCCCCTCCCCAACCCACCAGGGTCCCCCAGGGCCAAGCAGCAGATGAGGGATGGGGTAAAGGGGGAGAAAACAGTATGAGTCCATGGATGAGTCCCATGATGTGCACCCCAAACCCCACAGGGATCCCCAGGACAGTGTCCCTGTGTCCCCCAAACCCCACAGTGACCATCCCAGGTTGATGTCACTGAGGGTCTGGGCACTCCAAACCCCACAGGGAACCCCCCTAGGTTGATGTCCCCAGGGTCCTGTGCACCTCAAACCTCCCAGGGACTCCCTCAGGGTTGGGGGATCAGGTGAAGACACCCCCCAGGCCCCTTCCCTCCCATGGGTGCAGCCCCCCAGGCTGTGGGGCTGGCAGGGCAATGGTGTGAGGGGAGGGCAGCAACCCCTCATCCTCCTTTGGAGGGGGGGGGCTCCAGAGCCCTATCCAGCCCCCCCACCCCATTCCGGGGGCTTGGGGAGGGTCCAAAGGGGGGTGTGTGTGTGTGTGTGTATGTGTGTTTGTGTGTGTGGTCATTCCCTGCCTCCCTTCACATGACGGAGCAGCTTTTTGCTTTTTCCTTTTTGAAGGTGGAAGAGATGAGCTCGGAGCGGCTGGGAAGGTGCAGGAGTCTCTTGGAGAGGCTGCGGGGGGGGCTACGGGGGGGCTGCGAGGGGGCTTTGCTGAGACAGATGCCGGACACGGTCCGGAAGATGCTGTGGACGCTCTTCTCCGAGGTGAAGGCTGAGCATTCCAGGTAACCCTCGGCTCCCAACTGCCTGGCAGCCGCACAGCCCTGAGAGCAGCCCCACGTCAGAGCCCCGGGACACCCGAAAACACAGCCCCAAAAACACTGGGATCCCCATCAAAGTGACCCCTGTGCAAACATTGGGATTCCCCAAACCCACCCCTACAAACACCAGGACACCCCAAAACCCACCCACGCATCAGGACACCCCAAAATGCATCCCCACAAATACTGTGACACTCCAAATCCACCCCCCAAAAATGCCAGGACACCCCAAAATGCATCCCCACAAATACTGGGACACCCCAAATCCACCCTCCAAAAATGCCAGGACACCCCAAAATGCACCCCCACAAACATTGGGATATCCCAAATCCACCCCCCAAAAATGCCAGGATCCCCCAAAACACACCCCCACAAATATTGGGATATCCCAAATCCACCCCCCACAAAGGCCAGGATCCCCAAAACACACCCCCACAAACATTGGGATATCCCAAATCCACCCCCCACAAATACCAGAATGTCCCAAAACACACCCCCACAAACACGAGGACACCCCAAACTGACCCCTGTGCAAACATTGGGACCCTCCCTCCACTCACCCCCACAAACATTGGGACACCCCAAACCCACCCCCCCCAAACACCAGAACCCCACCAAATCCACACCCTGCAAACACTGGGACCCCCAAACTGACCCCCACCACTGGGACATCCCAAACTCAAACTCCTGTGATTCCATCAAACCAAACTGCCCCCACCCCGACCAGCAGGACCCCCCTAAATCCACCCTGCCCCCCTCCCCGACCTGCTCATAAGAGATGGGTGCCTGTTTCTGGTGTGAGAGCTCCAGCAGGGTGCTCAGGTCTGTCCGAAGGTCTGTCTTGCACCCGATGAGCAGCACCCGTGTGTTGGGGCAATAATCCAGGATTTCTGTCTTCCACTGAGGGGTGAGGGCACGGGGTTGCTCTCAGGGATAGGGGACCCCAAAACCCTCTCCCTGTCACCCCAGAAGGTTGGTGTTTCCAGCACATCCCAAACCCCACAGAGATACCCCCAGCAGTGTACCCACATCCCTGAGCCCCCCCAAACCCCACAGAGATACCCCCAGCACAGTGTCCCCACATCCCTAGGCCCCCCAAACCCCACAGAGATACCCCCAGCACAGTGTCCCCACATCCCTGAGCCCCCCCAAAGGGATCCCCAGGGAGAATGTGCCGCAGCCCTTCACCCCCAAATCCCACAGGAACTCCCTGGCTCAATCTCCCTGGGCATTACAAACCCACAAACCCTTCCCAGGACAGTGTCCTGACAGCCCTGAACCCCTAAAACCTTGATGGGACTCCCCAGGTCAATGTCCCTGTGCTCCCCAAATCTCACAGAAACCCCTCCCAGACAATGTCCCTGCATCCCTGAGCCCCCAAACCCCACAGGGACCTCCTAGGACAACATCCCTGTGAACTCCAAACCCTGCAGGGATCACCTCACATCATTTCTCCCATCTCTGCACCCCCCAAAGCCCACAGGAACCCCCTGGGTTTTTGTGTCCCCACATCTCTGAGCCTTGCAAACCCCTCAGGGTCAGTGTCCCTGTATCTGCGAGTTCCCCAAACCTCACAGGAACCCCCTGGATTGGTGTCTTCGCATCCTTGAGCCCACCAAACCCCATGGGGACACTGTCCAGGGACCTGAGCCCCCTCCCCACCTTCTTGGCTGCGCTGTCGAGGGTCTCGGGGCGGCTGACATCGAAGCAGAGCAGGACGGCGTCCGAGTCGCTGTAGCACAGGGGACGCACGTTGTCATAGTAGGGAGAGCCTGCGGGAAAAGGGGGTGTCACCTCTCAGCCCCCCCACCCCTGGGACCCGGGAAGGGGGTCTGGCAAAGGGACACAGCCCCCCGTCCTGCTCGGGGTGGGGGACATAGCTCTAGAGACCCCCAAAAGGGACGGAGCCCCCTCAAAACAGACACAGCCCCATTCCTGCCTGGGGTGGGGGACACAGCTCTAGCGCCCCCCAAAAGAGACAGAGACCCCCCCAACCACATACAGCTTCCTCCACCCAATGTGGGGGTCACACAGCTCGAGAGCCCCCCAAAACAGACACAGCCCCTGAAAGAGACACAGCTCCCCTCCTGCTCAGGGTGGTGGCTCCCTGCTCTAGAGAACCCCAGGAAGGACATAGGGACACAGCCTCCCAAAAAAACACCTCCTGCCTGGGGTGGGGTGCACTGACTTGGAGCCCTCCCCAAAAAGGATAGAGCCCCCCAAAACAGACACAGCCCCACTCCTGCCCAGCATGGGGTTCTGGAGAACCCCAAAAGGGACAGGGGAGCACAGCTCCAGAGCCCTCTAAGACTGACACAGCACCTCAAATGTGACAGGGGGACACACAGTTCTAGACCCCCACAAAAAACACAAACCCTCTTCACGCCTGAGCTCTACAGCCCTCCAAAAGGCACAGAGCCCCCCAAAACAGACACAGCTCCCCAAGAGGGACAGACGGACACGCAGCTCTAGAGCCCCCCTAAAGGGATACAGCCCCCTTCGTGCCGGCGAGAGGGGGACAGCTCTGGAACCCCCCCAAAAACGCCACCTCCGTCCCCGCAGCCCATCAACGTCGCATCGCGCCTTCACGAGGCAGCGGGAAATGGATCCCGCGGTGTTTATGTAACAGCCCCCCCCCGCCCCTCATTTCGGGGATCCCCGCCAGCACCGAGGGGTGTCGGGGTCGGGGGGAAGCCGGAGGAGGGGGTGGGACACGCTGCCACCCCCCCCACGGGGTCCTCAGGGACACGGAGCCACCAGCATCGTCCCCGGGACTGCGGGGGACGCGGCGCAGGGGGGGTGAGGGAAGGGGTCAGTGGGGTGGGGGGGTCCGGGATGCCCCTCCCCTCCACCCCCTCGACCCCCCAAAGGCCTCGGAGGGGTTTCGCAGCCCAGACGCTCCGTGCACAGAATAGCAAAGAGGCTGCGCCAGCGCATCGCCATGGCAACCGGGGACAGGCGGGGACCCCCCCCCCCCGCCCGTGGGGGACACTGCAGCACCGAGCAGGGCTGCCCCGACCCCCCCCGACCCCCCCCAAATCTTCGGGGTGCCCAGGGAAGGGCAACACCGGGATCTCCCATAATCCTCCCAATTCACAGGCAGGGTGCAGGGAGCACCCTGGACCCCACCCGGGGGGCGCTCAGCGATGTGGGGATCTCCCCAGGGAAAAGGGTTCAGCCTTCTGTGACCCCCCCACAGTGAGGCTGGTCCCTGGGGAGCACCTGCACCCTCCCCATCCAGGGATACCACCCTAGACCTGAAGCCTCCACAGCGCGGCCACCAAGCTCTCCTCCGCCACCGCAGGGACCACAAAACACCCCCGGGCTTCCCAAAACCCCACCGAGACCTCGCTCCGGCCACCAACGCCCCTCTCCCCCGCGCTGCAGGTCCTCAAAACACCCTCGGGACACCAAAACACCCCACTGCAGCGACCCCCTGCTCACTGCAACCCCCCAACCCCAACCCTGCCACCCCTCGAAACCCCAAACCACCTTCCCCAGCAAACAACCCGCTCCCCCCCTCCAGGGCCGCGGCAGCCCCCGCCCCACTTCACCGGTACCAGAGCCCCCGCCAAACATCCCCCCGGTACCGGAGGTGTCCCAGAGGCTCAGTTCCACCCGCTGCTCCTCGCTGGCCAGACACGCCGTGTAGTTCTCAAACACGGTGGGCACGTACGTCTGCAACGGCACCGAGAGCGTCAGCGCCCGGTCCCGCTTGCCGGTGCCCGCTGCCGGTTCTCGGTGCCGGTCTGGGCTCACCTCGGGGTAGCAATCCTTGGCCAGCACCTGCAGCATGGCCGTCTTGCCGCACTGCACGTCACCCACCAGCACCAGCTTGCAGCGGGCCGGAGCGGCCGGTGCCGGCCTCCGCTCCCGCATGGCGGCGGCGCGCACGGACACCCCCCAGCTCTCACCCACCCACCGCCCTGCGCCCCGCCGCCGCAGCGCCCTTATATACCCCGCCAGCTCCGGGGCCCGCCCCCGGCGGCGCCCGTCCGCCAATCACTGCGGGGGATCCCGCAGCGGTGGCCAATAGCGGAGAGGCAGAACGGGCAGGACCCGCCCTCTGAAGGGGTGCGAGCACGCTCCTGCCCGCCAGGGGGCGCTCGTGCGGGTCAGGGCGGAAGTGAGGCGAGGCCCCGCCCCCGAGCAGAAGCGGCCGTTGCTAGGAGACCGAGGGGACGCGGCAGCGGGACCGGCAGCGGGACCGGCACCGGTACTGGGACCCCAAAGGGGGGTGGGAGACCCCAGAGGAGGAGATGGGGATGGGCAAGGGGCGGTGGGCGCTGGGGGAGCTGGGAAGGGAGGGGAGATGAGCCTTGGAGGGGTCTGGAGATGGGGAGGGTCAGGGGGAGATGGGCCTTTGGGGAGGCCTGGGGGTGTAGATGGGAAACTGGTCTGGGGAGAGCAGTAGAAGGGGAGATGGGGATGAGCAGGGGGTTGGTGGGACTTTGGGAGGGGGTTTAGGGGTAAGCAAGGGGAAATGGGCCTAGGGAACACTGGGGAGGGAGATGGTGGTGGGCAGAAGGTTGTGGTGTATGGGGGTACCCCCAAAGTGTGGGGCTCTGGAGCAGGAGATGGAGGTGGGCAAGGGAATGGGCTTGGGGCGGCTGTGGAGGGGTCACCACACAGACCCCGGGGGTTCCCCGAGCCCTCCCGCCGTGTCCCCTTCTCCAGCCATGCCAAGGCCCCGTTTCACTGCTCCCGTGACGGCCGAGGCCGAGCTGCTGCTGCTGCAGAGACAAGCGCTGGCTGAGGAGGAGGCGGCCAAAGCCAAGCGGGAACTGCTCACTCGCTTCCTACAGGTCCGGGACCTCACTGCAGCCTCCCCCGATCACCTCCAAACTCCACCCCCCTAAGCCCCTAAACCACTTTTCCCCAACAAATGCCCCCATCATCCCCACCAGAGTTGGGGCTGCCCCTGTTCTGCTGCACGCCCTGGTACCAGAGGCAGCCCCAACCCCACTCCTGCCCCTTTCCCACCCTCCACAGGAAAAGTTGTCCCGCGAGGAGCAGATCAGCATGCGGGGTCTCCACAAGGTCCGCACGCTCTGGCGCTCGGCCCAGCGCAAGACCAAGGACCAAGAGCTGCGCCAGGACATCGAGATCCTCAGTCAGACCTTCTCACGGGTCATGGACTGCAAGGATGGCGTCATTGAGGTGACTGCGGGGCTGGGCGGGGTGGGGGAGTGCCGGGGGACACACATGACCCCCCAAAATCTCCCCAGGCGCTGGTCAGGGACCTGAAGGAAGCAGAGGAGCAGCAGAACCGAGCTCTGCGCAGCCACTTGCACCTCACGGACCAGCTGCTGCACCTTCAGCGCTGCCGCCTGGGCTACCTGGAACAGGGGTTTAATGCCCAGGTGGGCGCCCTGAAGGCCGAGTTTGAGGCTGAGAGGTGTGGAATTTCAGGGGGAGAAGGGGAATGGGGCAGCAGTGGCACCCGTGGGCTCTCCTGGGATGGAGTTGAGCCTTCCCTGGGACCCCCACAGCATCTCTGTCAGGGTGGAAACCCTTTGCCCGGCCATGTGTCCCTGCAGAAGGAGCATTCTGGAACAGCAAGACTGGGAAAGCTGCTGCCTGCAGGACATGGCATTAGCCATGGAGCAGGATCATGCCAGGAATAACCACGAGGCCGTGCTGAACTTCCAGAGTGCCCGGGACGACATCAAAAACAAGGCAGGGAGCACAAGGGAGCATCAAGGGGCTTTTAGGGCGAGCAAGGGAGGTTTGGGGGTGTAACCTGTGTGTCCCCAGTGCTGGCAGGACCAGCAGTACAGCAAGCTGCAGCTCGTGGCCAGGCTGGAGGGACTGTGGGACCAGATCCAGAAGGCCCGGCGGAGCTATGGCCAGGCCACGGAGAGGAAGAAGGTGGAGTTCGAGGAGCTGAAGAAGAAGTGTGAGAAGAGTTCCCGTGAGATTGATGTACAGGCGAAGAAGCTGCGGCACCTCCAGGTTTTGTCAGGGTGCCGGGTGGTTGTGGGAATAGGGTCACCTGCATTCCTCACTCATATTCCATGGAATCGTGAAATTGTGGAGTTTGGAAAAACCTCTGAGACTTATCAAGTCCAACCCGGCACTGGCAAAAAGGTGACAACAGGCCGGGCTAAGTAGGAGCCCCCCAAGAGTTCGTGGAACAGCACCTGAGCCATGGAATCATGGATTTATTGAGGTTGGAGAAGTCTCTAAGACCATCAAATCCAACCATTCTCTCAGTGCTGCCAAAGCCACCACTAAACCATGTCCCCAAGGGCCACATGCATGTGTATTTTTAAGCACTTCCAGGGACGGTGCCTCCACCACTGCCCTGAACAGCCCATTCCAATGCTGGGGCAGCCTTTCCAAGAAGGAATTTTCCCCGATACCCAACCTGCTGTTTCACCAGGGCATGGTTACAACCACGAAGAGCCAGATCGCGGCTCACCTGCAGGAGAGCGAGGAGCAGAGCCAGCACATCCGGGATGATAAGGATCACGCCCTCCAGAAGCTCCGGAAGCTCAGGGCTCAGATCAGCCAGGCCGGGGCCACAGCTCACACCCACCTGGTCACGCTCAGCTGCCAGTGCAGTGCCACCCTCAAGGCGCTGCAGCAGTTGGTGGAAAAGGTGAGTTGGGCAGTGCCGAGTGGGGATGTCCCTATGCCCGGTGTCCCGCTGTCCCTTCCCACCTGTCCTTCCTGGCGTCCCCCACCCCAGGCCCAGCGGATCCTGCGCCTGGCTGAGATGTGCCGCAGGCTGGAGACAGAGGAGGAGAAAGTGCTTCCTTTCTACCCCTCCTCACTGGCCGAGTGTGAGCAGCAAAAGGCCCGCAGGATCCTGGAGGAGATCCCCAATGAGCCCCTGGTGCGGGTGAGGAGGCACCGCCGCAGTGCACAGGGAACAAGGGCTGTGGTTCAGCCCTGGGGATCACCCAGCTGGTGTTTGGGCAGGCTGGAGACCCCAGGCTCTCCCTGCTGTCTCCCCTCAGGCCATGCAGGACTACATAGGGCTGGAACGGTTCTGGCAGCGATTCAACAAAGCCAAGCTGGAGGAGAAGGCGCTGGAGCAGGCACGGGCAGCCCTGGCAAACAGGAACCAGGACCTGCGTAAGCTGCTCCAGAGGTACCTGGCAGGGGTTGCAATCAACCAGAAGGTGCCCAGAGACCCCCAGCCCTTCCTTGCCACGAAGCAAAAGCCACATCCCCAGAAATGAGCCCCACGTCGTGGGGGAGCCATGCTCAGGGACACTGGGCATGGTGCACCCCAAGAGCTTCTGGGGAGGGGTCAACCACCGGGACCCCATTCCTGGCTCCACCAGCTCCAGTTGAAGCTTCCTGACAGACCAGGGACCTGCCTGGTGGTTTTTTTGGGACTCCAAGAACTGTTACTGCCTGGATATGCCTTAAAAGAGCAAATCTGCCTGCAAATGTGCTCCAGGGTCTTATTTCTGGGATTCATTGAGTCTGTCACCTCCTGCTCAGGTCTGACACAACCCAGCAAGACCCTGGAGCAAGCAGGGAACTGACGGGTGCATGACCCCTTCCCACTGCTCTGTGCCCATCACTGTTTCAGGAAGAGCAGCCACGGAGCAGCCGCAGAGGCCAAGGGGAAGGTTTTATTTCTTTTTGGCTTTGTTCCTCTTCTCCTCCTTCTGCTTTTTCTTGGAGAGCTTGGGGCTGCTGGCCTTGCGGTACAGGTGGAACCCAATGAGCCCCAGCAGTGCTGGCACCAGCCCCAGACACAGCAGTGGCACCACCTCGTTCACCACCTTCTGCCAGTAACTGGCTCGGGACAACCCCACCAATTCCACCTCGAACCGCAGCACCGCGTCACCTGCAAGGGGGGCACAGCCTGAGCAGGGACCCCACAGAGACCCCATGGGGACCCTCAGGGCTGTGCTTACCTGGGATGGTGGGGGGCGAGCCCCGCTTGCCGTAGGCTAAGTGAGGAGGAATGATGGCTCTGCGCTTCTCCCTGCCACAGTCAGAGCATTGGTGTCACAAATTGTGGCAGGGACACTGCAGGGGGACACTGCCCACCCCTGTGTCCCCCATCCACGCTTACCCCACACACATGTCCAGCAGACTCTGCTCCAGACCTGTAACAGAGTGGGACGAGAGTGAGTGAGGCTGGTCGGGATTACCCTGGTTACCCTCTAGCCCTGCTCTCCCTGAGCCACTCACTCACCGGGAATGACTTGGTGCTTGCCCAGCTCCACCTGGAGGGGGTCCCGGCTCAGTGAGGAGTCAATGATGCGGCCATCCTCCAGGCTGCCCTGTGGGGAGCAAGACCACAGTCACAGCCTTGCCACTTCCTCTGTGTGGTTGCCACCATACTCCCCGTGCTGCTCTGGTGCTGATCCCTGTGGTCCCTCTGTGCCATCCCTGTGCTGATCCCAGTCCCGGTACACTCCGTGTCTCTCTGGGACATCCTCACCACTCCCGGTGCCAGGGCCATCCCAAGGTAATCAATCCTCAGGCTGTTCCAGTGCCAGCCATGCCCATACCGGGGTTGTCCCATGTCAGCCCCGGTGTCACCCCTGTGCCACTCCAGGTGCCACCCAGAGCCCATCCTGGGGCTGTCCCCATGCCAGTCTCATTGGCACCATGGCACCATCCCCTTGTCCAGCCCAGTGCCGTCCTCATGCCCACCCCGGTACCACCCCTACACACACTCCGGTACCGTCCCATTGCCCACCCCGGTACCGCCCCATTGCCCACCCTGGAACCACCCCCGGTACCACCCCCGGTGCCGCCCCGGTGCCGGCCGAGGCCCCCCGCCTGTGCCGGTGCCGGTGCCCCCCGCCCCGCCCCGCCGGAGCGCAGTGCTGACGTGTTCCTCCCGCCGCCCGCCCGCACCGTGTAGTGGATGTGCACCGTGTCCCCCAGCGCCGACAGCTCCGTGCAGCCCTCGGGGGGGGGAACCTGCAACGGGGAGGTCACGGGGAGTCGGGACGGGGTCCCCTCGTCTCGGGGTCCACGCAGCCCCCGTGTCCACGCGTCCCCCGAGCGCTCCGAGAGCCGAACTCCGCACCCTGTCCTCGGTGCGCCGCCTTCCTCCGCCACAGCCCGGTCCTCCCGGTGCCCTCCCATGGCAGCCCGATCCTCCCGGTGCCGCGTGGCTCCCCCCCGCCGCAACCCGGGCCTCCCGGTGCCTCCTCTCCCGGCCCGTGCCCAGGCCGGGCTCCCCGGTGCCCGCCGAGCAGCACCACCCCGCCGGTGCCCCGTGTCCCGCCGGTCCCGCCGGTCCCTGCCGGTCCCGCCCCGGTCGCAGCTCCCTGCCCACGGGGGCCGCGTGGGTCCCCGGTGCCCGGAGCCTCCCGCGCAGCCCCGATTCCCCCGTCCCCCCCGGGGCTCACGAGCGTTTCCAGCCGTAGCTCCCGGGCGCCGGTTTCAGTTTCGCTCTCGGCGGCGCCGGAAAGCGGCGGCGGCGGCAGCAGCAGTGCCAGAAACAGCAGCGCGGCGGGGAACGGCATGGCCGGGCTGGCGGCGGAGGAACGGGAACCGGGACCGGGACCGCCCCCCACCTCGGGCCCCGCCTCCAGGACCGCCCCCACACCGAGACCGGCCCCGGGACGGGGACCCGCAGCTACTCCGGGCCCCAACGGGTTTGGGGACAGAAGGATGCTCAGGACCGGCTGCTGCCTCGGTGCCCGGTGCCAGGCGGGCTCCTGGACTCCGTGGGGGCTCCGGCCGGCACCTGAGCCCCCCCCTGCCCGGGGACCGTCCCGGCGGCTTCGGCCCACACCGAGCGGGGGCTCCGGGTGAGGGTCAGAGTGGGGGCCAAGGCAGAGGGTCTGGGCGGGGGTCCGGGCCGGGGGACGCGTCCCAGGCACCGGTTGGGTGCAGCTCCGGTGTCCTGGCGCCGCCGGTGCCAGCAGGCGGCAGCAAACCCCGGGGAAACCGGCACCCACCGGGGCCCAGGACCCCTCCCCGGGTCCAGAAACCTCCAGCGCCCCACGAGTGCACGTCATTCCTTCTCCTGGCACTTCTGCGGCTCTTCCAGCCCCGACTGTGCAGGACAAGGGAAACCGAGCCCCGAGCCCCGAGCTGGGGGCCCCGCGGCCGGCCTAGAGCCAGATGGGACCGAACCTGCCCCAGAACCCCCGTCCCGCCCACAGTCCCCGAGGATACACAGCCCCTAGGGCAGAGCGGGAAAACCGGGAATCCCCACGTTGGCTGGGTGCCCACACGGGTCACCAGAGTGGGGCTGGATCTCCACCCCGTGTCCCGGGGATGGCCTCACTGCCGGACCCGGTGTCACCGGCCCCACGGTGCGGGGCTCGGGATGGGACGACGTGATGCGGCGTTGCGGTCCCGGACGACGGCATCGGCACGCCGGGTCCCCACAGGGCCCCAATACCAGCCTCGGTAGCCGAGAGGTGGGAAGCAGGGCTGGAGGTGGCGCCCGGGCCGGCTAAGGATTAGGGCGCCGGGTCAGCCCTCACCACACAAAAGCCGTCGGTCCAGCGGTTGGGAACGCGTTCAGGTGCCGGCTCCGCTGCTCCCACACACCGGGGAAGCCCGCGTCATCCACACTACAGACCCCCCGAGGAGATAACTCCAAGGAGCCCGGGCATCCCACTTCCTGGTACCACAGTGTCAATCCCAGGTACAACCAGCCCACTGGGGGGGAGCCCCAAGTCAACCCCATTCCGGCAAGGGTGCTGTTCTCAGCTCCCACCCACAAGGAAACCACCCCACCAGAGCCACTGGTGTCCCCGACACGGCCAACACCCCTCCAGACATCAATCCAGAGGGGGAAACGGGATGGGATGGCAGAAGTGCTGACACCAAAATTGTGATTCAGTCCCCTTCACCCATGCGGGGGGGTTACGTGGGGTAGGGGGGGCCAGGTCCACTCACGCCCATCCCACACTGGACGTCCCCACGGCCCCCCAGTGGGATAGCAACAATGGGATTACCCATTTCATCAAGATCCTAAAGAGAGGCCTGGGAAGGGGCGGGGGGAGGGGGGCCTCGCCCCCCTGCCAGCCCCAACTCACACCCCCCCCCTGCCCCGTAAGTCTTTTCTAAATTAAGGCAGCCCGAGGG
>CM031861.1:63693658-63713391 GCA_018697195.1 Certhia americana
CCCTGCCCCGTTAAGCTCTTCTATTAAGCCAGCCCAGGGCCTGTCCATCAACCGTCCCCTCCGGGATCCCCACGCTGGGAGGGGGGGCTTTCGGAAGAAAGACGAAGGGCAGCGCTACAATAAAACATGTTTAATATATCCAAGGGGGGGTCATGGAGGTCACCCACCGTCTCAGCGTAGGGGCCTGGGAGGGGCTTGAGACACACGGTCCTGGACGATGGCAGAGCCCACGACAACGTCACAACCAAGCCACAGCGCAGGGGTATAATACGGTGCTGGGGGGGGGGGGGGGGGGGGGGGGGGCGGTGGGGCACAGTAACGGGGTGGGGGTGGGGGGACACTGGCGTGCCGTGAGGGGCGAAGGGACATTACAATCACTATGCTTGCATGGGGTGGGGGGGGGGGGCAAGGGCGGCCCGAGGGCAAGGAGGGGGGCATGACCCCAGGGGACCCCAGAGGTCCTGGGCGCCCCGTGCCCCTCCCTGTGGGGTGGTCACGCTGCGGGGAGGAGACCTGCCTCGAAGTGACATGGGGGGGGCCGGGGGACGGTGGATGGGCCCGGTGGGGCATGTGGGGCCGGGAGGGGGTGCTGGGAGGGGGGGGAGGTGTATAATCCCAACCCCCCCCATGGCCCCTGCTGCCCCCACAGTTGGTCCAGAGGAAGGCGAGGGGGTGCAGGGACATGCATGGGAATGGTGTGTCCCTGGCCACCCCCAGGCAGGACCAGTGCCGGGTGGGCCCCGCCCCAGCCCCCTCCCCACCCTCCTGGGGCTCTGCACCTGCCCCCCTGGGGCGTAATATAGAGCTCTAATTCCACACGCACATCACAACAACGAGATCCAGGGGAACCAAGGGACCCAAAAAAGGCGAAAAACCCCACAGCAACCGGTGCCAGAAGAAAGCAAAAACCAACGTGGCAGAGTGGGCGGCTTGGGGGGGAGCCTGGCATGGCCCAGGGGGCCGGGGGGGCTACAGGGGACCCCCCCTCACTTCTTGTTCTGAGCTGATTGGCGAGCCAGTCGAGCCCTCGTATAGCCCGTCGCCGCTGGTGGCACATTTTGGCCTGGATGTACCAGTTACGGTGGCGCAGGGAATGCAGCCCCAGCTTGTCCGGGGATCTCCGCTGCGTTCATGGCATTGGGCAGATCCTGGACAGACAAGGGAGGTCACACAGGGCCCGATGCTGCATGAATGGATGCAACCCTCCGCAGGGGCTGGCACCAGCCCTGATGCCTAGGGTGGGGCACAACTTCTGCCACAGGGGACCGTCACCAGGAGGCGGGAATCTGCCATGGGGATTCGAGACATCAGCCTTGGACACCACAGGATGGCAGAGGGGGTGTTAAAGACCAGCCCTGGTGCCACAGGGATGGCCATAGGGGGTGTTAAAGACCACCCGCGGTGCCACGGGGACTGGCCCTGGGGGCAACCCCATCCTCGATCCGAGGATGGACGTGGTTTCTGTCACACAGCCTATTTGCTCCGCCGTGATGCCACAGGGGCAGTCCCTACACCAGACAGCTGCCCTGACCACCCTGGGGGATGTCTCAGTCCTCCTCCACAGGGCCCTCCCCACCCCAGACCCACCTGCTGTTGGCAAAGACGAGATGACTGCGTCCCGCAGCTCATCCTCCGCCAGCATCCGCATCAGCTCCTCCCGTGCCTCGTTCACCCGCTCCCGGTCGTTGCTGTCCACCACGAAGATCAGCCCTGGGGAGAGGAGTGGACACTGACGGGGTCTCTGTGGCCACCCTACTCCCCGAGTCCCCCCACAGTGCCACCCGAGACCTACCCTGGGTGTTTTGGAAATAATGCCTCCAGAGGGGCCGGATCTTGTCCTGCCCACCCACATCCCACACGGTGAAGCTGATGTTCTTGTACTCCACTGTCTCGACGTTGAACCCTGCGGGGAGCGACAGCGGAGGGAAACTGAGGCACGGGGAGCCGCCAGCCCCTTCAAAGGAGCCCGGATGGGGAGCGGTCTCTGCTCAGTGCCCCCCCAACCCCACCCACCGATGGTGGGGATGGTGGTAACAATCTCCCCCAGTTTGAGCTTGTAGAGGATGGTGGTCTTCCCAGCAGCGTCCAGCCCCACCATCAGGATCCGCATCTCCTTCTTCCCAATCAGGCTCTTCAGCAGGTTCCCGAAGATGTTGCCCATGGTGACGGCGGCGCTGGCTCCGAGGCCGGATCCTGCGGGGGCATGGGGCAGGCTGGGGGAGGCCCTGAAATCTGCAGGGGTGGAGCTGAAGGGTCCCCCGTGCTGGGGTGGGGGTCTGCAGGAGATCGGGGATCCTCATGTCCTGGGGGAATGTAGGGCTTGGGGGGACCTCAGGCAAGGGGCTGAGGAGGGGGCCGCGCACTGCATGGGGGTGTCTCTGTGTGCAGCTCGACATGGGGGGCTGCAAAGACGGGGATCCTGAGCCCTCCCCCTCGCTGCACCCGGCAAAAGGACAGCCCAGGGCGCTGCACTGGGGGAAACTGAGGCAGGGCTGTCGTCCTCCTCGAGGGGAGCAGAGCCCCTCCGGACCCGACCCCTCTTCTGCACCCCCAGCCTCCGCACCGTGCCCCCATCACCGCAGCCTCGCCGGAGGGGGAGGCCCCCATCGCCTCCCCCGCACCGCAGCGCGCCCCTTCCCCGCAGCGTGGGCAGCCCCCGCACCCCCGGGACCCCCGAATTCACCGTTCCCCCTCTTTACCACCACCACCCCCCCATCGCAGCGCGCCCCCAAACCACCGCCTCTCCACCCCGCACTGCGCCGCTCCCCCCTCCCTTGCGCATTGCCCCCCGCCCCCGCCCGCCGCACCGCACCGCATCTCCCCCCGCCCCCGGTACGACCCCCTACCCGCCGGGGCTCCGCGCCCCCGCCGCACCAGACACCCCGGCACGCTCTGCAGACCCCCCCCCCCCCCCCCCCCCCGCCGGGGCGGGGTCGACCCCCCCCGTGTACCCCCGCACACCCCACGGCGATGCCCGCGCCCCGCATCCCCGAGCGGCGCGGCCCCCCGCACCTGGTGCCGGTGCCGGTGCCGGTTCCGCCCCCGCCGCCGCTGACTCTGCACCGCTCCCGCCGCCGGAAGCGGAGGCCCCGATCGCGCCGATCTCGCGAGAGCGCCCGGTGCCCCCCCCCCGCCGCCCCGCACCGCTTCCCGCACACCCCCCCCCCCTCCGGGACCGGGGGCGCGCACGGGGAGCGGCGGCGGGGGGGGGGGGGGGGGGGGGGGGGGTGCAATCGCGAGAGCAACGAGGCGTTACCATGGCAACGGCTGCAGCAGCACGGGGGGGACGCTGTGAGGGGGAGTCCCCGTGTGCGTGTGTCACCCCCCCTCCCGCCATGAGCCCGTTCCTGGGGGGCACCGGGACCCGCACCGGGACCGGCAGAGCCTGGTCCGAAGGGGAGCTGCACCGGCGGGGCGGGATGGGGATATGGGGAAAGCGGGGTCCCGGGTCTTCCCCCCCTCGCCATGAGCACCGGGGAGGCAGAGTCCCGATCGCGGGGGGGTGGTGTGTCCCTGTGCTTCACGGGGAACGGGGACCCCAACACCGTCACGGGGAGGGGGACAGGCTGAGCACCCCTGCACCGTGCCGATACCGTCGGTACGGAGGCAGCCCCGGTGCTCGCAGGCAGGGCAGAGGCTGGAACCGGGAGCGGGGGACCCGCGGGTGCTTCCCACGTCCGTCTGTCCTCCTGTCAGTCCCTGCTCGGTGCCACGGCACAGGACGGATGCCCCCCGCTCCCAGGCAGGTACCGGTGACCATGCCGGCGCCGCCGGCCAGCACCGGGCTCCCCGACGGCTGCGGGAACTGTTCCAGCGGCACCCCAGGACTGGGGGGCTCCCGAGCATCGGGCCGCCGGGCCGCCGTGGGCTGCAGCAGAGGGGATTGGGGGGAACGGGGGCTTGCGGCAGCGGGCAGGGAGTGCGAGGGCCGGAGGGTCCCGGGATGGAGCGGGGGAGGACAGGAGCGGTGTTGCGCCCCGCCGCTGGTGGCACAGCCCCGGGCAGGGCCCTCCCAGCCGCGCCCCGGGGCCTCCCCGCGGCCGCTGACCTCAGCCCCGGGAGCCCCGACGGGGCGGAGGCCCGAGGGCGTGGACACGGCCCGGCCCGGCCGGGAACCGGGGCGGGAGCGCCGTGCTGGAGCAGACCCCGGGTCGGCCCTGGGCTCCTCCCGGGCCGGGGGAAGGGGTGCGGGTGGGTGCCGGTGCGAGCCCCCCACCCCCGCCGCTGTCCCGGGCTTTGTCCGTCCTTGAATTAAACTGGTGAGCGGCGGCCCCGGGCCGTGACGGGCGAGCGGGGCTAATCCGGCCCCGCATGACTGGTCCGGGGAAACCGCGGCGGGGGGATTACCCCCCCCGGTTCCCGCCCCAACGGGGGACTCAGCTCAGGCCCCCCGGCCCGTCGGGCCCCGCACTGGGGACTTCACACCGACCCACAACCGGCTCGGGCGGGGGATGACGGGGACAGTCTTGTCCCAACCGAGACCGGGCCAGCACCAGCCCTGCGTGTCCGTGTTCCGACCGTGGGCACGTCAGGCCGGCCCCCGCCAGGGTCCTAGCACCCCCTGCCCTTCCTTCTACCCCGCATCCCTCAATCCCTCCACCCCGGTCCATCCCTACCTCTGACACCGGGTACCGGCCCAGACTGGGCGCTCCGGGGCAGTGGGAGCCGCGCCACTCGGGTTGTAGACACCGTGGGTGTCCGCGGGCACGTTCACGGGGGTCCGGGGTGCCGCCGGGATAGCCCGGGACAACCCGGGTTCGAGCGGTTGGAAGAGGCTGGAGCCCCTTCCCGCCGGGCACGGATTAGGACGGGAGAGGGTTCCGTGGGCTCCGGCACAGCCTCGACGGTCCACGTCCTTGGGGACTGCGCGTCGCGTCCCCCGGAAAGCCGGTGGTCCCAGAACGGTGTCCCCCGGGCTTTCCCAGGGCTGTGGTCCCCGCGCACCCTGGGCTGTCACGAAACTCTGCCTCCCCCGTGCGCCCGGGACTGTCCCGGGAGATCCCGTCGCTCCTGCCCCTGCGCACCCCGGGATGTCCCGGGACGTCCCGGGCTATCCCCGTTCCCCGCTCCCTCCGTGCGCCCGGAGCCGTCCGGGGCCGTCCCAGGTTATTCCGGGACCAGCTCCTCCTTGCTCCGGGAGCTGTCGCGGGCCGTCCCGGACTCCCGGTGCCGGTGCCTGTAGAACGTGTGCGCGGGACGGCGGGGAGGGCGGGGGGCGGCAGCCGGGAGCTCTGGGCACGGGGCCGGGGTGCAGCCACCCGCCGGGCTAATCCGGGCCGTGACGGACAGCCCCGGCGCCGCCGCTCCCGCCGCCCCGTAAGAGATGCCGCAGCTCCGCCGCTCCCCATTGTTAGGGCGAGGACGCGGGGAGGCCCCGCGCGGCGGGACCGGCCCACGGGGACCCTCCGCGCCGCCCCTATAAGAGGGAAGGGGCTGGAAGATGCTCCCGGGTGCTGAGCGCTGTGCACCCGCCGCGCCGAGCCGAGTCCAGCCGTGCCGGCTCCCCGGGGAGCTGCCGGTACAGACCACCGGCGCCGGGTCCCGCGCACGGACCGCAGAGAACCAGCACCGGTACCGCCACCGGGTACCGGGCACAGAGCACCGAGTCCCCAGCACCGGCATCGCGAACGGAGCGCCCGACGCCGCGCTCCAGGGCCCGGTCAGCGTGCGCCGGGCACCGCACCCCCGACGCCGCGCCCCGGTCACCGGCCGCAGCCCGGTGGCGGTGGCGGTGCCGGCCCGCCCGCCCGCCCGGCGCTCCCCGCGTCTCCCCTCGGCCGTCCTCATCTCGGAGCCGCCCCGCGCGTCCGGAAACACGCGTGGATGTAGCGGCCGGGCCGGGGGCTCTGCGGCACCATAAATACCGGGACGGCCGCTCGCCCGCGCACTCTGCCGGGGCTCCCGGGGCCGGAGCCATGCGCGCCGCCGCGCTGGGGCTGGCGCTCCGGGCACTCTGGGCTCTGGCCCTCTCCTCCCTCTCCAACACGCTGGCAGTGAACAACAGCGGGCGGTGGTGGTGAGTCGGACAGCACCGGCACCGGCACCGGTACCGGCACCGGGGTGGTGAGGCGGGAGGGCGGGGCTGGCACAGGCACAGCAGGGACTGCCCTGTACCCAGGGATGGGGCGTGTGGGGGGACACAGGGCTGCGACCCCCGTTTGGGATCCCTACACGGGTAGCAGGGAGGAAGATGCTGTGCTCACATCGAGGAGATTGCAGGGAGGTTGAGGTGAGGAGGGAGGTGCTGGGACCCCCCACTAGCGGTCACCATCCCCACCTGTGCCACAGGGGCATCATCAACGTGGCCTCGTCCACCAACCTGCTGACAGATTCCAAGAACGTGCAGCTGGTGCTGGACCCCAGCCTGCAGCTGCTGAGCCGAAAGCAGCGCAAGCTGATCCGGCAGAACCCCGGCATCCTGCACAGTGTCAGCTCCGGCCTCCAGACGGCCATCAAGGAGTGCAAGTGGCAGTTCCGCAACCGCCGCTGGAACTGTCCCACCTCCCAGGGCCCCAACATCTTCGGCAAAATCGTCAATCGGGGTGAGGCTGGGGGGTCAGCACAGGGGTCCCCAGACCTCCTCCATGCACTCCAGAGTTGGGATGCTCATCAAAGCACCCCTGGTTTGCCGTGGGGCATCACCAGCCCATCGTGATGGAGGGTTGGGGGTGCCGGTGGGTACCCCTTCCCCATCCCGGCAGCATCCTGAGGCCCCGCTCCCTCCACAGGCTGCCGGGAGACAGCATTCATCTTTGCCATCACCAGCGCTGGTGTGACACACTCGGTGGCCCGGTCGTGCTCGGAGGGATCCATTGAGTCCTGCACCTGTGACTACCGGCGCCGTGGCCCTGGGGGGCCTGACTGGCACTGGGGGGGCTGCAGTGACAACATCGACTTCGGTCGCCTCTTTGGGAGGGAGTTTGTGGACTCCAGTGAGAAGGGCCGAGACCTGCGTTTCCTCATGAACCTGCACAACAACGAGGCTGGGCGCATGGTGAGGGCACTGGGGGAATGGTGTGGGCACTGGGGGCTGTGGGCAGCACTGGGGTGGGCACGGAGATGAGCATGGCCACCAAGATCTTCAGCTTGTTCCCATGTGTGTGTTTGGAACGGTTGGAGATGGTTTCACACTTGTCTTTGGGACAAGCAATGTCTGAGTGTGATGTGACAGCGCAGAAACGAGGGGTGTAGGAGCACGGTGGTCCCCAGGGGGTCCCAAGCTTTTCACAAGGCCCTAAATTCCCCCTTCCTTCCAGACGGTTTTCTCGGAGATGCACCAGGAGTGCAAATGCCACGGCATGTCAGGCTCCTGCACCGTCCGCACCTGCTGGATGCGGCTGCCCACCTTCCGTGCCGTGGGTGACGTCCTGAAGGATCGCTTCGACGGCGCTTCCCGCGTCATCTACGGCAACAAGGGCAGCAACCGGGCGTCGCGGGTGGAGCTGCATCACTTGGAGCCCGAGAACCCAGCCCACAAGCCCCCCTCACCCCACGACCTCGTCTACTTTGAGAAATCCCCCAATTTCTGCACCTACAGCGGGAAGACGGGCACAGCAGGCACGGCCGGGAGGTTCTGCAACAGCTCCTCGCCGGGGTTGGACGGGTGTGAGCTGCTGTGCTGCGGCCGCGGGTACCGCACACGCACCCAACGCGTCACCGAGCGCTGCAACTGCACCTTCCACTGGTGCTGCCACGTCAGCTGCCTCAACTGCACCAACACCCAGGTGCTGCACGAGTGCCTGTGACCTGCCCCGGGACCACCCTGCCCAGCCCCGGAGGGGGTCTGCGCCACCCACCCCCCGTGATGGGTGCCCGGCTGGATTGAAGGCACCCATGGGAGGGGGTATGGATGTGCTCTAGGGACCCCCATCCCACCATGGGTGAGTGCCACTCACCTTCCTGGCCACCCCCCGGCTCCACGGGGTCCCTTCTTGCTGTAAATAAAATATTTATTGTGGACGGTTTGGTGCCGCCGCCCCCACCCTGCTTTGCTGGCCCCAGGCCCTGTTTTTTATAATTAAAGATAATAATAATTAATAATAATTAAAAATAATGATGCTTTGTTACAGGCATCATTGATAGCCTTTAGAGAAGAATAAAGAATATATTTTTATCAGTCCTGCCCCAATTCATGTCTGGGGGGGCTGGGGATGAGGAGGGGATGAGCTGGGAGGGGGACACCAATTTATCCCAAACTCTGGGATGCGCTGCCCATGTCCATCTGTCCATCCATCACTTCTCCATCCCCTTCACCTCCCCATTCCAAATCCATCAGCTCCTCCGGCTGCTCTCTGTCCATCTTTTTCCTCCTTCCCTCCTCTCTCTGCCATCCCCTCCCCGCAGACCCCCTTCTTTCTCCCGCTGTGCCCGTCTCCATCCCAGCCATTCCTGCCGCCGCTCCCGGCCGGGACGTCCATCCCCACGGCTGCGGCGCCCATCACCATGGCACCTTGACTGCAGCATCTCGGATGCTGGAATTTGCCGGGGCGGTGGGGCTGGTGCCGCCGAGGCCGGGCGTTGGGAGCGGCCCCGGGAGGTACAAGACGACAGACAGGGAATGAGCATCGTCCATCACCGCTCCCGGCCGGGGCTGACGGCTCCCCTTGGCTCCAGGGGAATAGCAGGGCCGGGGAGGGCACCGGGGTTACCGGGGCAGGGGCCAGCGGGGCCAGAGATGGCCACTGGCCCCACAAACAGCCTCACATGCGTGCGTGGGGTCTGACCGCAACCGGAGGAAGGCTGTGGCAAAGGTGGGGTGCAGCTCTGTGGTTGGCAGGTGTTCTGTTGGCATGGCTATCCTCCTGGGACGGGCATCTCTCCGGGATGGGATTCCCTCTGGGATGGGCATCCTCTGGAATGGGCATCCCACCAGCACGGGTATCCTCTAGGGACAGTCCTCCCACTGGAGTGGGCACCCCACCAGGATGGGAATTCAGCATGCAGGACATGCCCTGAGATGTTTTTTCCCTGGGATAAGCATGCCAAAGGGGCGGGCATACCCCTGGAATGGGCATCCCTGGCAAGGGCATCCTTCTGGGACAGGTGTCCCACGGGGATGGGTTTCCCACTAAGGTGGGCATCCCCCTGTGGCATCCCTGGGGTGGGCACAGGGTCCACACATCCCCCCTGCACCATGACTTCACATTTGGGGACATCAAAACCTCCCTCTCTGTGTCTGGGGGGACCCCCAGCCTGGTACCCACCTGTCCCAAAGCCTGGGCTCCCCTCCAGAGCCGGGAACCTCTCGGGGCCCCTGAGGCTCTGCCGCATCAAAGGCTGCGGGATGACGCTGCCACCACCCGAAATATCCCGCGGAGCCGATAGTGGAAAAGTTGATGTTTAGACTCAGAGGAGGGGGGGAAAAACACCCTGGGGGCCCCCGCTGCCCGCGCCAAGGTCAAAACACAGCCCAGCGTGGAGAATAAAATACCAAAAATGCAAGGAAAACGCCTGGAAAGGAACACAGCCCGAAATAACCCTCCGAGCATCTCCCGCCTGCCGGGTTATCTGCCTGCTAAATTCTGCTCCTGCTTTGGCATGAAAATAGCCTGTTTTCCTGCGGTAGGAGTCAGGAATATAGATAATGACATTCTTATAAGTCACCTCTGTTACTCAGCTTTTCCTGCATGTCCTGCTGGGCACCTCAGGCAGCCGCGACCCCCGAGTGGGCAGGGGCACCCTGGGCAGGGGGCACAGACCTCCCCGGCTTGGACAAATATTCCTGGCTGCTGGAAATAGCTGCTGTGGGCCAGCATAGGGCACCCTGGGCCAGGGAGAGGGCGGTCCCATCCTGCACCAGCCGGTCACATCTGGGAAGCCGGGTAACAGCTGGATGGTGGCCACAAGCTGGGCCTGATGAGGGCTGGGACAATCCTGTCCAGGGATGGGGTACACGGGGGCTCTGCCTGGGGGTGTGGGATAGGATGACACACAGAAGTGCAGGGCAGAGGGACAGGGGTGCTTCCAGGACAGAGGAAAGGTGTCATTCTTAGAAATGCAGGACACTGGGACAGGACAGCGCCCAGAGGTGCAGGACAGAGGAATTCTGTCATTCCCAAAGGTGCAGGACAGGACAGGACAGTGCTCGGAAGTGTGGGGCAGGAGGACTGTGGCATTCCCAGAAATGCAGGACAGAAAGACACGACAGTACCCAGAGGTGCAGGACAGACAGACAGAGCTGTGCCCACCTGCCCAGAACCTCAGGTGGCTACAGGACCGTCACCATCCCATCCCATCCCATCCCATCCCATCCCATCCCATCCCATCCCATCCCATCCCATCCCATCCCCTGTCACCATCGCCAGCGGCACAGCCCCGTCCCGGCTCCCCTCGCCTCCGGTCGATGCGGACCCACGTCCCGCCAGCTCCCGGCTTGTCCGGCCGCCCCCTCCCATCCGCCGCATTCCTCCGGCGCGGGGCCAACGCGCCCAGCAACGGTGGCAGCGCTGGCCTCTAATCCCCGGGCATGCCAGCCCCGGGGGGACCGTCGCCGTCACCCACTCCCTGATAGGTGACCAATGCCCGAGACGAACAATTAGGGACAAAGCGGAGCCGCCGGGGGCTAACGCCGGCCTTCACGGGTGCCTTGTGCGGCATTCGGCGGGTTTAATGAATTGTCCATCAATCCTTTCAGCTCCGCTCGCCCGGGCTGGATTAATCTGAGAAGCCGCAGTGGGGAAGGAGCCGCTAAGCCTGTATTTATTACTCTGCCATTGTAACTAATTGAGGTAATTATCTGTGACTCCAACCCCGCGCAACAATGCCGCATTCACCGGACCCTTCCCACCGGCTCCTCGCGCGGCCTGGGAGAGCCAGCACCGCGGGCAGGAGCGCTGGGACACAGGGACACGGTGGGGACGGTGGGATGTGGATGGTCAGGACCGTGGCGTGGTTGGCACCGAGTGTAAGCAGGTGACACGGCACTGTGGGGACACGGACTGTGCTGCTGGCACACGTGGGTTGTGGCATGGCCAGCGCCAGCTGCACGTGTGGGTCACGGCTCTGCGGGGACACTGCCAACACCAGCACCCACACGGACACAGATCTCTGGGGACACCACTGTCACCAGCGACACACGAAAGTCACAGCTCTCTGGGGACTAGCACATACGTGGACATGGCTCCTTTGGGACATTGCCAACATCAGTGACACATGAGAGCCACGGCTCTCTGGGGACGCCAGTTGCCACCAGTGACACACACGGGTCGAGACTGTCTGGGGACAGCACCAGCATCAACATCATGTATGGGCACAGGTGTCCGGCGACATCACAAGTGACACACAAGGGTCGTGGCTCTCAGACACCACCAGCACCCATGACACATGTGGGTCACGGCTCCTTGGGAACACAGCCAGAGCTGGCACATCCACGGACACAGCCCTCTGGGGACACCACCGTCACCAGTGACACACGAGGGTCACGGCTGTCTGGGGACATCGCCAACCCCGGTGACACACAGGACAGCCGTGACTCTCAGACAGCACTAGCAGGGATGTCACACGTGGCTGAAGGTTCTTTGGGGACACCGGGACCGCTCCCCCCGCCACTCCCGGGGCAGGCAGGACCCCCGGTGCCCCCCGGTGAGATCGGTCACCGGCTGCGCGGCGACATCTGGTGGCCACAGGCGACAACGCCCGGGGGATCCGGGACTGGGTTGGACCCCCCCGGTCCCACGCCTTGGCACCCCCATGGGCTGAGCCCCCCTTGCCCCGGGGGGACTCCAGGCTGCGGCGAGTTTCGGGGGCTGGCGGGTGCCCCGGGGGTGCCGGGGGAAGGCGCTGGCGCCGGCGCAGCCCGAATTAGAAGGTGATTTTCCCGGCGGGGAGCGGGTTTGGGCAGGAGCTGATCCCACGGGAAGGGCCGAGCCGCTGCCCCCGCGTCTGGGACACCCCGCGCCACGCCGGGCACAGCGCCGAGCCGAGGCATGACGTGCTGTGCTGGGCTGTGCCAGGCTGTGCTGAGCCATACCAGGCTGTAACAGCCAGTGCCAAGCTGTGTTAGCTTGCGTTGAGCCATGCCAGGCTATACCAGCCTGTGCCAAGCCGTGCCAAGCCACAAAGAGCAGCTCTGGGCTGTTCCGGGCTTTGTGGAGCTGTGTTGTGCCAAGCTGAGCCATGCCAGGCTTTATCAGGCTGTGCTAAGGTGTGCCAAGTCGTGCCCAGCTGTGATGAGCTGTGCCAAACAGGCTGTGCCAAGTGTTCTGGGCTTTTCCAAGCCATGCTGAGCTGTGCTGAACCATGCCAGGTGGGATGAGGCAGTGCCAAACTCTGCCAGGCTGCACTGAGCTGTTCTGGGCTTTACTGAGCTGCCCCTTGCCATGTGAAGCCGTGCCAAGGCTGCTGAGTTGTGCTTGGCTATTCTGGGCTATCCAAGCCGTGCCAGGCTGCTGTGCCAGGCTGCTGTGCCAAGCTGACCTGTGCCAAGCTGTGCCAGGCTGTGCCTGGCTATGCCAAACTGTGCCAATATATTCTAGGTCATACCAAGCCATGTTCCAAACTGTACCAGGCTGTGACAGACTGCATCGTGCCATGACAATCTGTGACAAGGCACGCAGATCATAGCACACCTTGCCAACCATCGTGCACCATGCCAGGCCATGCCAGGCCATACCAGGCCATGCCAGGCCATGCCAGGTGCCACCACACCCTGTGCAGGGCCCATTGTGGCTCAGGCCCAGACCCAGGTGTGGGACTTAGATGCCATCCTGGCCACGTGCCATGACAAGGGACACATGGGGTGACGTGGCCCTGGGGGTGCCCCCCAGCCTACCGGGTGGCCTTGCTGCTGCAGCTGCCCCGCGCAGTGACCTCCAGGCCGGTGTCACCGGGATAATGACAGGGTCGCGCAGGGGGGCGGGGGAGGAGCCGGTTTTAAATAACGTGCAAATTGGACACGATATTTGTGCGGTTTCCTGGGGCCGCGGGGATCCTCCCCCCCCCGCAGCGTGACTAAGAGGTGGCGGCTGTTTGGGGGGGACAGTTTCCCCCGGGTGAGTCACTCGGGGTCCCCTCCCGGCCGTGACGTGGGGCCGGTGGCCGAGGGCCAGACCTGCTGTGCTCACCTACTCATTATGGGGGATAGGGGGGGAGCTGGCACGTCCCACCCGTGTTGTGACGCACTGTGGTGGCCGCCGGGACACCCGGGACCTCCGACTGACCCCGGCACCGTAACCGGGGGGGGGGTCCGGACACTGGGAATGTCATGGGGGCGTGCCCAGACACCTATGTCCTTGCTGGGGGCTGCAGAGAGGGGATGATGCCCACCCCCAAACACAAACTGGGGCAGAGGCAGCACACCGGGATCCCGGAGCTTTTATTGGGGTCAGCCCGTGAGAACTCCAGTCCTGAGCCCCGCCCCCGAGACCACCCGCCAAGCCCCGCCCCTGAGAACCACACCCTGTCAAACCCCGCCCCAAAAGTGCCACACCCCGGCAAACCCCACCCCTCAAGCAGGGGTGGGGCTGGCAGGGCCTGGGGCTGCCCCGGCGCTCTCCAGGCTGCTGCTGCTGCTGCTGTAGGCGCGGGGGTCTCGGCAGAGCCGCTGCCGGGAGCCCCCCACGCTCCCCTCGGCATCCGAGTCCGAGTCGGGCGCCGTGTGCCGGCGGATGCGGGACACGGCCTCACGCAGCGCCTGGGCGTACAGCACCGGCCGCCGCGGCGGGGGCCGCCCGCGGGCACCCCTGCAGCCCCCGGGACTCTGCCACGGACTGCGGGGGCTGCCGGAGGGCTCCCGGGGGGGCGAGGGAGCAGCAGACGTGGGGCTGACAACCCCAGGGGGCACGGAAGGGCTGCGAGGAGGGGTGCCGGAGCCCAGGGAGCCCCTGGCATAGCGGACCTGCTGTCGCTGTGGGGGAGGCACGTACTGAGCCCGGACCACCACACGGGTGGCGTCAATGAGGACATGTCCCCCCGTCCCCCGCTGTCCCCTCCCACGCTCCGGCACCCGCTCCCGGCCGGCTGCTGCCCGTGGCAGTGTCTGGCAGTGCCGGGGGGTGCCAGGCCCTCCTGGGGACAGCGGTGTACCACGGGGCCACCGGTGCTTGGCCTCGGTGGCCGCCCGGGGCAGTGTGTGGCTCCAGCCCCTCGGCACAGCCCCCCGAGCCCGCGGTGCCGGCGGGGGGCTGCGGGGTCCCCGCAGGGGGCGGAGCTGCAGGGTGCGGTGGGGACCGTCATAGGCGGGGGGGGAGATGTAAGGGGGGGGTCCCCCACGGCGGGCGTGGGCAGCCTGGACCCGCTGCATGTGCACCTCGTAGGTGGGGGGCCCCAGTTTGTCCCCCGACACCGGTGGCCGAGGCACAGGCACAGGGTGCCCCCCCCAGGGTCCACTGCCCCCTGTCCCCTCAAGCTGTCGCAGGGGGCAGGGGGTGGGGTGCACCCGGGGCCGGGTGGTGAAGTCCTGCAGGCGACAAGGGGGGTTGGAGGGCACCGGGGGCCAGGGGGGGGGCCAGCTCGGCCACAAAGCGCTTCTCCAGGTACCTGCAAGACAGAGACGGGGAGTGAGGGGAGCGAGGGACGGGCAGCAGGACGGGCCCCCCACCCCGCTGTCCCCACTCACGCGTACTCCCCGGCGATGCGGCGGTAGGTCCAGGGGGGCTCGGGCCAGCACCCCGCAGCCATGCCGGTACCCGTGCTGCAACACGCCACCGTGTCGATCTCCACCAGCACCAGCTTGGTCCGCTCGCAGATTCGCAGGCGCCCCGCACCCCTCTCCGGACCCCCCAGCATGGCCCCGGCGGAGAGGGGGGTCCCTGCCGCGGGGGGCTCACCGCAGCCTCGGCAGAGCCACGCGCCCGCCCACACGCACCCACCTGCCGCACGCGTGCCCCCGGGGACCCCGTGTCCCACCCGGTGCCACCTCTGGGCACGCTGACCCCCGGGCTGCCCGGAGACAGGCGCACCGTGGGGACCCCACCGGCCGTCCCAGGGGTGTCGTGTCGCGTGTGTGTGTGTGTGTGTTTGTGCCCCACACCCCCCCCACCCCCCCCCGCGGGATCCCTTCCCCCCCCTGCGACAAGCAGGCGATGGCAGGTTTGGCACCAAGCGCTGCAGCCCACGCGGGCTCCGAGCGGAGCTTAGCAACCCTCCGGCGGCGGCATGGCAACCGGCACGGCAACCCCCCCCGAGTCCTCCGAGCCCCCCGGTACCTGCCCGGCGCTCACCTCGCTCTGCAGCCTCTGCCGGACCCCGGGACTGGCAGCGACAGGGTCCCTGGCCCGGCCGTCCCCTCCCCGCCAGGAATGTGCCTCGCTCAGCACGGCCAGGCCCTGTGTGCCTCCCCTGTGGACACCGGCTGCAAACCCCGCTGGCCCAGCTGCCTGCGACCCCCGTATGCCCCCCACCACGGGACCCTAACAACCAGCTCCCTCCAAAACCTCCCCCAGCCCCTGCACAACTCCCCCCACTCACCGTGCTGCCCACCAGAGGGTCCCCATGTCCCGCCAGGTTCCTGTCTCTGTCCCATCCCCAATCCCGGCTTTTTAGAAAAGCCACAGGCGGAACAAACAGGGATTTAGGGTCTGGGTGAGCTCAGCAGATTCCCCCTTCCCACGGGGGGGGCCACACCCCCTCACCACACACCCCCTCCCTGGCCAATGCCCCCCGTGCCTGCACCGAGCCAGGGTGATGCCAGGTCTGTGTTTATTCGTGGTTCCTCCTCACACACGAAGCAGTGACAGGTGTGGGCACAGCCGGGGGAACCTGGGGGGGGGAACCCCCGGGGGAGTCGGGGGGGTCCCCGGGCCGAGTGGAGTTGAGTGGGTTTCACCAAACCCAGGGAGAGGGTGCAGGGTGACAGGGACGAGAGTCCACACAGGAACAGCCCTGGCATGGATATGGGTGACCCTGGCCCGGCACCTCAGGGAGGTCAAAGGCTGCCCCCGTCACCCCACACAGCTTTGGGGTGCAGGGCACAGCATGGGGGGGTTGTGAGCTCCCCCCACCCAGGGAAGAGCAGCGGGGGCTGCCCCAGGGCTGGGAGTTATTGCTGGATGCTGCTGGTGAGTGGGGGCATACCCCGGCTGTCCCCACCAGCCCGGGGGGGGCACAGTGTTGCAGGAGAAGAGAGTGGGGGGCTAGGGAGGACTGACACCCCCCCTCCCCACTGCCTCAAGGGCCCTGTGGGAGGACCAGGGCTTGCAGGATGTCCGAGAGGGAGACGATCCCTTTAACCACATCGCTCTCATCCACCACCACCAGCCGGTGGACCTGGGAAGGGGGGACACAAGGAGGGGCTGAGGGGGTGCGGTGACACCAGTGCCCCCTCCTGATCCCCTGGCACCCCGGGACAGTTACCTCGGCCTCAACCAGGCGATTGATGATGGTTTCCAGCGTCTCGTGCTTGTAACACTTGAGGACGCCCTCGAAGTAGTGGGAGCGGTGCTGCAGCGCCCGTGTCACCGTCACATCCAGGTTGTTGTAGGTCTTCTCAGCTGCCAGGTTCTGGGGCAGGCACAAGCTGGGATTAGGAGACCCCCACCACCCCACAGCATCCCCACAGCCCAGGATTTTCCCCCACCGGTACTCACAATAACGTCGAATTTGGAGTAGATGTCCACCACCCGCCCTGGGGAGGGAGGGGAGCAGCTCAGCCAAGCCCCCAGCGCTTTGGAGGGGACACAGCCCCCAAGGAGGTGACTTAGGGACAGCCAAAGTGAGGCCAGGCCATCCTTACCTGAGTCATCGACCACGGGCAGTGCAGAGACGCGGTGCTGCACGAAGATGCCCAGGGCCACGTAGATGGGGGTGCTGGTGCCAACCACAGCGATGTTGCTGTAGGTGCCGATCTGCAGCTCCTCCAACGTCCGTGCCATGAAGTCAGGCTTGGGGACCTCTGCGATCTGTGGGGGACGGTGAGGGGACAGTGCTGAGCACAGGCCTGGGGGTGAAAGCACAGAGAGCTCGCGTGCAGAGCAGGGGGGGTTGTGGGACCCTCAGGTTGAGGCAGTGGGGAGGGTCCACGTGGCATCCTGGGGGTCCTCTGGCACTGCAATGCGTGGTGAGGTACCACAGCTGGTGATACCTGGTGTGCAGAGAGCTGGCACAGCCCAGGCTGCTCCAGGGGTCACTTTGAGACCCCCAGGCTGGTCCAAGGGTTCTGGGGCAGCTTTTGGCACGGCCTGAGGTGGGGGTCTCAGCCACAGCCCGGGCTGGGGGTCCCAGTGTGGTCCCTGGCACAGCCCAGGCCGAGGGTGCAGGTCTGGCCCCCACCATCACTAAGGGGCAGAGACTTACAAAGAGCTTGAGGAACTTGAGGATGCGTTTGTGGGTGAGGATGTAGAGTGTGTTCCCCGAGTCGGGGTCGATGACGGGCAGGCGATGGATCTTGTTGCGGATCAGGGAGGAGACGGCGTCAAACAGGCTGTGGGGGGGAAGGGAGGGGGAGGTTTGGGGTGTTCCTGGGAGTGCCACCACCAGCTGAGCCCCTCTCCCTGCCCCACAGAGTACCTGGCATTGGGGGAAATGCAGACCAGGGGCTTGAAGGAGTCTTGCAGATAAACCTCTGTGGGGAGAGGAGAGGAGAGGAGGGGGGTGAGGGGATGGGGGCACGGCACTGGGGGGGCTCTGGGCATGTCGGGAAGGGCAGGAGGCAGCCTGCAGTGACCCCCCCTCACCTCTCCACGTCTCTATTTTATGTTCTTCCAGCTCATAGATCTGCACCTGTGAGGAGGAGAAACACAGATCACCCACCCAGAGTCAGGTGAGACAAACCTGAGCCCCCCAGGAGACCCCAGCCCTCACCATGGGTGATTTGTAGTAGCGGTGCAGGATGTTGATGAAGTCAGTGATGGTCAACATTCCTGGGGGGCAGGCAGGGTGAGGAGGGTCCTGCCAGCCCCCCTCAGCCCCCCAGAAACCCCCAACCCCCTCACTCACCTACAAAACTTTGCTTTTTGCTGTCCCACAGCGGGGCTGCCCGGACACCGTTGGTGACCAGCGCGAAGAATGCCTTCTTCACCTGTAGGCACGGGGGTCAGGGAGCCCCAAAAGTGCCTCCCCGGCCCCAAAAGTGCCCCCCCGGCCCTGGCACACCTGCAGGGATGTGTCGAAGACGACGAGTTTGGAGCTGGTGGGGATCAGGTCGTAGCAGCGATGGGATTTCATGAAGGCAGTGTAGGCACCGCGGTGGGTGTCCTCTGGGGTGGCAGTGTGAGGGGGCACCCCAAAACCTGGAGCACCCCAAAACCGGGGACAACCCCAATCCCGGGACATCCCAAATCCCAGACTTCCCAAATCCTGTGGCACCCCCAATCCCGGGACATCCCAAATCCCAGACTTCCCAAATCCTGTGGCACCCCCAATCCTGGGACGCCCCCAAATCGTCTACCCCCAAATCCCGGGCACACCAATTACCTGGGATACCCAGATTCCAGGGCTCACCAATACCTTGGATACCCCAGATTCCGGGGCTCACCATTACCCTGTATACCCCAAATCCCGGGTCTCACCAATACCTTGGATACCCAAATCCCGGCTCACCATACCTTGGATACCCAAATCCCGTGGCTCACCAGTACCCGGGAACCCCAATCCGTGCTCACCAATACCTTGGATACCCCAATCCGGGCTTCACCAATACCTGGATACCAAATCCCTGTGCAACGCAAACCCTCGATGCCCAAGTCCCGTTTCACTCCAACTCCAAGACACCCACGCTCAAGTCTCCGGGACAACACTAACTCCGTGTATCCTCAATTACGAGCAATCCCAAATCCTCGAACCACCAAGCTCAGGGCTCCGGATACCCCAGACTCCGGTACCCCCATAGCCTGCAGCCCTTGGACACCCAATCAACGCATCACCTCCTATAGCGACCCCCCCAGGCCACCCTGGGATTCACCTTCCAGCCCCGGGGGCTCAGCTCGCGCTCTCGGCGCCGGCGGGCCGGGCCGAGGTCAGGGTCGGGATCCTGGGACAGACAGGGTCGGTCATACGTGGCGGCGGCCCCCGTTGCCGGACCCCGCCGTGTCCCCGCCACCCCGCTGTCCCCATCCTACACCTCCATGGGTCCCAGCTCCGTCCCGAGGCGCCGCTGCCCCACGTCCGCCCGGCTCTGGCGCCGTTCGACCCGGGGCCTGCTCCCGCTTCCTCTCCGCTTCCGGCTCCACTTCCGCCCGGTTCCCTGGCCACTTCCCGCCCGGTCCTGCCCCACTTCCGCCCGTTTCCTATCCCACTTTCCACCGGTTCCTGCCCCACTTCCGCCCGGTTCCTATCCCCTTCCGCCCTGTTCCTGTCCCACTTCCGCCCGGTTCCTGTCCACTTTGCCCGGTATCCTGCCCGCTTCCGCCGGTCCTGCACACACTTCCGCCCGGTTCCTGCCCCACTTTCCGCCCGGTTCTCGGAACCCTCAGGCCCCGGTCCCTGTTCCGCAGCGCTCTTCCGTGACTCCGGGACCCAGGGGAGGGTCCAGACTTTTTGGGGAGGGGTTGGACCAGAGCCCTTGGCTGGTGACAGCGGGATGGGGTCACCAAGCAGCGGACCAGGACCAGCTGTCCTCCATGGAAGGCGTTTGTCACGGCTGTCCCCTGTCCCCTGTCCCCCCACCACCCCCAGAGGGTCAGGCAGCTCGGCTTCTCGCGCGCTTTATTTAAAATAACATCAGTGGTTCCGGTATTGGTAAAAACGGGATTTCTACACGCCCCGGCCTTGTACAGCTCTGAAAGTTAAATTTCTCTATATTTCTGTAAAACTTTCTCCTTCCCCCCCCTTCGCGCTTTCCTCTTTATTTTTATTTTTTT
>CM031861.1:63724313-63753761 GCA_018697195.1 Certhia americana
CCTCTAAGGTTCCCTATCCTCTAGGTTAATGCAGGCAAACTACCGTGGGATTTTTGTTTGTTTTATTACAAGAAGTTTGTAATCCATGATGTTACAGGAGTAACGACATAGGAATCAGTCCAGCCAAGGGGCTTGGTTTAAAGCACTAGTTCTTGACTCTTGCACGGTGTTGTCCGTCGCCATACTGGGGTGGGGGCCTCCTCCTTCCCTTAGCCCCGCTCACCGGGGGGCCAGGTGTGAGAGTACGCGTTCCCCACTCCATGGCCCTTCTCAGCCGCCCACACAGTAGCGGGGGGGATTTCGGGCTATGTGACCCCCCCGCTCCTCCTCCCCACCTTCACACCTCTGGCACGGGCACCACTGCCTGGCGGCCCTCCGCTCGCGAAACTCAGGCCTCACACCTGAGGATGATGACACTTGAGGTGTGTGGTGGTCTGGCGTGAACTAGCAGGAGGCGGGGCTTTGTGCGCCCCGACGCGTCCCCAATCCTTCAAACTGGCGATCCTGACACCACAGCCACATCTGAGGAGTGTGACCACGGGAAACCTGCATTCACTCGGCGTCCACTGGGGTGGGAGAGGGAATAGAACTCCCTCACCTCCCCCAGCCTTTTGGGGGGGTGGGTTAAATCGCGGGGTAGGTACTTTGGAAATTATCAAGGCGGGAGGGGGGGCGCTCACGATTAAAAACAAAACAAATAAAAAGCACAAATTAAGACTTAACAACATATGTAACTAGCGTAGCTTTGGGTGCAGAAGCTCCTTGTGGCTGTCGGGGTCTTGGCTACTCATCCCCTGCCAACTGGCCGTGCTCCGGGGTCTCGTCACACTAAGGTTACATGCCACAAACAAAAAAAAAACTAAACAAACACAAAAAGAGATCAAAGGAACGCGAGCGAGCTCTGGACCCCGCACCACAAGTCACCTTGCGCGTGCGGGCAGAGTGTGCTCACAGCTGATTCGTACGAGGCAATTCATACAGGAGTACTCGATCGCTTTTAGCCGTCATCCTGGTAATTTATGCGACAAATATTTATTAGTTTCTAAAAAAAAAAACAAACAAACAAAAAACCAACAAAAAAAGCCAAAAAAAAAAAAAAAAACAACAACAAAAAAAGAGGAAAAAATAACCTCCCAAATATAAAGATGATAAATAACACAATTAGAAATAATCTGTTAGTACTTCCAATAAACCGGCATCCGCTACACAGATCGCTCAAAGCGGCCGGTGCGGAGTGCTGGCTCCGCGCGTGTCGTTTGTTTCCTTCTCAATTACCGATCCATCCTTGTCCCCTCTGGCTCCCCTGACTCTCTTCTCTTGGTGTCACATCTCTATCTTTCCCCCTTGAGGGGGGACAGTGCCAAGGTGCCTATAGGAGGTGGCGCGTGGTGAATCTCGGTGCGTTTTCTGAGTCCCTCCTACCTCCTTTTTCTTCTCCTTCTTTTTTGTTGCTTGCGCTCTGCCTTGTCTTGAAAATTATTTGGTGATTCTCTAGGTCTTCTCACTTATAACTTTTGCTTTGTTTTATGTTCTTGTCCACATAGTCTTTTTTTTTCTCGCAGACGAAGCAAGCAGTAAATCCGCGTGAGTTTCTGTGTCCAGTTCCGATCATGAGCTAGGTTTGCTTAGTCCCGTCCTCAACCGTTTCCTTCCCCTCGGGAACTCTCTGCCATCCAACCTTCCCTAGGGCAGGGCAGGCCGGTCTCTACGGCAGTGGCACTGACCCTGGAAATCGTGGCCTTCGGGACTCACGCTCAGTGCGCCTCCTTGCAACTCCCTGGGGAAAAAGGCAGAATACCGACGCTAGCAGCGCTTGGCCAGGACCATAGTTAAATCCTGCAGCCCTGGGGGGGCTCGGGTCGAGGTGCCCGATGAAGGGGTCAGTGGGCACGCCCCCAGCCCCATGTTTTCCCAGTGCTTTTTAGTTTTCCATATTAAAAGCTAAGCAATCCCTTCCTCACTTCTTAACCCCCCTTCCGCAATTCACAATGCTCCACAGTGGCAAGGGATCTTATGTGGCTGATTCGTACCAGTCGAAGTCGAACGTGGTAGTCCGGAGGGTTGAGGCTGGGGGGGAGTGGGGGTCCCCAGAAGCACACGAACTCGGTGTGGTTGCCCTTTCACCTGCTTGTTCCATTGGCCCCGCCTCCCTGGGTTTGTCGCCCCATGAGCGCGCTCCTCAGCACCTCGCCTTAGTCCCTCACTGACCTCCTCCCCCTTTGGGATGCGCCCGGCTGGAAAGATAGATGATCTTGTCCTCGCTGGTTGTCGAGAGGTTTCACTTGACTTCGGCCACTTTTGCATTAATCTTTTTGTGGGCTAACGAGTGGTTGATGTTTACTTGTGTGGATCTGTATTTATGGTCGATCACCAATCTACAACACGGTGGGGTCGGACGACGAACATTTCGTGGCTTCTCTCTCTTGGTGTAAAGCATCCCACCTTTCCCAAAAGCCCCCGTAAAACTGCATAACACCAGCTCTGGCCGGGCCCCCACCGTCAGCGTAAATGGCGTGACACACAAATAAAAGACCGATGCTCTGTTGTTGATTTTGCGTTACCATGTAAAATATCCTGCCTTAAACAACGTTAACACATGCAGAAAGTCAAGGAACTACATCAAAAAATAAGGGGTGTTTTGTGATCGTACATAGCTTCACTCAGTGTCGCCATATTTACCACCTGAGCTGACAAGTTTTCCACTAACACACCACACATAATACTTCGCTGTAACCATCTGATGACCCTCCCCTCCAATATAATAATCCCCAATACAGCTTCCATCCACAGACCCCCCGAGACCCTCATGTCCGCCAGAACTCTTGATATCCCTCTCAAATTATCCCCCTCCACATTCCCACCTGAGACCGCCACGATCCCCCAGAACTTCTTGATAACCCTCTCACATGTCCTCCACATCTCCCACCCGCGTACCCTCCTGTCCACCACACCTCCTCTTGATAACTCACCACCTTCTGATCGATCCATCACATCCCCCCGAGACCCTCCACGTCCCACCAGAACTCTTGATAATCCTCTCAAGAGTCCCTCCACATCCCACCTGAGACCCTCCATGTCCTACCAGAGTCTCCAATATCCCACCCAAGTCCACCCACATCCCACCTGAGCTCCCAACATCCCATCTGACTCCCCTCCACGTCCTTCTCAAAGTCCCTCCAGGTTCCACCAGAGGCCCCTGACGTGCCACCCAAGTCCCTCCGCATCTTGCCAAAGTCCCCAGCAGAGCCCCACCTGCTCCTCATAGATCTTCTCCCGCCGGTTGGCCACCTCGTTGCGGATGATGGTGCCGATGTACTCGATGACCATCGTGTGCTTCTCGATGTCCTTGGCCGCGTAGAGCCCCAGCCCCTGGATGCGGGACCGTGCCAGGTACACGTTGTTCTTCCACTCCGTCTTGAGGCGCCGGTACTGGGAGGATTTGGAGTGCACAAACTGCTTGCTGTAGGGCGTGTTGGTCTCGCCCGTGAACGTGCTCTGGTAGGCCTTGGACATGCTTGTGCTGTTCAGGGTGTGGGGCCTTTCAAGGGAAAGGGATGAGAGGGGTTAGTGCTGAGAGATCCCAGCTCTCCCAGGGTCGGAGTCTGGAATTATGAGAAATGTTTCTTTGCGTGTTTAAGAGATTTTAAGATCTCTGACAAACGGTGTTTTTAACCTTTGTTCATGGGAAAAAGGACTTTTAGGCTCTGGAACAAAGCAGAGTTTTCAAGAGTGTGTATCAGATAGTAGAATAGTGTGTAGTTTTATCACAGGGTGAGAATTTTAGATAGATGGGGTTTTTAGGATGGCAGACAGGTGAAGGCGAGATGGAGGCACTGCATGGCTTTTGGGTTTCTTCCTTCTTCCTCATCTGCCTCCATGTTCTGCAGTGAGGTGGCACATTATAGTTGGTTTAGAGTAGAGTCTAACTTTCTAACATAGATAATAGTTATTGAAGCAGTATTATAAATACTGATTAGATAGATTGTAGTATAAATATCCACGCCACCATGAGGATGGGGGAATTAAGCATTTTAGCATTGAGCATTAAGCACTGGCATTTGGGATTGAGGGTTTGTGACTTGAACTGACCTGCAATGAAGAGCTCTGCAGGTCAAGAACAGAATGTAATGATAAAAAATAATAAATAAGAAGAAAACATAAGAAGAGACAATCTCGGCCCTTTCCTTCAAAATCTCTGGCTAGGGAAAACGAAACTTTACATTCTCAGGTCAGCGGTAAACAGCTGATCAGCAGAGAAAACACAAAATTTTTTAATAATCCCGAGATCCCAGTGAATTCTATCCCCGCTTACCGCTTGTAGTGGGTGAGGATCTTGGGCTCAGAACGGGCACAGCCAGTGGGATTGATCATCAATGGCAGCTCCATCAGAGGATGGCGCCCGTAGCGGAACAGGTAGTTCTGGCAGCTCTCGACACCTGGCAGCTGCAGAGGGGGACACAGAAGGACCGGGGGTCAAGAGGGAGAAGCAGAAGAGTCACCAGACCCTTCCCCAGCAGGGTAGACCCCCAGTAGGGAGGAGAGACCTCCATGCCCACCCAAGGACCTACCGACTCAGCGATGCGCAGCACCGCGTGCACCGTGAGGCCGAAGAGCTCCTCGCCCTTCAGGTACTCAGGGAAGAGTCGCAGCATGTCAGCCTCCTTCCTCATCATCGCCACTGGCTCGATGATCCGGTTCCAGACAGCTGCCAAGACAAGGGAGAACCACAGAATCAACTAAGCTGGAAAACACCTCCAAGATCACCGAGTCCAAGGGACCAATCTCCACCTCGTCACCAGCAGAGAACACCGAGTGACACGGATTGAAGATGAGGACTCACTGGGGGCATCAAACCACCTTCCACCACCCCATCCTCTGGTGGTGTGGCTCAGCCACTGGGGCAAAGATTGGACACTGGCATCACCCAACTCCTTACCTTGCGGCGAGGAGTCGGAGAAGACGAGATCCTCCAGGCCCTGCTCAATGACCTGCACGACGAATTCTGGGCGCCCGTTGTTCTCGCAGATGGTGCAGCGGTAGCAGCAGCGGCGGTTGTTGGTCCGCAGGCTCCAGTAGATGCGCGTGGCCTCGTAGCCCACGGGGTAGAGGGCAGTGACGCTGTGGAAATCGGCCATCTGGTGTGGCAGCAGCTGCCCGATGGCGTGGAAGACCAACCCGCCCACGCGGAACATGTGGAGCCGCTCCCCGCGCTGGATGATGCTGGCGATCTGCTTCACCTCGTCCCGCTCGATGTAGACGCGGCGGAAGACGGTGAAGCTGCTGAGCTCCTGCTCGCAGGGCCCCTTCAGCTTGTGCAGGGGACACAGCATGGTCTTGTCCTTGAAGAACATGCACTTGGCGCGGATGGCGCAGGCGAAGTGGTACACGCTGGGGCAGCGGATGCGGTTGCAGCTGTTGGTGGCACCGGTTTTCTGGCACAGGGAGCACTTGGTGAGCAGCCCGCGGTGCAGGGCCACCTCCACGTTGATCAGGGCCCCTCCCTGAGTCTCATACACTTCCGTGGACCACAGGGCACAGTTCAGGTGGACCCAGAGGTCGAGGTCAAGGTTGAGCAGGCGGGCCGGCCCATCCGTAGCCCCGTCACCCTCCTCGTGACAGAAGCAGCACTTGCGCAGGTCCTGCGGCACCTTTTCGGGGCGCAGCGTGGTGCCCAGCTTGTCAATGAACTCGGCGATCTCCTTGTCGCCATCACGCTTGGCCCCCCCTTTCTGGATGGTGACGAGGAAGCGCAGCCGTTTCCAGCGCACCCCCTTCCACTTCTTCAGCCGTGGCCTCGTCTCATCCCCGTCCTCCGGAGGCCGCGAGCGTGGCTTGAAACGGGGCGGCGAGTGGGCAACTGCAGCCCCTTCCTCCTGGGGGGCTGGTGAGGGGGCAGGCGGCAGCGGTGACAGTGGAGCTGGGGCTGCTTCGTGGGATGCCTCGGGGTCGGGGACCCTGGTGGGCTCAGCAGGGCTGGATGGGGAGGGAACGGAGGGGGAGAGCGGGGGCGAGGGCTCCTGGGGCAGGACAGAGAGCTGCCGCACGTCCAGGTTGGAGACGTTGTTGACGTAGCAGTGGTGAAGGGTCTTCTCAGGAGCAGGGCTCTCCTGTGGAGCAGGGAGGGGTGCACAGGTCAGAGCTTTGCAGGAATGGAGATCCCCAACCTCCTTGTGCATTGCAGGGAGGGGTCGTTGGCTCTGCAGGGACCTGTCAGCATCCCAGCCCTGCAAGGACCTCCTAGACTCCCTTGTGGACTCCAGCACCAGTCCATGGGGAGACCCGGCCCCCCAGGAAACACCCTGCAATCACGGGGTGACCGACAGGGACCACCACACACCTCAACTGAAGATCCCCTGCTCCACGCAGCCACAGCCCTATGGCTACCCCAATACCCCCTTCCCAGTCTCCCAGTCCTGCAGGGACTCCTGCACACCACTGACCTGTCTGAGCAATGTCAGGAGGTCCAGCTCGCCCTTGAGGCTGTACCCTGGCAGCACCGCATCGAACTGCTTCAGCCACTCAGAGCTGCTGTCCGGAACCTTCCCAGCCAACGTTTTCTCCTTCCCTCCGAGCATTCCTGGGAAAGGGAGGGGCAGCCTGTGATGGGGGTCCCAACCCAGGGACATGGGGAGCCATGGGGACAAGGTAAACACTCACCGGCCATATCAGTCTCCACCTTCTTGGCCTCAACCACAGCTGCTCGCACAGGGCCGTCGGGGAACAGCACCTCGTAGGAGCTGGGGATCTTCATGCTCAGCAGCTCGGCCATGGCCACCATCACCCCGTTGAGGTTCTAGGTGAGAGGAAGGCAGGATGAGTCCAAGGCACCACAGGTGCCACTGTGTTGGGTCCCTGCTGGGACCCCAAGGGACTTGAATTCCCCCATCCCCTCACTCACCTTGGCAGCTGCTGCAGACACCGTCAGCATGACAGAGACCTCGCTGCTCTTGCCCTTCTCCCATGGGGCTCCAGGGCCTGCTGCCCCCATCTTGCCTGGTGGAGCCCCAAAGGGTTCTGCAACCTCGTAGGGTTTTGTGTCGGGGAACACTGGTGTGGGGAGAGACGTGGGGAGCAGGGAGGTCAGAGCCAGCCCCATCAACAGCCACCAATGAGCCCACCCAGTGGCCCCAGATCCCTGCAGAGAATCCACCACCCTGCAAATCCCTTTCCCTCACATCCCACACTTCCCAAGGACCCTTCCCCTGGTTCCCTTAAACCCCTCCTACACCAGGAACCTCATCCTGCACCATCCATATGCCTTCCTACCTCACACACATGCTCCAGACCCCCTCCCTGTGCTGTACATCCCACAGACTCCCTCCTGCCAACACACCCCTCCAGCCCATCCCACCTGGGATACTGGCCCGGGGGATGATGGGGATGATGGGGGACAGCACACGCTCCTCCAGCTCTGGCTTGGCCTCGCTGAGAAGTGGGAAGCGGAGCAGCTCCTCGCCCAGGACACTCTCGGGGGATGAAGCAGGGACGATGCTGTCGGGGGAGTCACTCTCATCGTCACTCTCCATCCTGTGGAGATGGAGGTGTTAGTGGCCACAGGGCCTGGTGTCACCCAAGGAGGCACTGATGTCACTTGTGGGAGGGTCACCACAAAGGGGGTCTCACCTGACATCCTCGGTCTGGTTGTGCGGAGGGGTGGGCAGTGCTGCCAGCAGGTCCAGGCTCTTCACCTCCACAGCTGGTGCATCTGCAGAGAAGTGATTGGTGTCATCATGGGGAGTGACAGGTGGCAGCAGGCATTCTGTGCCACCTCTGTGCCAGCCAGGCTCACCTTTCTGGCCATGGGGCTCACGGGCTGGGTCAGCGTCCTTGGGCTGCTCCCCCAGCTCCTCAGGGGCGGTGACACCATTCACCATCTTCTGCTGCACGGAGGGAGGGGGCGTGGGAGGCAGCGAGGAGGGTGGCGTGGGTGGGTTGCTGAGGTTGTTCTGGGGAGGAAACGGTGGAGTGAGAACAGCAGGATGGTCCAGGACCCCCAGATAATGGGGACACCAGGGAACAACCAACCCTCCTCTCACCTTGGTGAGCAGCTGGGAGTAGTAGTCAGGGACACTGTCGAGCACAGCGCTGCCGAAGGCGCCCCGCAGCTGGCTCTTCCCGTTGATAGGGCTGCTGCCGAAGGGCGCGAAGAGGCTGAAGTTGGCCATGATGGTCGGCTCAGTCAGTGGCAGCAGCGACAGCTCCTGGGGACAGAGCGGTGAGGGGGGGGAAAAGGGACAAAGGAAGCCCCCTGCCACACCCCGGCCCACGGCCATACCTGTTTTAGCTGCTTCATGAGGGCCTCACCAGGACGCAGCCCCTCGTCCTTGCGCAGCTTCTTGCGGGATGCTGGGATCCGTTCATTGCCCTTCTGCACCCGCTTAGGCTTGGTGGGTGCTGGCTTCCTGGCAATGGAGGGGTCCTGAGGAAGTAGAAGGGGGCATGAGCTGTGCCAGTGCAGCCCCTCACCCATTGCACCCCCAGCCCAGCCCATCCTGCTCACCTCCCGGCCCAGCAGCAGTGACTGTGGCCGTGGCTCTGTCCCAGTGCTCCGGTTCTCCATGTGCCCATTGAGCTCGCCTGGGCTCTGTGCTGACAGCTGCACATTCTTGGCTCGCAGTAGCTTCTGCAGCAGCAGGTGCCCGGCCTCAGAGCGCCCACCCGGGGCCAGCAGGTTGTTGGCTTGGCTGTCCCCAGGGTCCCCATTGGCCTCTGTTTTCGCTGTCTCATCTCCATCCACTTCACACTGTGCCACTGCTGCTGCCTCTTCCTTCGGCTCCTGCTTCACCAACACCTGGGGGGTTTCGCCGCCCGCAGGAGCCCCCTCTGGCACAGCCCCATTGATGTGGGTCTCACCAGGGTCAGCTGGGTCTGCGCCAGGTGCCTCAGGGTCCCAGGGGCCGTGTGCTGGGTCAGGGAGGGCACTGCTTGGCGTGGGAGTCAGCCCCGGCTCCGTGGGTGCCGCAGGGCTGGGGGCCAAGACCGGGACTCCCGGTGACGTCTTCTTTGGCTCTTGGGGGCTCTGCTCAGGGCTGGCCAGGTGCTGGGGGGCACAGCCCAGGGGCGAGGGGGCTGGTGGTGTGGGGAGGCGGATGAGGCCAGGCTGGGGACCACGGGCAGCCAGAGCTGCCTGAACCAGCTCAGCCAGGGGCTGCTGGGGGGACTGCCCTGGCAGTGCCCGCCCCGGCTCGGGGGCAGAGCTGGTCTGTGCCTCTGCTGGGGCACCTGGCCGGGGCTGGAAAAGGGACCCCATGGGACGAGGGGGCTGACGGGTAGCAGGCAAGCTGTAGTCCGGGGCCTGCCCGGGGAAGGGGCCAGGGGTCCGTAGCGCCTGGTTCTGCTGCAGCAGGCTCTGCTGGTGCCGCTGCACCAGGAGGGCCTGGAGCTGCTGCTGCTGCTGCGGCGTCAGATGCCGCAGCTGCGGGTTCTTGGCCAGGACACCCTGGAGCTGCGCCCGGATCTGGCCCATCACTGGCCCCGGCACCTGCCCCAGGAGACCTGGGGGGAGAGTGGCCGTGCCCGATGTTGGCCCTACTTTGTGCTGAACGGGGCTCTGGAGCCGCAGGGGCTGTGGCTGCCCTGGCAGGGCCCCTGCCACCCCCTTGCCTGGCTGCTCTGGGGGCCGCGGTGCCGGCACCATGGCCTGTGCTGGGCCTGTCCCACAGCCCAGCGGTTGCTCTGCCACCCCAGCCGTGTCCCCATGCTGCTGGGACAGCTCGGGGTGGACAGCCCCAGGGCTCTGCAGCGGTGGGGCAAGTAGGGCACCTGGCTGCCCAGGAGCTGCCCGCAAGACAGCTGGCTGTGGGGAGGTTAAGAGGAGCTGCTGGCCCTGCCCCAGCTCAGCCTGGTGCTTGGGGGCTGGGGGCTCCGGGCCCCCCAGCCCCGGGGGATTGAGGGCTCCTTGCTGCTCCCCGTGCAGCTGCCCCCCACTCTCACCACCCTCAGCGTGCAGGGCGCTGCCGTCCATCCCCGCGGGCTGGTCCTTGGCAGCCAGGACCGCCGGGGCCGGCTGCATTCCCTGACTCAGGTGCAGCACAGAGGGGGCCTGGCCCCCTGCCCCGTGCTGCGGAAAGTGCTGGATCGAGGGCTGCCCCTGGCCCAGCCCCAGGAGACCTGGCTGGGCAGCCGCTGAGTTCTGCTGCTGCTGCTGCTGCGGGGCCAGCAGTGCCCGAGACTGCCCCAGCTGTTGGGATAGCACGAGCCGGTGGCTCAGCATGCCCGGAGTCTGCGGCGTCAGCTGGGGCGAGCCCAGCACCCGCTGCTGGTGGGGGGCCAGGACGACCTGGCGCTGGGGTGGGGGGTGGCCCAACACAGGCTGGTGCTGCAGCCCTGCAGCATGGCCCAGCACACCTGGCTGCTGCTGGGGCGAGAGCTGCTGCACGAGGAGGCTCTGCTGGCTGCCCAGCAGCCCCGGCTGTTTCGGCACCATGGGCTGAGCCCCTGTGCCGGGCTGTGGGGCTGGTGGCTGCTGCTGCTGCTGCTGCCCCAGTAGGGCGGGCTGGCCCGGCACGGCTGTTGGTTGCACTGGGGCCTGGCCCAGCACACCTGGCTGCTGCATGGATGCCTGGCCCATCATGCCTGGCTGCTGCAGTGATGTCTGGGCCAGCACACCTGCCTGTTGCATTGAAGCTTGTCCCATCACACCCGGCTGCTGCATGGACGTCTGTGCCATGATGCTCTGTGACTGCATGGAGCTCTGTCCTATCACACCTGGCTGTTGCATGGATGCCTGACCCATCACACCCTGTTGCTGCATCGACGTCTGTCCCATCACACCTGGCTGCTGCAGCGATGCCTGTCCCATCACACCTGGCTGCTGCAGTGATGCCTGTCCCATCACACCTGGCTGCTGCATGGAGGTCTGACCCATCACGCCCTGTTGCTGCATCGATGCTTGTGCCATGACACCTGATTGCTGCAGTGACGTCTGTCCCATCACACCTGATTGCTGCATGGATGCCTGTCCCATCACACCTGATTGCTGCATGGCTGCCTGTCCCATCACACCTGGCTGCTGCATTGATGTTTGTCCCATCACGCCCTGTTGCTGCATGGCTGCCTGTCCCATCACACCCGGCTGCTGTAGCGACACCTGTCCCATCACAGCTGGCTGTTGCATTGACGTCTGTCCCATCACACCTGGCTGCTGCTGCAGTGACACCTGTCCCAGCATGTTCTGCTGCTGCAGTTTCTGTGCCAGCTGCATCCTCTGGAGCTGCCGCTCCTGCATCAGGCGACTGTCAGCGGCCAGCCCACGCAGCGCAGGGTTCCCGCTGAAGAAGGCGCCGGAGGAGCCGGGTCCTGGGGCGTTCCCCACAGGCTGCTGCCCCATGAAGGACAGGCCCTGCTGCACAGCCATGGACACACCGCCTTGGGGCAGGCGTAGCCCCCCAGGCTGCCCTGGCTGCTGCCCAAGGCCTTGAGCTCCCACCAGGGCTCCCCCAGGCTGCTGCACGCCGTGTGCTGAGAGGAGCTGTCCCGGGAGCTTGGACATGAGGCGGGGGCTCTGCGAGGGGCTTAAGGCCATCACAGCTGAGGCCTGGTGCTGGTGCTGCTGCTGTTTGTTGCGATATTCAGCCATGAGGTTGGTGTGTTCCTTCTGTTGCTTCCGCACCTGATGGGGACAGCGGGGTGTCAGTGCCAGGAACGGCAGGGGTTTAGTGCCAGGAATGGCATGGCATTAGTGTCAGGGACACAGAGACAACACAGCCTTATTAGCATCGGGGATGGTGAGCCATCAGCACCTGGAATGGCACAGCTTTAGTGCCCAGGACACAGGAGCATTAGCATCAGGAATGGCACAATAGCATGGATAGAAATGGCACACCACCACCACTGGAAATGGCACGGCTTTACTGCCAGGGACAGTAAGACATCGGCACTAGGAATGGCACAGGATAAATGCTGGGGACAGTGGGGGGCACCAGTTCTGCAGACAGCAGGGCATTAGTGCTGGGCATGGCAAAGAATTAGTGCCAGAACAGCAGGGCATTAGCACCAGGAATAGTGGGACATCAGTGCCAGGAATGGCAGAGTGTTAGTAAGGAATTAATACCAGGATTGGCACAACATTTAGTGCTGAGGACAGCAGGGCAGTAGAGCCAGAAATGGCACATTTACTCTGAGGACATCACGTTTGCACTGGGGATGGCACGGTGTTAAAACGAGACTGGCGCTGGGAACAGTAAAGCATTAGCACTGGGGACATCACGTTTGCACCAGGGACGAGGTGCCCACCCACATACAGGGTCCTACCTGGTCCAGCTGCTTCTGGATCTTGCTCTGCTGCTCTGTCACCAGCTTCAGCTTCTCAGCATCGGCCTCAGGGAATTCTCTCCCAGCTTTCTTGGCCGTGCGCTGCTTGGCACACAGCGCCTTGCGGGACTTGCGGTGTGCCCCGATCTGTTCTTCCAGAACCTTCAGCTGCATCTGCAGCAGCTGCTGCGTGTGGAACAGCCACTCCTCGTACTGGCGCTGGTCGGCCTCATCTGTGGGGGACAGAGAAAGGGCTCAAATCAGTGGGGACCCCAGGTAAGAGACCCTGCGACAGTGCAGATCCTGGGTCAGTGGGGACCCTAGGTCAGCAGAGACCCTGGGACAGTGCAGACCCTGGGACAGTGGGGACCCCAGCCCTCAGGGGCAGGGTGAACCCTGTCCTGCATCACCCCAGTCATGTCAGTACTCACTGATGACGCCCTGTGCAAAGGTGGGTGGGTTGGGGCGAGCCTGGGTCGGGTCTGTGCCGCTCCGCTCCTGGCAGAAAGGCGAGCATTGGGGACACATGCTGTGGATTTCTGTCCTCTCCCCACAGTCCCCACTCCCTCAAAGAGCCATAAAACCACCAGTTCTGGCCCCAAGAGACCTCTGTAGGCCCTCTGGACACCCCACTCACCTGCCCACTCCCTGCCAGTAAGTGGTTCTGCATCTCAGAGACAGCCGGGCCCCCCGAGAGCCGCTGGGCCAGCAGGGAAACCTGTTGCCTTTAGGGGACACACACACAGAGATGGGATGTGAGCCAGAGCCAAAGCAATCTGCTTGCCCCACCCTGTGCCCCCCAGATCCCTATGCCTGTTACCTGTTTATGCCTGGGGCCACCCCGATGCTGCCCTGAGCCATCACCTTCTTGATACCCTTCAGTGCCACCATCTTGGCCTTGGCAATGGGATCCATGATGTCCTCGGCTGCAAACTTGTCCAGGTCTGCTGGGACAAAGACCACAGCATGTTCAGCCCTATGCTCCCCCCCAAAAAAGGGCCCCGTGCTCCCCCAAAACAATCACCCACAGCCCTACCTGTGTCTGGGAAGAAGCTGTTGGCCAGCTGCTGTTGCATGACGAGCTGTGGGGGTTTCAGGCCCAGGCTGGGGGGCTGCACCCCAGCCATCGGCTTCTGCACCAGCACCTGCTGCTGGCTCTGCTGTGGCTGCCCCAGGGCCACCTGCACCCCGTGGGGGGATGACAGCACGTGGGGCTGCCCAGAGCCCATGCCCATGTGGGGGGCCAGGGCTGGGCCCTGCTGGGGTGCATTGAGCCGGGGGGGCTGCGGTGGCAGCAGCGGTGGCCGGGCCACCAGCCCCAGCTGGAGGGGTGTCTGTGGGGTGCTCAGACGGGGTGGCTGCCCCTCGGGAGGCTGCCCAGATGCCCCTGTGTGCAGCATGGGGTGCCCCGGCGCTGGGAGGTGGGGGGTGCCACGGGGCAGGTGGGCTGACATCTGCTGTTTCTTCTGCAGCTCCTTCTTCTCATGCTCCAGGAGGTCCTCAATGAGCAGTGGAAGCTCGCTGGCCACCAACGAGCTCTCCATCTTGTCCAAGTCATCCGCTGGCGAGTGCCGGGTGCTGCCCAGCCCCAAGGCTCCGCTGTCCAGCTCAAACTTCTCCAGCAAGGGGTTGTTCTGGCCACCCAGCTGGGCAGTTGCCAGCCCACGGGCAGGGCCAGTGTAAGGGTCCTTCTCCAGCACAGGGACACCAGTGTGGCCACTGCTGGAAAACTGAGTCAGGCTGAGGCGAGCGGGGCCAGTGCTGGAGCTCAGGAGGGTCTGGCCTGGTTTGACACTCAGCCCCAGGGAGGCAGAGATTTTATCTGTGCCCTGCAGTGCTTCTGACTTGACCGGCACTGGGAGGCGCTCAGGGCCAGTGGTGGTGAACTGGCAGGGTGAGGTCTTCAGGCAGCCATCCTCCAGCTTGGGCTTGACTTCACTGGGCAGCGAGCCAGCCTTTGCCTCAGCACCCTGTGCCTTAAAAGCTGGGTCAGGGGCCAGCACAGTGCCTGTGGGGCAGGCAGAGAGTCCCAAGCCCATCCCAGACACCAGTCCTTCCTTGGGCACCTCCTGATCCTCCGCAGATGGGGTGACATCTTTGCTGTCTCCAGGGTCAGGGAGTTTCAAGGTGGGTGCTGGTGGCTCTGTCTTGAGCTGGGCCTCACGCTCAGCCTTCTCATTGGCCGACTCGACCAAACGCAGGTGCTCGTTGAAGATGTCCTTCTTGTCACCCGTGTCCAGCTCGGGGTCTGTGTAAGCCAGCAGGTCGAACTCATCACCATTCAGCAGGTCATCAAGGTGGGGGTCTGCTGTCTCCAGGCTGTCCAAGTTGTCCAAGTCATCGTCCCCTTTGGCCACATCTGGATCCAGGCTAAGGTTGGCCAAATCATCGTCATCTTCCAAGTCTTTGTGGGAGCCGAAGTCGTCATCCAAATCAGGCTCCACGGGCACCTCGCAGGGCAGCCGCCCCCCCTCCAGGCTCAGGTGGCTCTTCCCTGGGGCCGGCACAGGGTCTGGAGTGGGGCCATCCTTGGGAGCCTCGGGGCGCAGGGTGGCACCTGAGGACAGTGGGCGCGGAGGGATGTGGGGCTGCAGCTCCAGGGTAGGGGCTGGCAGCGGTGGTGCTGTCTTGGTGTGGGGCTGCTGGTGGCTGTTGCCCATCTCAGCTCCCTGTGGGGACGCAGGTGGCAGCGGTGCTGGAACCTTCTGGGATGGCAACGCCTGCATGGGCATGACGGGGGTGCACAGAGCCTGGGGGGTGCCTTCTTCCCCGGGCAGGAAGAAGCGAGGCCGGGGTGCCTGGGGTGCAAAGGGAGACCCCACGACACCTCCAGATCCCTTCTGCACGTTGTGTCGCAGCTCGATGAAAGGAGCACCCAGGGCAGCTGGTGAAGGGGGCACGGCCTCAGCAGGGGTGGGCAGGCGGGTGCCCAGGCTGCCCATAGGGGTCCCAGCGGTTGGGGGGGGCAAAGCGGGAGGTGACAGGGAGCCGCAGGGCCGCCACGGCCACTTGTTGCTGCTGCTGCTGCCAGAGGTGCTGCTGCTGTTGCGGGGATGGCGACGGGAAGACCCCACGGGGGTAGAAGGCCTGGGGGGGCCCCACCGCCGCCCTGGAAGACACCACGGTGTTGGCACCAGCTTGGTACAGCCCCGCCGCACCACGTCCCATCCCCCTTGCACCCAAAAACCCACAGCCATCCCCTCCCTCCAGAGTGATCCCCACAAGCTGGGGGCACACGCGTTCCCAGGGTGTTATCTGCTGGCTCCCACCCGTGCATGCTGAGCCCATCACCCTGTCAGGGGGCACCCACCGCCCGCTGATGTCCAGCATGGCTGGCGTGGCGGCCGGCGGGGGCCGGGAGAGCCGTTCATCCTGCGCAAACGCTGCCTGCACCATGACGGAGCCGGGCAGCTTCCCAGCGCCGGCTGCCGTGGCCAGAGTCCCCAGGAGAGCCTTGTCCTGGAAGAAGGAAAGAACAAAGAGTGTCACTCCTCCATCAGCTGCATCCTGGCACACAGTGCATCCCTCCTGGTACACACCCCTCCATCGGCTGCATCCCACCCAGTGCACACCGTGCCCCTCCATCAGCTGTATCCCACCCTGTACACACCATACCTGTGCACACCGTGTCCCTCCATCAGCCCCCTCCCCCCCCATGCACACCATGCCCCTCCATCACCCACATCCCCCCCGTGCCCTCCATCAGCCGCATCCCTCCCATGCACACCGTACCCCAGCTCTCTCACCTGTGCTGGTTGGTACGGGGCCATTCCCCGGCTCAGCTCGAAGCTCTGCCCGCCGGCCTCAGGGGCCCAGCCAGCTGGTGAGGAGGAGGCGGCTGCAGCCGCGCTCTCCTTCTCCTGCCGAAGGCTGTTCCGCTGGATCTGCTGGCGGATGAGCAGCTCCCGGAGCCGCTGACGCTGAGAAGAATTCAGTGTTAGAACCCAGAGTGGCAACACAACTAAAACCAGTAAAACGAACCATGTGTGGAGCGGCCATCGATGCCTCCACAGTCCCAGTTTTTCCCTTTCAGCCTCTCCCAAACCCAAATGGATACAGCCGAATCCCAGGAGAGACCTCACCTGCCGCTGCTTCTCCAGCTCTGACTGGCTCATGGTGCTGAGAGCCCCATCCTGGCCACCAGGCAGCTCCGCCAGATCCCGGTTTGGGGGTGCCGAGAGCCCCACAGCCACCTCCTCCCTCTTGTCAGCCGTCAGTCCCAGCGCAGTGCGGGGCAGGAAGGCTCCAGAAGGGTCCTGCTGCTGCTGGGGGGCCGGGGGCTGCGGCGGCAGCACTGATGGGGGCCGCAGGGGCGAGAGGCTGTAGGAGTCAGGGGCGGCAGTGCCAGGGCCCAGCGGGCTGCTGGCCTGGTGGAAGCTGGGGGATGAGGTGTAGGCCGAGCTCTGGGGCTTCCCAGAACCATAATGGCTGTTGATCCCATGGGGCTGGTGGGACGGGGAGCCCTTGAGCGGCTCTGAGACGGCCGGGGGGAAGGTGAAACGCATGGGGGGCTGGCTCCCTGGGAATACGCTGGCACCAGGCGAGCGGGCGAAGGGTGGCTGTGGCCCGGCCGGTGCCTTGGTGTGGGGGTCACCTGCCGGGGTGCCCCCGAAAGCTCCGCCAGCCGCCCCCACTGACTTGAATCCCGGCTCCGGCATCTGTGGACGGGGGGGCTTGTGCAGGGGGGTGAAGGGGTCCCGGGACTGCGGCCGGGAGGGTGGCTGGGAGTAGGGATCCGGGGATTGGAAGCGAGGGGTGACAGGAGACTGGCAGAAGGCTTCATTGGAGAGAGGACGGGGGGTCAGAGGGGACTGGGAGCTGGATTGGGACTGGGGGCTGGCGGGGATGCGAGAGAAGGGTTCAGAGGGCAGGGAGCGAGGTGGCAAGGCGCAGCAGGCCTCAGGGGGCTGCAGCCGGGGCGTCAGTGGGGGCTGAGAGTAGGGGTCCAGGTAGGGAGACTGACGGTAGAGATCAGGGTGGCCAGGGGGCGAGGGGGCCAGGGGATGGGGGTCGGGGGGCCGGTGCCCCAGCCCCGGGCTCTGCGGCTCTACCTGAGAGACCCGTGGGGTCATGGGGGCTTTGAAGACGTCAGCCGCCTTCAGCTCCGCAGCCGAGAGGTGGGGGCCACCTGGGGAGTCCCCGTAGCCCATGGCAGAAGCGTAGCCAGGCGAGCAGACCCCCAGGCTTCCCCCATCCTCCTTCTTCACCTCCAGACCCTTCTTCTGCTCCCCAAAAGGCAGGGGAGAGAGCAGGGCCTCAGGGGGCCGCGCCCCAGGACTCCCTGGCACTGAGAGATTGTCCAAGGAGGGGCACCGGGGCTTCAGGAAGGGGTCAGGAGTGCCAGGTTGGTGCCGGGGGGTGCCAGGCGGGGTGGGGTGGAAGTCAGGGGGAGCACGGGGGGCTGTGAGGGGCTGGGGCTGGCCAGGGAAGGGCTGGAAGGCAGCACCTGACGTGGGGCTCTGGCCCAGAGGTGAGGGGAAGCGGGGCTCCAGCGTGTAGGCAGGGGCCGCACTGTAGGGATCGTGCGAAGGCACTTGGGCAGGGGACTGGGGTGGGAGCTTGAGAAAGAGCTCACTGGGAGACTCCGGTCCCCCTCCGGCACCTGCTGGGGGCTTCAAGAAGCCCTCGCCAGTGGCGGGGGGGCTGCTGATGTAGACGGGCTGTGCCCCTGGCGGCACCGGGATCCGCAGGTGCAGCGAGGGCCTCTCAGGCTTGCGCAGTCCCTCCCCTTTGGTCTGCTTGTTGATCTGGCTCTCGGCCTGCTGCAGAGAGAGCCAGGCAGTCAGTGCCTGCGGGAGCCCTCCTGCCCTCTCGGTGGGTTGGGCACGGGCTGGGGGTGGGCACATCATGTCCCCCAGGGCTGGGCCGGGGCCACCGGGCACCTCCCCGCGCCTCACGTACCTTCTGCACCTTGTTGATGCGATGAGCCGCCCGGTTATCTTTGGCCTTTTGCTAACAAAGACACGAAGCCAGCTGACTTGCAGCCCCCGGTGCCCCGGCCCCCCACCCCACAGACCTCCCAGCACTCACCAAATATGGGGCTTTGTCCGTGGCAGGGACTTTCCTCCAGAGCTTCATGATCTGTTTACAGCGGCTCGACCAGTCTGGGAGTCCAGTACGAGCAGATAAAGGGGAAAAAAGCAACATTAACTCAGATCTGAGAAGCCCACTCGTATCTTTGGTGCGTCACTGTCCACCCCTGATGTGAAGGGACAGCTCTTTGCCCAGGACATGGAGCTGAGACCCCCTGACCACCGTTGAAAACAATTAATTGCCAGAACAGCTGGGATCTCCCCTCGAAAAAGAGACCAGGGGAGTCACACTCCACCCATACTCCCAAGCCTCCCCCCAATGGGGTGGCTGCAGCCCCCCCAGAGCCCTACCTGGATAATCCTGCTTGAGGTTGGGGAAGTTCATGTTGGCGTAGAGGACGGGGGAGATGGTGGAGAGCTCACCCAGCTCCTCGTCCTTCTCCCAGCGCTGCAAACTGCGCTGGTTGTAGGACAGCCCATCACCCTCCCCCTCTGTCGTGGGGGTCGTGGGGGTCGAGGGGGTGGTGGCAGCTGAGCTGCTGGCCCAGGGGCTCTCGGGCTCGCAGTGGTCTGGGCTGAAGAAGCCACTCCGCTCCCTGAGTGGAGAAAAGTGCAACAGATTGTCAGGTTGTGAGGGAAGAGTGGGTCCCATGAAAACCTGCAGTTCAATTCCTCCAAGGAGGGGACCCCCAGCTTCCCTAAGTACCTGTTATCAAGGAATGGGGACTGGCAGACCCCTGAGTATGAGTCCAGGGAGACGGATCCAGAGAGTGATCCAAGGGAAACGCTGCCTGTAAGGGAAAGGAGAGGGGCTGCAGGCAAAGCAAAGCTGGAGCACACACCTGGACTTGCCCTGGGGGTCCAAACTACCTCCAGACAGCACAACCCCCAAAAAAGCTTCTCATGCACCCCTGGAGCAACAGGGAATACCCAGGAGCCTGGGCTCTCAGATACCACATGCACCACTGCCCTCCAAGCAGGTCAACCCCATGAGTTTGGCTTTCCTGGAGCTGGCAGCAAGCTCTGCCCTTCATCACACACTCCGGGGACCTTCTGGATGATGGGGGATCTGCCAGTCACACCCACCCTGCCCCGAGAGCTGGAGGTCTCCTTGCAGGAACGGCCTCTGTGCTCGGCTGGGGTCCTGCCCGGCCTCCATCCCCGCGGTCACACAGTTGAGGGGCTGCTCCCCGCGCTCCGCCGAGCCCAGCACGTCCTTGAAGAGCTGCTGCACGTCTTTGCTCTCCATCTTGGGCAGCTCTGCGGGGGCAAAAGCAGGAGCTGGGTGCAAATACCACACTGACAGGAAGTAGAGAAACCTCGGGGTCATGGTCCTGGGAATTCCATCACTTCAGCAGAAGAGGGGGCGCAGGATGGCCTCACCTTCCGTGGGGATCTTGTCGAGGTCGGAGCTTAGCGCTCCCTCACCCGGGGTGGCCGGTTTCTCAGCGTCCCCGCGGTCTGGGGAATCCTTGGGTTCATCAGCCCCTGTGAGTAAGAATCAGGAAGTGTCCTCAGCCCCTTGGGACCCCCCGGCTCAGAGCTGGGGACCCCCACGGGGCAGCCCCCATCACCCAACAAGGGACAGGGGTCCCTCGGTCCTCCAGGGACGCCGCGCCACGCGAGGGCGCTCTAGGCTCCACTCTATGGTCACTGACATCATGGGACTGACGGGGAGGAAACCATAGAGCTCCGGAACCCAGAGCGGACCCCCTCAACCATAGAGATCCACCTCGATGGTTGTGAACACCCTATGCCCGTGTAGGATTCGGATGTTTGGGGGTCCCACAGGGGTCCCCGGGCCTCACCCAGGTCCTCGGCCTTCGCGTCGTCCTTGCCATCATCATCGGGAGCGGCGGCGCTGCCGTCAGTGCTGTCATCCCCTGTAGGGTACCCCAGGATTTGGTGAGCAGAGTCAGGACACCCCAACCCCAGTGTCCTCCTACACCCCGTAATGGTGATGGCAGCCCCACACAGTACTCAGCATTCTCCAATGAGCCTCAGTGTCCACTGCAGCTCCTTACAATGGGGGTCCCCCAACAATCCCAGAGACCTCCAATATCCCCCCAAAATCCTAAACAACCTCTCAGCCTTCCCCAACAACTTCCAACAAACCCCAGTACTCACAACAACCCCAAGGACAACCCCCAACAAGCCCAGGGATCTGGCAAACAAGTTTCAGGGACCTCCAACAACACTAGAGACCTACAACGACCCCCCCACTAACCCCCGTAACCCCCCCCTCCTGGACAGCAGCCACAGTCTGGGTTGCAGACCCACATCCTGGCCACACTCACTCACCTCGGGGGTGGGTGGGGGTCTCCCTCCTGTCCGGGGTGCCCCCCTGCAGTGCCCCAGCGAGGTTGGGGTCCCCCTTAGGCCTTGGGGCACTCTGGCCCAAGGAGGGACGGGCGGCCCCGTCCCCCACCCCGCCTGCTGCCAGCAGCGCCTTCCGGCTCAGGTCCATCAGTGCCTTCCCAAAAAACGCCTCCTGCAACAGGAGGGTTCTGTCAGCATTGAGGGGTCCCCCCTTCCATCCCCCCCCATCCACCTCCAGCCCCCATCTATCCCACCTGCAGGTATGGGGGAAACATGTCCTCCAACTTGCTCTTCTTCCGTCCCCGGCGCTTTTTCTTCTCATCCCCCTCTCCTGAGCCTGGATCCAGGCCAGCCTCGGCTGGGACATCACCTGGAGCCCCTGCAACAGCCCCCCAGGAATGAACACCCACCCCCCAAAAAGGGTGTGGGGCTGTTCCTGTGCCACCAGCACAGCGCTGTGGGGTGCAGCCTGAGGGCCCCTCCACATCCCTGGGGGGGAGAAGGGGAACTGGAAACGAAGAAAAAGAATAGGGCTGAGAAGGAAAAAGAAAAAAGAAGAGAGGGAGGGAGGAAGGGAAAGAAGGGGGGGAGAAAGGGGGGGAGAAAGGGGGGGAGAAAGGGGGGGAGAAAGGGGTGCAACTGGGCCCTACCATCCTCAGGGTGTCCCTCAGTGCTCAGCCCCTCACGCCCCACGTCTGGCAGCACTGCTGAGACCTTCTTTAGCCGCGTGTGGGACTTGCGCTGCCGCACCATGAACCCGCCAATGCCTGGGGAGGCAGAGAAGGAGGGGGGGGATCACAGTGGGGCCTGGGGGAGTCACAGAGGAGCCCAAAAGGGTTCAGGGCTTGCAGGACACTCACCAGGCCGGTATGGTTTGCGCTTCCTTTTCTTGCACTCCTCAGGGTCCTCCAGCCCCTTCCCCGAGTCCCCGTCAGCTCCAACGTCACGGTCGGGGCTGGCCGGAGCCTCGAGCTTGATCTCACACTCCATGTGCTCCACACCCACTGCCAGGGGGGGTACACCTTGGTTACAGGGTCCCCTGACACCCCAACACCGCAACTCCCCAGCTCTCCCGCCAGGAACACCCACCCTCGGCTTTAAGCAGCTCATCGGTGTCCAGGTCACCATCCTTCTTTTCCTCAGGACCCAGGGGGTCACCCCCCTCCAGTCCTCCATCCCCATTGAGGGTGCCCGGGCGGCCCTTGCGCTGCCGCCGCTTGTGCAGGGGTGACAGGGTCAGGTTGCGCAGCACGGCCATCCCTGTCTCCGTCAGCCACACGCCCTCGAAGCGGAAATACTGGGGCTCTGAGGGGACAAACACCAGCATTGGGGACAAATACCAGCACTGGGTGCATGGCCAGAAGAGGGCAGAGCCCTGGGAACCCCATGACCTCAGCAGGGCACTGCACTTACCTGGATCCTTGGCTTTGATCATCTCCGCGGAAGGTGCGGGCACTGCGGCAGGAAAGCAGAGGGGCAGGTAAATCCCCACACCACTCAAACGCCCCCCCAGGTCCCCCGGAGTTGCCCCTGCCCTGAGATCTCACCAGGTTTAACCACATAGGGCTGGCAGGCGCTGCAGTCGAAGCCTTCATCCGCAGCCTGCTCCACCTCCTCTTCAGTGAAGAGGCTGTCGCACGCAGCATGCAGCCACCTGCAGGCAGAGCAGGGGGGACCTATCACACACCACAGCCTCCCCTGGAAGACCCCAAATTTGAGGCCAAGCCCAGGGCACGGTGCTCACCGATCGCAGTGCCGGCACTGGATGAGCAGGTCGTCCTCCACGTACTTCTCACGGCAGAAGGGGCAGACGACGAGGCTGGCGCAGGGCGCGCAGTGGGTGTAGTTGTTCTGCCACTCACAGTGGAAGCCAGGGGATGCAGCCCCACACTGCACACAGCACACACACCTGCAGAGGAGGGCTTGAGGGGTCAGTGCCAGCACCGAGAGGCACCCTGGGGGTTCCCCTCGTGTCCCCACCACGCACCACTTGCACTTCCAGCCGCCCTTGGGCACAGTCTGCAGCGGCGGGTCCAGGCAGTAGGTGTGGTAGCTGATGTCGCAGTCGTCGCAGAGCAGCAGGCGTGAGGGGTCAGAGGCTTTGCCACACACCTCGCACACGATGCACTCCACGCAGCGCCAGCCCTTCAGCAGCATCACCTTGGTGATCTGGGGACACGGGAGGGCAGCCACGTGAGCCCTAGGTATGGCCACGGGGGTCCCCAGGCTCGGTGTGGCTATGGGGGACACCTGAAGGCTTGGCACGGAGAAGTTGTGCGTGCCAGAGCACAAATCAACACACAGATGTGCCAGGCACGACCTCGTGTGTATCCCTGGGGGCACAGCACAGTCCTGGGGTGGGGCCAGGGGTCCTGTGCCCCCCTCCTCACCTTGCTGTTGACACAGTAGGGGTGATAGCACTGGGAGCACTGGGAGCAGGCGAGGAGGTGCCCCTCGGCCCCACGCCCGAAGCTGCCGCACACCACACACATGTCCTGGGGGAAGAGAGGTCATGAGTGAGGAGACAGTGGCTGATGGAGAAGAGACAGAGCCTGTCCCACCCCGTCTGTCTGTCCGTCCTGCCATGCCCTGGTTACCTGCATGAGCACAAACTTGTCAGTGTTGGAGAAGAGGACGACTGTGTTCTGCATCGTGTCATCATCGTCCTCGTCGTCCTCCTTGCTGGGCGAGCTCTCCACGTCAGCGAGCTGAGGACAGAACGGGAGGCTCAGCACTGAGGACATGCTCTCTGTGCAGTCTGGGGGGCACCAGGAAGATGCAGGGGCAGCAGAACCCCTCCCCAGGGGGAAGCTCCATACCTGCCCTTATGCTTTTGGGGTGAAGCCCCCAGACTCAGCAAAGGCCCAGACAGTTCTACCTCCCATGAGACCCAATCCACCCCACACTAAGGGCTCTTAAGTCTTTCCAAGGGAAGGATGATGGGGAAGGAGATGGGAGAGACTCTCAGCTCAGCCTAACTGCTCAATGATTCCCTGGACCCCACCTCTGCCCCAGCCCAGCCTTACTGCTAAGGTGTCAACAGACGAGGTGGTCGACTTCAGGCGTGCACGGCCCCGGCCTCGGCCCCCGTGGGACCCACCTCGGGGGCGTCTCCGCCCAGGGAAGCTGCTGCTGCGACCCTGTGGCCAAGGGGAGAGGAGAGTTACAGCACCAGGGGGCCCAGTGGGACCCCCATACCAGGGCAGCAGGGGGGTACTGCCCCCATCCCACCCCACCACACGGTCAAGCCCTCGCCTACTTGCGGCAGGGGCAGCCCCAGTGGGGGGCTCAGGGTGAGGGATGCCCCCAAAATTGTGGTGAGCAGAGTCTCTCCATACCTGCTTGACACGGGAGCGCCCTGGGGAGCTGCGGCGCCGGCTCTTGTCCCCGTCACCCTTGGCTGCTGGCTCAAAGAGCAGCGAGTCATCAGTCTCAGCTCCCAGCGGCAGCGACCCAGCGTCCTCCTTCTGCAGGCTGGCATCAGCTGAGGCTGGGCCCAGCTCAGGGGACAGCGACCCTCCACCCTCAGGGTCTGGGGACCCCAGCAGCGGCTCCGAGCCAGGGAAGCTGCTGCTCGTGTCCCCCTGACTCAGGTTGGAGATCTCGTTGAGGATGTCAGGCCGTGGGCGCAGCGCGGGGGGCTCAGGGCACCCCTCATCCCCGTGCCCCAGCAGCTTCTCGCCAGTAGTGCACACCTCCATGGGGGTCTCAGGGCCCAGCTCCTCAGGTTCCAGGAGCAGGGGGGACCCTGAAGGGGTCCCCTTGACTTCAGGGTCCCCCCCGGCACGGCCTTCTTCCAGTGCATCCTCCTCACTGAGTGGCGGGGAGCTTCCACTGGTGCCCTCCCTCTCTAGCCTCGGTGCCTCTTCCTCCTCCTCTTCCTCCTCCTCAGGCAGGCCTGGGAAGGGCCCCAGCTCAGGGGCTGGGCTGCCATGGGCAGCATCTGCAGGGGGGCTGGTCGGGGACTCCCCCTCGCCACCGGCCATCTCCATCTCCTCATCCTCAGGTGGCTCGGTGGGAGCCAGGGTGACAGCAGGGGAGCCCAGGGGTGGCGGTGGGGAGCCAGGGGGGTCGGTGTCCATGGCAGTGCCAGGGCTGCCGGGGGGCTCAGGCAGGGCTGGGGTGGGGGGCTCAAGCACTTCATCCTCCTTGGCATCAGGGGAGGGGACTGGGGTCCGTGCAGGTGAGATGGCACGGAGAGCTGAAAGTAGAGAGAGGGGAAGAGTGATATCACAGCCTCCCCAGAGACACCCACACCCCCAACCCCGACCCTGGTGTTTCCCCAGACCCACCTGGGGGAGCTGAGGGTGGGGGTGTCATCTCAGGGGGCAGAGAGGGCTCTGGCTCCAGTTCCATCTCCTCCTCGGGGAGCACCTCTGGAGCCAGGGCTGGTGCTTCCTCTGCCACTGCCACCTCAGGGAGGAGACCTGGGGCATAGGAACGGGGTGAGGGAGTGTGCAGGTCCCCTCCACTCCCCTGTGCCACCTAGGCTGGGATTGAGAGATAAAACCCTACCCCAACTCCCCACATACCCCAAAACACGGCACCAGCACATGAAAAGAGGAGGAATTCAGGGATGAGGCAAAGTTATTTCTGGGAGAAGCCCCCGGTGCAGGACCCCCACACCCACTGGAGACAACAGGAGGGGAAAGAGGACAGTGAAAAGTCCCCACATTACCTGGTGGTTTCAGGTCCTCCTCAGGCGGCAGCTCACTGGGGACTGGCTCTTCAGGGGGCAACTCAACAAGAGGGGGCTCTTCAGGGCTCAGCTTCTCAGGGGGCAGAGCTTCAGGAGGAGGTTCCTTGGGGAGCAGCTCCACGGGGGGTGGTTCATTGGGGGGCAGCTCATCGAGGGGCAGCTCATCAGGGGGTGGCTCATCAGGGGGTGGCTCATCGAGGGGCACCCCGAGGGGTGGCTCCTCGAGGGGTGGCTCCTCGAGGGGCACCCCGAGGGGTGGCACCCCGAGGGGTGGCTCCTCGAGGGGTGGCTCCTCGAGGGGTGGCTCCTCGAGGGGTGGCTCCTCGAGGGGAGGTTTGGGGGGCGACCCGTTGGGGGGGGCCTCGTCAGGGGGTGTTTTGTCAGTGGGCAGTATTTCGGGGGGCAGCTCATGGGGGGGTGACTTTTCGAATGCTGGTTTCTCAGGGGGCAGATCGGCAAGGGGAGGGACATCGAGGGGAAGCTCATTATGGGGTGGTTCACTGGGGGGCAAATCCTCAGGGAAGGGTCTGTCAGGGGGCAGCTCAGCAAGGGATGGTGTCTCGAGGGGCAGCTCCTCAGAGGGAGGATCCTCGGGGGGCAGCATGAGAGGAAGGGGCTCCTCAGGGGGCTGAACATCAGGAGGCTGAACGTCAGAGGGCTGCATGTCAGGGGGTGGCTGATCGAGGGGCAGTTCATCAGAGGGCAATTCTTCGGGGGCTTCCTCACTGGGGGGCACCTCCACAGAGGCCAGCTCGCCAGGAGGAGACTCGGCATTGCTCCGAGGGAGAGCCTCCTTGGGATCTGGGGGTGCCTCCTTGGGGTCTGGGGGTGCCTCTTTGGGGTCTGGGGGTGTCTTGTCCACGAGGGGCTGCGTTTCCTCATCACCCCCCACAGGCTCCAGCTCAGGTGGGAGCACGGGCACATCCGTCGGCTCGCTGGGGACAGGGGACTCTGACCTGGGATGGGGGAACCTGAGTGAGGGGGCAGCACTCAGGCCACCCCGTCCCCAAGGCTGTGGGACGCATCCCCCACACCCACAAAGGGTGTGACCACCCCTCCAAACCAGCACCCCCATTCCCACTCACATCTGGGCGGGCGGGTCAGGCCGTGGTGAGTGTTCTGGCGCCGTGGGGATAGCGGCCGTGGCACGGCGCCGCTGGCAGTCCCCGCACACCGCGGACCCTGGGGACCACTGGCAGCTGGAGTCGAGCCCCACGGGGTGCCGGCCGCAGTCTGAGCAGACCCAGCAGTTCTGGAGGGAAGCAGAGATGTGTCAGGGGGTGCAGTGGGGCAGGCACTCTGTACCCCCGAGCGAGAGCAGGACATACCTTGCACTTCCAGGAGCCGGTGGGGAGGCCCTGGGTGGCTGGCTCCATGCAGGAGGTGTGGTAGCCCTTGTCACATGCCTCGCACACCAGCATAGCAGAGTCCTGGCCGGGCTGCCTGTGGAGCGCAGGGGCAAGTGAAGGCTGGGACCCTTCCTAGAGTGCATCTCCCCCTCCCCACCATGGGGCTGGGGGCTCACCTGCAGGTTTGGCACACTTTGCACTTGGGGCACTGCCAGCCCGAGCGCTTGCGAGGCGTCAGGGAGATGTCCAGGCAGGCCCCGTGGAAGTGCTGCCCGCAGCTGGTGCAGAACACCAGGTCCTGCAGGTCGCCTGACCCACTGCACACCGAGCACCGCGCGTCCTCTGCCAGCCACGAGAGAACGGGGGTCAGGGCTGCTGACCCGTGGGGTTCCACCCCACAGGGACCCCCCCTTCCAGGGCAGGAGGGTCCCAGCACCCAGGGGTGGTATCCCCAGCCCCACGCACCCATGTCCACGGCCTCAGACACGTGCTCAGGGCAGAGCAGCCGCAGGGTCTTCATGGACTGGAAGCAGCCGCTGGCGGCGGCACAGGGGAAGTGGTAGAGGCGGGAGCAGCCGGCGGCCGCCCGGCACGGGATGGTGGCCCCTGCCCGCCCGCAGCGTTCACATTTCTGAGGGCAGAGGAATCCGAGGCTCAGTGCTGCTGCAGGGAAGCCAAACCGAGCCCCTGCCTTTCCCCCTCGGGACCTGCTCACCTGTGAGATCCCTGAGAAAACAGCTCTGGCCACGCCAGCCACCTCCGACCCTTCACCAGCCGCCCAGGCCGCACACCAATGGTGAACCCAGCAGTGCCCTGTGGGGAGGGGGTGTCAGGGACAGCCTGGGGACACCCAGGTGCCAGGATGGGGACACCCCTGCTGTGACCACACTCACCTGTCGGCTCAAAGAGCTGTGCTGGGGTCACCCCCTCGGAGAAGCCAATCTGTGCCAGGCCGTCACCCGCCAGCTCTGGCTCTGGGGGGAGTTGGTTGGGCCCTGGGGGAGGCTGGCCAGGCCCGTCAGGGGGCTCGTGGCCCACCAGCCGCTCGGGCCAGTCGGGCACCGGCTCGAAGCGCTGCAGCTCCCGCTGCCCGTGTAGGCTCCAGTCCCCACAGTTGCAGAGGGCACAGCGACGGCCCAGCGGGCTGGCAGAGGGCAACAGGGGACGTCAGGGATATTTAGGACACCCCCAGAAGCTCCATGCCACCCCTGAGTTCTCCCACCCTCACCTGGCAGCCTCAGGAGGTCCCTCCATGCTCGTGCTCTCCGGCTCTGGCCCCGCAGAGGCTCCTTCAGGGGGTTTCAGGGGGTCCCCCTCGGCGCTGCCCATCTCCTCCGAGGCCATGACCCCATCGGCTGTGGGGAGAGGCAGTGTCACCACCACAGGGGAGACAGGGACAGGTCCCCAAAATCCTGCCCTGGCTCACCTGGTGCGGCTGCGTCCTTCTCCTCGCTGGGCACCTTCTGTTCATCCATCCTGCCTCCGGCGTTCCTGAGGGGCCACAGCTGTAGGGGGGACATCCATCAGCACCAGGGACAATCACACCTTCCCCAGCACCCTTACAGCCCCCCATCACCCTCTACCCAAGTGACAGGGCAGCATCTTTCTATCGTTCTCCCCAAGGCAGTTTGTAGTCTCTGGGACTGGGAATGTCCCCCAGGAGCAGGGGGTGGCTCCCTGCTCCTCAGGGGACCCCCTGGCCTCACCCATCACCCTCTGCCCCCCAGATCCTCCCCAAATCCAGGCAGTGACACCCTAACATATCTGGGGAAACCAAACCCCCAAGTGACCTCCATTAAACCATGAGGGAATGAGGATCAGTGACCACGGCTCTACCACACAGTAGCACACCAGGGAGTCACCAAGACCCCTGAGGAGCCCTCAGGACCCTCCCAGGAGCACAACCAGTGCTCACAGCGAAGCTGGGACCCCCCCAGTGCCTCCCACATGGGGGATTTTGGGGGGGCAGCAGAAAACAGGGTCCCCACCACAACACCTGCGTGTGCCTGTATTTTCCCAGGCCCAGCAGCAATCCCGCATAACACAGGGGGTCCTGGGATAGTTACGGGGGGAAGACTCACCCCAAAACACGACGCACAAACTGGAGGGGGGGGCCATGCCCTGATCTGCAGCCACCCCCTCCCACCGCTGCCTCAGGCGCACCCCAAAAACCCGGGAGGGCTCTGGCACCGCGGGGGCAGTGAAGGGGACCCCAAACCTGACCACAAGCCACACACGGGACGAGCAGGGGGATCTGGGGGGGGACCCGAGGGACCCGAGGGGGTCCCCAACCCCAAATTCAGGACACCAGGGAGGGGGGGACGCGTTGGGAAAGCGCCAGCCCCCCAAAAATCCCAGACGGCGCGGGGAGGGTGGAGAGAGCTCCCAGCGGGGTCCCGGCCGCGGGGTAGGAGCGTCGTGTCCCACCCAGCACCCCCCCCCACGCCCCGGTTCCCGTGGGCCCGGGGGGATTCGGGCCCTCCCGGGAAAGGCTCCGGGGCCGGGGGGAAGGCCCGGCCCGCGCCCCCGGGTGGGCCGAAGCACCACGCGGGGCCACCCCCCACACACACCCTCCCCGGTACGCCCGGGCCACGCTTCCCCCGCTCCCCGGTGCAACCGGGGGGTCGAGCCGGCCAGGCCCCGATCCCCGGCCCGCCGCGGCCTACGCTGGCACCGGCACCGGGCCCCGAGCGACGGGCCCGGCCGTACTGCGCTGCAGCGCCCGGGCTCCACCGGTACCGGACACAAAGGCGTGGGAGCCACGCTCTGGGCCCGGCCCCGGTCAGGCCTTACCGGG
>CM031861.1:63758568-63788728 GCA_018697195.1 Certhia americana
TAGCCTCCCCAGATACAACCACACCCCCACCCCGACCCTGGTGTTTTCCCCCAGACCCACCTGGGGGAGCTGAGGGTGGGGGTGTCTCTCAGGGGGGCAGTGAGGGCTTCATGGCTCCAGTTCCATCTCCTCCTCAGGGAGCAACCTCTGGAGCCAGGCTGGTGCTTTCCTCTGGCCACTGCACCAGATCGGGCAGGAGACCTGGGGCATAGGAAGGGTTGAGGGAGTGTGCGGTCCCCTCACACTCCCGCTGTGCCACCTAGGTCTGGGATTGGGGGGAGAGATAAAAAAAACCCTCCCCCCAACTACCCCACATACTATACCCGCAAAACACGGCACCAGCACATGAAAAGAGGAGGAATTCATCAGGGATGAGGCAGAAGTTATATTTCTGGGAGAAGCCCCCGGTTCAGGACCCCCCACACCCCACTGAGACACAGTGGAAAGAGGACAGTGAAAGTCCCCACATTTACCTGGTGGTTTCAGGTCCTCCTCAGGCGGCAGCTCACTGGGGACTGGCTCTTCATGGGGCAACTCAACAGATGGGCTCTCAGGGCTCACTTCTCGGGGGGCAGAGCTTCAGAGGAAGTTCCTTGGGGGCAGCTCCATCCACGAGGGGTGGTTCATTGGTTGGCGCTCATCGGGGGCACTCATCAGGGTGGCTCATCAGGGTGGCTCTCGAGGGGCACCCCGATGGGTGGCTCTCGAGGGTGGCTCCTCGAGGGGCACCCCGAGGGGTGGCACCTCGGGTGTGGCTCCTCGGGGGTGGCTCCTCGAGGGCGGCTCCTCGAGGGGAGGTTTGGGGGGCGACCCGTTTGGGGGCAGCTCGTCAGGGAGTGATTTTCAATGGGTCATTAATTTCGGGGGCAGCTCTGGGGGGGTGACTTTCGAATGCTGGTTTCTCATGGGCAGATCGGCAAGGGAGGGACTCGAGGGGAAGCTCTTATGGGGTGTTCACTAGGGGACAAATCCCAGGGAAGGTCCTGTCAGTGGGCACTAGCTCAGTCAAGGTATGTGTCTCGAGGGCAGCTCCTGCAGAGGGAGATCCTCGAGGCAGCAATGAGAGGAAGGGTCTCCTCAGGTGGCTGAAACATCAGGAGGCTGAAAGTCAGGAGGACTGCATTTCAGGGGTGGCTGATCGGGGGCAGTTCATCAGAGGGCGAAATTCTTCGGGGGCTTCCTCACTGGGGGGGCACCTCCACAGAGGCCATCTCGCCATGAGGAGACTCGGCATTGCTCCGAGGAGGGAGCCTCCTTGGGAATCTGTGGGGTGCCTCCTTGGGTCTGGGGTGCCCTCTTTTGGGGTCTGGGGGTGTCTTGTCGCCCGAGGGGCTGCGTTTCTCATCACCCCCCACAGGCTCCAGCCAGGTGGGAGCAAGGGCACATCCGTGGCTCCTTGGGGACATGGGACCTCTGCCTGGGATGGGGTAACCTGAGTGAGGGGGCCAGCACTCGGCCACCACCCCGTGCCCAAGGCTGTGGGACGCAATCCCCCACACCCACAAAGGGTTGTGACCACCCCTCCAAACCAGCACCCCCATTCCCACTCACATCTGGGTGGGCGTCTCATGCCGTGTGAGTTGTTCTGGCTCCGGGGGATAGCGGCCGTGGCATGGCGCCGCTGGCATCCCCGCACCACCGCGTACCCTGGTACCACTGGGCAGCTGGAGTCGAGCCCCACGGGTGCCGGCCCAGTCTGAGCAGACCCAGCTTTCTGAGGAAGCAGAGATGTGTCAGGGGTGTCGTGGGGCAGGCACTCTGTACACCCGAGCGAGAGCATGACATACCTTGCACTTTCCAGGAGCCGTGGGGAGGCCCTTGGTGGCTGGCTCTCATGCAGGAGGTGTGTTAGCCCTGTCACACGCATGCCTCGCACAGCCAGCATAGCCGAGAGTCCTGGCCGGGCTGCCTGTGGAGCGTCAGGGGCAAGTGAAGGCTGGGACCTTCCTAGAGTGCATCTCCCCCTCCACCATGGGGCTGGGGCTCACCTCAGGTTTGGGGCACACTTTTTGCACTTGGGCACTGCCATCCCCGAGCGCTGTTGCGAGGCGTCAGGGAATGTCCACAGGCCCCGTGGAGTGCGCCCGCAGCTGTTGCCAGAACACCAGGTCCTGCTTGTCCCGCCTGAACCCACTGCCACACCGAGTACCGCGCGTCCTCTGGCCGCCACGAGAGAGGGGGTCATGGCTTGCTGACCCGTGGGTTCCACCCCATAGGGACCCCCCTTCCAGGGCAGAGGGTCACAGCACCCAGGGGTTGGTATCCCCCAGCCCCACGCAACCACCATGTCCACGGCCCTCAGCCACGTGCTCAGGGCAGAGCAGCCGCAGGGTCCTTCTGGACTGGAAGCAGCCGCTGCGCGGCACAGCGGGAAGTGGTAGAGGCGGGAGCAAGGCAGCCGGCGGCCGCCCGGCACGGTATGGTGGCCCCTGCCCGCCAGCAGCGTTCACATTTCTGAGGCAGAGGATCCGAGGCTCAGTGCTGCTGCAGGGAAGCCAAACCGAGCCCCTGCCTTCCCCTCCGTGACCTGCCTCACGAACTTTGAGATCCCTGAGAAAACAGCTCTGGCCACGCATCCACCGCCGACCACTTCACCACCGCCCGGGGGGGGGGAGGGGGGGGGGGGGTGCAGCCGCCGACAACACAATGGGGAAACCCGCGCAGTGGCCCTGTGGGGAGGGGGTGTCAGGGACAGCCTGGTGGACACCCAGGTGGCGGATGGGGACACCCCCTGCTGTGACCACACTTACCTGTCCTCAAAGAGCTGTGCTGGGGTCACCCCCCTCTAGAAGCCAATCTGTGCCAGGCCGTCACCCGCCAGCTCTGGCTCTGGGGGGAGTTGGTATGGGCCCTTGGTGAGCGGTTGGCCAGGCCGTCAGGGGGGGCTCGTGGCCCACCAGCCGCTTCGGGCCAGTCGGCGACCGGCTCGAACGCTGCAGCGCTCCCGCTGCCCGTGTAGGCTCCAGTTCCCCACAGTTGCAGAGGGCACAGCGACGGCCCATCGGGCTGGCAGAGGGCAACAGGGGAACGTCAGGGATATTTAGACCCCCCAGAAGCTCCATGCCACCCCTGAGTTCTCCCACCCTCACCTGGCATCCTCAGGAGGTCCCTCCACCATGCTCAGTGTCGCTCTCCGGCTCTGGCCCCACAGAGGCTCCTTCAGGGGGTTTTCCAGGGGGTCCCCCTCGGCGCTGCCCATCTCCCCCGAGGCCATGACCCCATCGGCTGTGGGAGAGGCATTGTCAACCACCACAGGGGAGACAGGGAACAGGTCCCCAAAATCCTGCCCTGGCTCACCTGGTGCGGCTGCGTCCTTCTCCTCGCTGGGCACCTTTCTGTTCCATCCATCCTGCCTCCGGCGTTCCGAGGGGCACAGCTGGTAGGGGGGACCATCCTCAGCGACCAGGGAACGATCACCCCTTCCCAGCCCCTGCAGCCCCCCATCACCCTCATACCCAAGTGACAGGGGCGGCATCTTTCTATCGTTCTCCCAAGGCAGTTTGTATTCTCTGGGACTGGGACTGTCCCCGGGATCAGGGGTGGCTCCCTGCTCCTCAGGGGACGCCCCTGGCCTCACCCATCACCTCTGCCCCCAGATCCTCCCCGAAATCCAGGCGTTGACACCCTGACATATCTGGGGAAAACCAGAACCCCCAAGTGACCTCGATGAAACCTTAGTAATGAGGATCAGTGACCAACGGCTCCTACCACACAGTGCACCAGGGAGTCACCAAGACCCCTGAGGGGGGCCCTCAGGACCTCCCAGGACACAACCAGTGCTCACAGCGAAGCTGGGACCCCCCCAGTGCCTCCCACATGGGGGATTTTGGTGGGCTAGCAGAAACAGAGGTCCCCACCACAACACCTGCGTGTGCCTGTATTTTCCCAGGCCCAGCAGCCATCCCACAACACAGGGGTCTGGGATAGTTACGGGGGGAAGACTCACCCCAAACACGACGTCACAAACTGGAGGTTGGGGCCATGCCCTGATCTGGCAACCACCCCCTCCCGACCCTGCCTCAGGCGCACCCAAAAACCCGACGAAGGGCTCATGGCACCGCGGGGGCAGTGAAGGGGACCCAAACCTGACCGACGAGCCACACACGGTTACTAGCATGGGGATCTGCGGGGGGACCCGATGGACCGGGGGGGGGTCCCCACCCGTGGGGTTCCCCAACCCCAATTCAGACACCAGGGATGGGGGGACGCGTTTGGGAAGCGCCCAGCCCCCCAAAAAATCCCAGACGAAGCGCGGGAGGGTGGAGAGAGCTGCCAGCGGGGTCCCGGCCGCGGGGTAGGAAGCGTCGTGTCCCACCCAGCACCCCCCCCACACCCGGTTCCCGTGGGCCCGGGGGGATTTCGGGCCCTCCCGGGAAAGGCTCCGGGCCGGGGGGGGATTCGGGCCCTTCCCGGGGAAAGGCTCCGGGGCGGGGGAAGGCCCGGACCGCGCCCCGGGTGGGCCGAAGCACCACAGCGGGGCCACCCCCCACACCACAAACCCTCCCCGGTACGCCCCGGGCCACGCTTCCCTCCGCTCCCCGGTGCAACCGGGGGTCGAGCCGGCCAGGCCCCCGATCCCCGTCACCGCCGGGCCTACGCTGGCACGGCACCGGACCCCGAGCGACGGGCCCGGCCGACTGTCGCTGCAGCGCCGCGGGCTGCCACCGGTACCGGGACACAAAGGCGTGGGATCCACGCTCTGTGCCCGGCCCCGTTCAGGCCTTACCGGGGAGCGCGGCACGGCGGACGGCGCGCGGCCCCACCCCGGCACGGCCGCGCCTTCCGGGACCGCCGGGGCCCGTCCCCGCCCGCGCCGGGCCCCCCGGCGTGGCCGTTTGCAACCCGCCGCGCCCCATCCCGCACTGGTGCTCACACCGGCCGCTGCGCGCCCTACCCGACGGGCCTCGGCGCGGGGCGGTCGGTGCTCCCCGGCGCGGCCATTTCCAGAGGAAAGTAGGTCCCGCCGCCCGCCCCGCCCCGCCCCGCCCGCCCCCCGGGCCGCCGCCCGCGCTGGGTCCTATGGGGGGGGGAGCCGCGGACCGGGGCGCGCTGCTTCCCGCACTACTTTGTGGGACGGCGGGGGCTGCGGGAGCGGAGGGAGACGGTGCGCGGCGGGGGCGCTGCGGGCCGCCGGGGGGGTGCGGGGGGGTGTGACTGCGCGGCGCGCGGCGCAGGCGCACGCTGCCGGCGGGCGGGGGGGAGATCCCTCCGCCGCGCTTAACCCCGGCGGCGCCGGGGCGGGAGCGCACGTGGGCACGGGGGGGGGCGGGGCCGGCGGAGAGAAGCTCCGCCCCCTCCCGGGACCGGCACCGGGGCGGCCCCGAAAGTGGACAGACGGAGGCCTCCGGGAGCGCGACGGCCACGGGGTTAGAAGAAGGGAGGGTTGGCTCCGGGATGGGGTCACCGAAGCAGCCGGCGGGAGTTGGACTGTCCACCGTGCCCCGGGCCGGGGTCTCCGTTATCAGCCGCTGGGTCCAGTCTGGTTCCCCGTAGCAGCCGCCGTCACCGGTCCCAGTGTATCCGGAACAGCTGCTGTGGTCTGGTGCCGGTGTCTCCGGAGTGGCTGCTGTACCAGTCGTGGAATCCCCGGTAGCAGCCGCCATGCCTGGTTCCGGGGTCTCCGGTAGCAGCCGCCGAGCCCGGTCCTAGTCTCCGCTCACGGCCACCGCGTGCTGCTGCTGAGCCACGGTCCTGCACCACACACGCCTGGTTCCGGTATCCCCGGAGCAGCCGGTCCTGCTCCCTACCGGGGTCACGGCGAGCCCCATTCACACCCCCGACCCCGCGGACCCCAGACCCTAAGGAGTACACGGGGCCGGTACCCTCCGTGTGGGGAGGGTACCACATCAGCCCCCTCGGACCCTGGACCCCGCCAGGACCCCCGAGCCCCGGGGAGGCAGAGGGGGGGTCAGACCCAGGGCTCCGGGAGCCAAAACCCCCAGACCCAGAGGTCTGGAAGGGCTATTGAGGGGGTGCAGACCCCTGAGCCCCCGGGATGCACCACCCTGGCCCCAGCACCCCAATAGCACTGCACGCCCCCCAGCAGCTCCTGCTCCTCTTTACCACCATAATTGGGTAATTAGCAATAATTAGTCCGACTGGGTGGAGATAAGCCACAAGGTGAACCGCAGCCAGAGGCCCCCCACACACACACGCTAAGCAGGAGCTGAATTTTTCAGGGAGAGAAAGGAGGGACAGAGCTGAAGAACTCCCCAAGGGTCCCAGTGAGGCACTTGGGGGGCTCAGCCCCACAGCACAGCCAGGGTCGGAGGGAGCCGTGCTGGGGTCTTGGAGGGGGCCTCACTTGCTGCCTCCCCCCCAGCAAGGAACAGCCCCCCCCAAGTTTACAGACAACGTGTCATTGTTTCAGCCCTGACTCCCACGGGTCCAGCCCAGCCGGACTGCAGCCCCACGCTGGGAACAACACCCGCATTCAGCCCCGGCTGCCAGAGCAGGAACGGCCCCGACCTGTCCTTGTGTATGTGGGGGACAGCAGTGATGAGCTGGGGGGCTCCTGGCTCTGGGACAGTCTCCAGCCCCCTGTGAGCCCCACAGCCTGTGCAAAGAGAGGGGTTCCAAACCAGGACCACGTGGCTTCCCCAAAGCCGCTGCTGTGGTCTGGGTGAAGGTCCTGAGGAAGGGTCTGCCCCATCCCCAGGGATCACATCAGGCAGGTCTGACATAGGAATTGTCCACTCTGTCAGTCCCCTCAATGAGCTGCATGAAGATCCCCATGATCACCTGAGGACGAGGGGGACATCAGTGCCAGCACATTTGGAACCCTGCTCCCAACCCTGGGTGGGCTCCATCCCCCAGACCTGGCTCTCCTTGGCTGAGGACTCGAGGAAAATGGCCCCCCACCACCACTCCACCAGCTTCTTCCCTTCACCTGTGCTCACCTCCCAGCTGCAGACACAGCAGGGGACAGGCAGGATGTGCCACTGGGACACACACACAGGTGGGACCCCCCAGAACCCCCCTTACCTCTGCAGGGCCAGGTCTGCCCTGTTCCCCACCAGCAGCACGGGCATGCTGTGGGCACAGGGAGGATCCAGGGCCCAGACCACCCTGGCTCCCCCTCCCACGGGGGGGACAGCACCTAATGTGTCTTCCCCCAGCTCTCATACAGCTTCTTTTGGAGGGTCTTGACCACTTGGAAGCTGTGGGGACAAGGGGACATCCAGGCACTTCTTCCCCCCGAGGGGTCCCCACTACCCCAGGTGATCCCTCCCTGATTCTTGGGGGTTCCTCCCCTCTGCAGGGATGTCACCAAGCAGACCAGGAGGTAGCCGTGGATGCTGCTGATGAATGAGGGTGGCATGGTGTACCTGCCCTGGCGGGGAGGGGGGACAAAACCGATGGCAGGAGTGGCTGGGAGTCCAGCAGCCCCAAAACACCCCCAGGTCCCCCAAACTACCCCAGCATTACCTGCCTGGCCATGTTCACCAGCTGTAGCTGGAACTCATCCTTGCCCACCACCACCATCCTGTAGACTGCACCAGGTCAGGGGGGCTACCTGGGACCCCCGAATCTTCCCCTCAAGGCTCAGAAACACTTCCACCTCATTCCAGGGGTACCTCAGACCCCAGTACAAGGGTTTGGGGCACAAGCCACCCCCCACAGAAGCGGGGACACGTCTGGCCTCATCACCTGGGGCCTCACAGGGGCATCAGGAAGAGGGACCCCGGGCAGGCAGACCCTCACCCACCCACCCGGGACTTAACTGATCTCCACCGTGGGCTCGTAGTGCTCCACGAACTTTCCCTCCAGGAATTGGTGGGCCAGGGAGGTTTTACCAATGTCGGGGGAAACAACACGGCCAGGTGTTCCCAGCATCACCCCGGAGAAGGGGAGGGACGGGGGAACTCCAGGGGACGTGGCTCTGGTGCCACAGGGGGTCCCGGGGAGGCTGCCCAGGCTGCACAGGGCCCCAAACCCCCACCTGGAGTGGGGACCCACCGTGCCGAACCCCTCCGGTGCACCGGCCATCCCCGGTAAACCTCAGTGGAGCAACTCCGCTCCCACGCACCCTCCCGGGCAGGGACCCCCGGAGGGCAGGGCCACCCTCCCCAGAGGGCAGCACCCCTGTGCGGAGCTCAGGACGCCCCCAGGCCGGGTCCGCCCGCACTGACCCACGGCACGGTAACCGAGGATGAGAACTCCGCGGTGCCGGCCGGGCGGGCGCGGCAAACGCAGCAATAAACCGCCCGCCGTGCGGGGGGGGCGGGGCCGCCGCCACTACACCGGCGGCCGCACGTGACCACAACACCGCCCGCCCGCTCCCATTGGCTGCGCCGGGCGGAGGGGGCGGGGCCAAGCGGCCGCGCAGGCGCCTTGGCCGGAAGGGCTCTCCATTCATGAAAACGGAGGGAAGGCCGTGGCCACGTGGTGGTCGTGCGGGAATTGGAGCGGGGGGGGGAAAGGAGTGTCCTGGTCCTGCCCACCCCCCCTTGAACCCCCAACCTGTCCCGGCACGGAGACACCCGGGAGCACTCACACCCACCTCCTGCTCCCCGGGATCCCCATCGAGGCCTCCCCCAGCGCTAGGACCCTCAGACCCCCAGGGATATTTCAGGATGCTTGAGCCCTGCCTCAGGGATCTCCAGCTTCTCGCCCGACTCAAAACTCAGGGATCACCGGGCTTGAGAATTGGAACACCCCAATTTCCTGCAGTGCCTAACTTCAGCTCCAGGAACCCACAGCCCCCTGGTGATACCCCAGCCCATGAGGATTGCATTGCTGTTCCCCTCACCAGAAGCTGAGTCTCCATCTGGTCCAAAATTTGAAAGGGAAAATCAGTTTTTTGCCCATCCAGGGGCCAGAAAGGCCAAGGGGAACTGGGCTCCCTATTCCAGCAGCAGGGAACCCCAGAGCCCCAGGATGTCAAACCCCCAGGGATACCCCAGCCCCATGCAATGCTCTACCCACTTCCAAGATACCTCAGCTGCTCAGGATGCCTGACCCACCCCAGTGACTCCCAGAGCCTGGGACACTCCAGCCCCTCAGGATGCCCAGCCTCAGGGACCCCCAGCCCCCTGGGGTGGTCAATTCCAGCCCCTCCAGACTCCCCAGCCCAACCTTACACATCTCCCACTTCCAGCCATAGCTCCAATAGGGCCATAGACTTTATTTTCCCAAACAATTAAATAGTAGTATTTCTTTTGTTTTTAAAATTGAAGTGGTTAAAAGCAGGCTGCCCTCTGCCCCATGGGGTGAGCCCCGCTGCCGGGGCAGGCAGGCATGGGGGGACATTTATATTACCATTTATAAATAGAAAAATAAAACTCTCAAGCAGGGCGGGTTAGCAGTTAGCATGGTTAGAGTTGGACCTGGCATGGAGTGCCCGTGCCTGTGGCAGACACCCGGTCCCCACGGCAGACCCCCGTCCAGCCACCCTGTGGTGCAGGGACAGGGTCACTGTGGGTGACAGGGACAGACACAGAGCAGGGGGACAGGCAGGAACTGCTGCCAAGTGCTCAATGTTGGGGTGTTTTTGGCATTCCCTCCAGCAGGATTTGGCCCCAGGGCAGGGTCTGGTGGTGCCTGGCTGTGGCTTTACAGGCACCAACCCTGGTCCCAGCGCAGTGGTTAATAAAGCAATAAATACCGGGAGAGCATGTGGGGGTCGGGGCATGGGGACCCGGCCATGAGGGGGGGCTCTAGGACACAGGACAGAGCTGAGCCAGGTCCCTGGGCCACCCTGTGCCACTCCATCCCATCCCCATCACCCCATGCCCCAGGGCAGGGCTGAGCCCCCACCTCCCCACAGCACCGAGGGTGCCCCTGTCCTTCCTCCCCGGGTCCTAGGGGTGCCCAGGGCTGGAGCCCCCTGCTTCCAGTGTGTGGCATCACCTGGCCTCATCACCTGGGGCCTCACAGGGGCATCAGGAAGAGGGACCCCGGGCAGGCAGCCCCTCACCCACCCACCCGGGGCTTACTGCTCTCCACCGTGGGCTCCTAGCGCTCCATGAGTTGGTGGAGAGGTTTTACCAGTGTTGGGGGAAACAACACAACTGGGTGGTCCCGGCATCACCCCGGGGCAGGGGAGGGAGACAGATGGAGAGATGGGAACCCCTTCCCGGGGGAGCTCCAGGGGACATGGCTCTGGGGCCACAGGGGGTCCCGGGGAGGCTGATCCCCAGGGAGGGAAGGGACCCCTACACCTGGAGGGCCTCATGGCCCAGCACGCCCCCGGCCAGCCGGTAGAGCAGGCGGGAGTACCAGTGCATTCCCACCTCTGGCACCGTCCCATTGCCCACCTCGGGCTGGGCTGGCAGCAGCGAGAGGAGCCCGTGGAAGAGGCGGAGGGGAGCGAAAGCCCGGTGGGCCCAGCGGTGACTCTCCAGGACGGCGTAGCAGGATGCCAGCACCCCATTGACCAGCAAGGTGCCGTGGGAGGTGAGGGGGGCAAAAACGCCCACGCCGTCCTCCCGAGAGACCCTCAGCACCCGCGTGGGGCGCAGCCCCTGCCCGCCAGCCCCGTGGGCCAGCACGGCGTCACCCGGACGCACGCGGCGGGCGAAGATGGGCAGGAAGGCGGCCGAGCCGTTGGCCGCCCCACGGGCTGCAAACACCAGGTGGGACGGGGTGAGGAGCAGCCGGCGTGCTGGGCTGGCCGTCTCGATGGCCACGAAGGAGGCACGTTGGCCCAGGTCACGGTCGAGGAAGAGCAGCACCTCAGTGGGCACCAGGCGCCCGCCTGGCTCGGCACCCAACACCCAGTCACCCTGACGCAGGTCAGCCAGGCCCCGGCGTTCCCCGCTCTCCAGAGTCACGGTGGCGTGGCCGGGAAAGCAGCCACCGGTGCGGATGGCCAGCGAGTTATCTGGGGGGGATGGAGAAAGTTATCGGTGTCCCCACCAGCCACCTCCACCGGGCCACCACCTCCAGAAGGGAAACGACAACCCCCAGACCCCCAAACCACCCCCGGAACAAAGCGGGTATTTTCCAAAGCTCCCCCAGTTCCTGTGTGCAGCTCCTGAACGCTGCAGGGGCCCTTTGTCCACCCTGCACTGACGCCCTTTGTTCCGAGCTGGAACGGTGACATTTATGGCTGTTTTCACTTTCTGTCAATTGTCACTTCTGGACTGGATGGGAACTGCTGGCTGGAGCAACTGCAGGGCTGAGGCCTGCAGGGCTGGAGGCTGCAGGGCTGGGGGCTGCATTGCTCTTGCCCTCACCAGGAGCTGAACCACAACGTTGTCTCCATCTGGCCAAAATTTGGAGGGGAAAGTGAGTTTTTTACCTATCAGGCCAGGTAGGCCAGGGGGAGCTGGGCTGGGGCCAGACACTGGCTGAACCCACTGGGGCCAGGCACCCACTGGAGCAATAATCCCACATGGATCCAGGATATCAAGGGGGAGCAGCAGAGGGGGTCTGTGGGGTTGTGGGCTGAGATATTTATGGGATGGAAGCCCCTAGCCCTGGTGGCAGCCCCTCCTGTGTGGTACCTGCTTTGACAGAGACATGGATGTGCGCCTTGGACTCATAGTAGACCCAGTCGAAGCCGGCCTCCACAGCCAGGCGTGCCAGCATGCCGTACTTGTGGCGGTCACGGTCGGACGTGGTGATGTCCAGTGCCCGGCCCTCGTAGTGCAGAGAGTCGGGGAGGTGGTGCCCATCCTCGTCCCAGCCCTCTGTCACCCGCAGTTTCACCCCCGGCCACATGTTCATCACCGCGATGGCCAGCGAGTTCACACGCTCCTTGCAGCGCTGTGGGGACATGCCAGCACCAATGTCACCCTCCTCATGACAGACAGGAACCCCACAGGGACAGACAGACAGACACCAGGCTTGCAAAGGGCTTTGAGGGAGCCCAGAGGGGCTGCTGTGGGGGCAGATGCGGGTCACGGCCAAGCTGCCCTGCTGCAGGTTGAACGTTAACGTGCCCCGGGGTCCCGTGCTGGAGCTGCTCCACGGGCAGCCGGGCAGAACAGGCAAGGGAGCGGGACGGGCACCAGGACAGTGTCACCTTCCCCGCGGCCACGGCCGTGACTGATTAACCTGCTGGGGGGAACTGTGAAGCGGAGCTGGGGGGCAGCTGATCCTGAGCCAGCCCTGAGTCTGGGCTGATGGGGAGAGCTGGGTGTCCCAGGCAGTTCCAGGGTCCCTCTCCCCATTACCCGTGGCAGCATCGACATGGGGTGCAGGGATCGGAGCTGCCTCTGTCCCCCCCCGCAGCCACTGAGGTCTGTCTCCCTCAGTGCCCCAGTGCCCTCCCGCTCTCCCGTTCAACAAAGCGGCTCCCGGGAACGCGGGGACGCGGGGGCGGCAGTGCGGGGCGCGGACCCGGGGCGGCCGTGCCGTGGGGGGGGGGCAGCAGCGGCGGGGGGGCAGGAATGTGCTCGGCCCGGCCCGGCCCGGCCCGGCCACAATAGGCGCCTTCCAGCCCGGAGCTGACCTCAGGCCCCGGGAATGCCGCCGCGGCTACAAAGGGCCCTTTCAGCCGCCCGCACCCCGGGCCGGCTTCGCGCCCGCGGCCCCGCCGGGCCCCGCCGCCCCGGCCCCGCCGCCTTCGCCGTCCCGGCTCGCGGGAGCTGCCGGCGCCGCCTGGACCACTCGCAGCATCCCCCGTCTCCATGGCGACCGCGGGGCCGCCCCTCGCTATGGCAACCGTGAGCATCCCGACGGACGCGCGGCGCGTCCCGGGCTCCCGCCGCCCCGGATTCCCCCCTAGCAGAGGGGTACCGGGGCCTCCACCTCCGCGCTGACCCTGGGGCCGGGGCGCGGCGGCGCTGGAGGAGTGGAGCCGCCGGTACCTCGTGTCCCCGTTGCCATCCCGTCCCGTTAGTCCCCGACGGTCCTGAATGGACAACGCGACGGGACCGCCTCGTCCCGGGACCCTGGCGTTGCCGCGCCTCTGCTAAGGGCCATAGAAGGGAGTAGGGGACCGGAGTGAGGCTCCGTGCTCCCGGGAGGATCGGTGCCACTCGGGAGGATCCGTGAGCCCTGGGATGATTGGTGCGCCCTGGAGAGGATCGGGGGCGGCCGGGAAAGCTCCGTGAGCCCCTGAGAGGGTCGGTGCCGACTGAGGAAGGTTCATGAGCCCTGTCGAGGGTCGCTGTGTTCCCGCCCCTCCTCCCGCCGCCCTCGCGCCCCCGCGCCCCCGGGAGCGAGGCCGGACCGGGCCGGGCCGGGCGCAGCCCCCACCTCGGTCATGAGCCGGTCCGCCCCCGTGTTCTCCTCGTCCTTGAAGATGATGTCGGGATTGTAGTTGGGCACCAGGTCCCTGAAGCGCTCCGAGCCCCGCAGCACTTTACCCTCCGCCTTCCCGCTCGCCCCCAGCGTCTGCTCGGGCACGTTGGGCACGAACTGCTTGTAGAGCAGAGGCGAAAGCTGCCGCCGCCCCAGCCGCCGCCGCCCCACCGGGCCCCGACCCGGGCCACAGCCCAGCACCGGCGCGGCCAGCAGGCAGGCGGCGAGCCCAAGCAGGACGAGGGCGAGCGGCCTCCACCGGGGCATCCCGCCCGCCTGGCCCTGCTGCCTCCGCGGGTCCCGCTCAGTCGCCGGGGGCACGGGCGGCTGGGGCGGGCATGGTCCCGGTGTGGCGGCCCCGGGGCTTTTAGATGGTCGCGGTGCCAGGGGCGGGTCGGCGCCGTTTCCTTCTCACACCCACGGTCCCGTCGCTGCTGCGGGATCCGCGGCCGCTCGGGACGACTGACCACCCCCCCCGTACTCCTCCTGCCGGTGCCGCCACCCACTCGGAGCACCGCCGGTTGCACGCCCACGGTATCAGCACTCCCTCGTCTGTCGCTGCACCCCGGTCTGGGGAAGTCCCCGACACAGCCCGAGCCTTAGTAAAAGCCCTGGCAGAACTACATCCCAGCACCGGGCACTGGCACCTAGCTCCGGGCACTGCCCGGGCACTGGCACTGGGCACCCAGCTCCTGAGGCTGCCCTGGGACCGGCACCGGGATTTTACCCCGCGTCCCAGCCTTGCTCCCCCTTCCCGTCTAAATCCTGCTCTCTGGTGCTGCCTCCTCTCCACGGTCCCCGCACTGAGCTCCGGTACCGGAACCCCCCCCTTATCCGATCCGAACTGCCGCGATTCTGGTCCTGGGACCTCTCCTGTCACCGCCTGTTGGGACCGGGGACCCTCTCTCCCAGTCCCGGTCCTTCTTCTCCTCCGCTGTCCCTTGCACCGAGGACCCTCGTTATTCTAAGGCAGCGCCGCCGGTATCCGCACCTGCTCCGTCCCCTTGGCACCGCCCCGCTCCCGCTCCCCGTTCCCTGCACTACCCCGGTCCCCTCTGTTCGGTCCGACCCACGGTCCCGGTCCCCGTTCCTGGCCCAGCTCCCGGTACCGGCTGCCTTGGGTGCTGGCCGGCACCGTGCGCCGCCCTCAGCCGCCCCGGCCGGGCTGCCCCCGCCGTGGCCGCTCGGTTTCGGTGCTGGGCAGCCCCGTCGGGCCCCGCCTCGGACCCGGCCCCCGGGAGCGGCGCAGCGGCGGCCACATCCCCCGGGGCCGCCCCCGCCGGGCTGCCCTGCCCCGGCCGGCCCCTCCGCTCCCTAGGACCGGGGCACACCGGGACCGGTCCGCCGAGGATGGGGCCGGGTTGCTCCGAGACTGGTACCGGGCTGCAACAGGGACGTGGGAGCCTCCAGGAGCGGGATACCCCCGGGATCGGGACCGTGTCCCCCGACCCGGCACCCAGAGCTCCCGGCGAAGCCCCCAAGTGCAATTAGAGCCCTGGCGAGGGCAGGAGGAAGCAGCGGGGTAGTGGAGGGTTGGGAGCGGGTCGGGGAGCTCCCGGCAGCCGCGGCCCCCCCCCCCCCCAGCTTCCCCGCAACCCCGGTGCCAGCCCGGGGTGACTGGGAGGGGAGCAGGTCGCGGGGAAATCGCGGGCACCGATGGCCTCATTTCCTGCAATATAAACCAGGTTTCCTGTGCTTCCTGCTCGGCCCCAGCCCGGGGGGGGGGGGGCGAAAGGGGGGCCTGGGCCCCCCCACCCCCGCCATGGAGGGGCGGGGGGCGGCCTGGCTCGGCCCCAGCCGGGGCAGGATGGGTGGGGGGCCGGTTCCCGGGGCAGTTTCCGCTCTGGCCGCAGGACCCTCCGTTCCAGGAGGTGAAGCCGCTGCTTTGCCCCTCACTTGGGGTAGCTCAGCCCACACCCCGCAGCCTCCTGGAGCCCCCCAACAACCCCCAACACCCCCGGGGTCCCTCAGCCTGGGCAGAGAGCAGGGAGCTGCCCTCACCGGTGTCCCTACCTGGAAGAAGCTCGTTAACCCCAACCAGGAAGAGGGTTAATTGTGGCCCCATAGGGGCCATAAGGAGGGGCAGGACTGTGACCCCCAGAAGTCAGGGACACCCCGTCCCTGCCCCCTTCCTACTCGGCCCTGCCCTTGGGAGGAATAAAACCGCCTGATTCAAGTATTTTTATATAAAAACCAGTCATTATTTATTCCTCCAAACAAGTTCTGTGGTAACAGTGACCCGACATACTCATCACATCAAGCTGCCGGAGCGGGGGGGGCTTGTCCCCTGCACCCCAGGCCCCCCTATTAGGGACCCCAAAGGCCTCGGGGTGGATGGGGAACAACCAGCGTCCCCCTGCAGCCCCAAAGTGACAAAGGGATGGAGTGTGGAGTGACTCTGGGCAGGGAGCACAGGACCCTCTGCCACAGTGTCAGGACAGTCCCCAGGTGGGGAAACATTTAAAACTCAACCAGACCCCAGGGAGCAGCCAGGGCAGGTCAGGGGGTCCTGGCCATTCTTACACGAGGTATGTAAATTATGGGGGGGGGGGGGGCTGCAGCCAGCACAGCCCAGGGAGGACCCCACACCCCTTGATGGGGGAGTGGCTCAAGGCCAAGGCTCAGTAGCACAACACGCTGAGACACAGAAGGGGGGGCAACCCCCAAAGGTGTCTCGGCTCTCCCTGAGGGGCTCTGATGTCCCTGAGGCACCAGGTGCTATCATGCCACGTTCTGTGGCTGGCAGCCACCCTGGGGGCCACCACAGTGGGGAGGACATGTCCCTGTCCCCCAGCCTAGCAGGGCTTGCTGCGGATCCGGCAGCGCTTCACGGGCAGTGGCAGCTTGTGCAGACCTGGATAGAGGGAGAGTGTGAGAGCCAGGGTGGGGGAACAGGGGGCACCCCAGCACCCATCCCTGTGTCCCCATGTCCCTGTCCTCACCGAAGGCACGGATGAGCTCGGCCTGGACTGCCCAGGAGACTTTTTTCACCAGGCACAGCGTGGTGAGCCCCGCAAAGCCCATGTTGTAGAGGAAGACAATGTAGAAATTCCCCAACCAGTTGAAGCGGCCAAAATCCCCCAGGAGGTCAAAACGGGTGATCCCTGCACAAGGGTGGGGTACACTGGTCAGGGCACCCCAATCCTGGAGACACCCCCATCCAGGCATCACCCTGGTCCCTCTGGGAAGCTCACCCAGTGTCCTGGAGAAGACGGGCAGTGCTGAGCTGAGCACCAGCAAGGAGACACAGTTCCCAATGATCTGGGGAGGAGGAAGAGGAGGTTTTGGCTGCTGCAGGGAGCCCCCAGGCTGGGGAAAGGGCTTTCCAAATGCTAGGGAACTACTGTGAGGGTCGTGCCTGGCAGTGGGACACTGTCCTCCCACATGGGGACACCACAGGGACACACTGTGGGGAATAATATCTTGCACCCCCACAGGAACACCCCAGCCCCACAGGAACACCCTGCTGCTCCCACCTTGGTGAGGGGGGTGTCCTGCCGCTCCGGCAGCAGGCGAGTGAACAACGGGGAGCTGTAGAAGCCCACAACAGAGGAGAGCATTAGGTAGCTGCAAGGAATGTTAAGGAGGAAAACAGAATGGGATGGCGCTGGGAATATTGTTGGGACACAGGGGACTTCCCTGAGGACACAACTGCCTGCCTGAAGGATACAAAATGAGGACAACTTGCAGTGCAGCTCCAAAGGAACCAAAGATGGAGAAGGAAACCTGGCCCAGGGATGCGTCCTGCAGGAAGAGGAGGGAGCAGGTTGGGGAGGAATGGTTCCCAGACCAGTGAGGCACATGGCCCTGAGCTGTCCCCCCTGTGCCATCCCCCCACCCACGTACCTGGATGCCTCGTGGCATCGCGGCATCGTCCAGCAGCAGCTCCAGGACGTGGAAGCAGACAATGAGCACAGAGATGCCCTGGGAGGAGCAGGGAGGGAGTGAGGGCAGTGGTGAGGATGGGGACAACCCTCAGCTCCCCTGGGAGCCCAGGGCCACTCACCGTCAGTGCCAGGAGGCCCAGCATGACCAGGGGATAGCCCAGGTTCCTCTGCCAGGGCGATGCTCGGTGCCGCAGCTCTGTGGGGAGGATGTGCCCAGGTGAGAGGGGAGCACAGCTCCCACCCCATGGCAGGAGATTGAGGGGGCCCCAAAGTGCCAGGATGGGGCATAACAGCCCCCACCCCATCTCCCACCCACCCTCCCTCCACAGAGCATGGACTACCAGAGCTCCCAGTGCCAAACTGGAGGGAACCCAGTCCCGGCCTTCCCCCTGCTGGGCTCCTCACCCAGCTTCCGCCTCTTGCTCCGGATGGCAAAGAATTGCTCCCGCAGCATCTCCATGTCCAGATTCAGCCAGCAAGAAGCTTTGCCTGCTATGGGGAGACCCAAGGGGCTCAGGGGGTTGAGGGCTCCTGCATGGTGGGGTAGAGGGGCCCCCAATCCACCCCATGTTCCCCTTTCCCAACAAGCAGCACCCACCAGAGCGGATCCTGTGGGACACAGCGGCTTCCTCAAACCTTGTGCAGCTCAGCTGCTCATCCAGGTCTTCCAGGAGCTGGGGATGGGTGAGAAGTCTGTGAGTGGCTGCTTGGCTGCTGGGGTGTGTAAATGACTCCCCATGCCTCAGGTGGGAGACCAAGCAGCCCTGGGGGCAGTCACCCCAAAGCTGGGGCAGAAGGATTGTGGGGGGACACCTTACCCGGGGTTTCACCAGCAGCTTCCCAGTGACTGTGAACATGGTGGAGAGGCCAAAGGGGGTGCACACTGTGGCGGGAGGAGAGGCTGAACAGGAGGTGACCCACCGTGCTACCCCTCCCCACACCCCCAGAATGATCCTGGAGGCTTCACCCCTGAACCACGGCCCCTCCAGGCCCCTTTTGCACCACAGGACCTTGGGGGACACAACTTACACAGCAAAAGCAGGACGCCAAAAAGCGAGATGCAGGAGTAGAGGTAGGGCAGATAATATTCCCAGAGATCTGTGGAGACAGATCAGGGATCAGGCCAGTGGCACCAGAGACCCCTTGTTCCATTCAGTGCCAGGGTCTGATCCTGGAGCAGGGAGAGCCTGGCACACCCCAGCAGCACCCACCGTAGAGTGACTGACGACTGGCAGCATCGTTGCCCACGATGGCAGAGGCCACCCAGACCATGCCCAGCACCAGCAGTGTCAGCAGCAGCAGCACCACCGACGTCTCATACACCCTGGCCATGATGCCCTGCAGAACCTGGGTTAGCAAGGAGTCACAGAGTGGGGGACAGGGGGGACATGTGCAGGATCACCCACCTTCTTGGATCCTGCAAACCCCTCGGACTCGGTGAAGAAGTAAGCAAAGGGCATGAGGAAGACCAGGGACATATTGGAGAAGAGGAATACCAAATTCCAGAGGCCTGGAAGAGGGGGAGCAGCAGGGAGTGAGCTCCCAGGCAGGGCAACACTGACCCAAAGATTTTGGGGCGACCTCAGGGTCACCCTGTGCACGCACCATGGATGAGGGACCCGTTCAGCCACTGGATGTAGTAGTTCTGGGGGAAGGAGAGCAGCACCTCGTTGCTGATGATGGAGAAGGGCAGGAGGAGGACGGCACCCAGTGCCACAGCCAGGGTGAAGGTACAGAGCCCCAACCTGCCAGAGGGACAAGCATCACCTCTGGGTCAGGGCTCCTCTGCGTGTCACAGCCCAGCTCTTCCACCCAGTGCCACCAGCACCCACAGTGTCCCAGCTGAGGAAGAGGCTGAGAATCAGGGAAATCAGGGAATGGGACAAGCAGGAACTTACGCAATCCTGTTCACAGCTGCATCCTCGTCATCGTGAACTGTGGGGACAAACCAAAGGGCTGGGGGAGGCAGGGCAGCCCAGAGCACCCCTCCCTGCCCCCTGCCCAAGTTCTCCCCATTCTAAAAGCTGCAGAAATCCTCCCAGGGAATTTGAGCTTTGCTCCCACCAAGGGCAGCTGGTGGGTGCCCGGCAGCAATTGGTGTCACAGCAACCAGGCTGTGGTGGGACCGGGGCTCCCAGAATTCCCGGGAAGGAACAGGAAGAACCCTCAGGAGGCTGAATGTGGCCGTCAAGGGCTGCCCTGCTGTGGCAGCTCCTGCTCTCTTACCTGCTGTGAAATCCGCATGCTTTTTAAAGTGGGTGATGATGAAGTGGCAGAGGATGTAGAGGCTGGCGAAGAGCAGGGCACAGATCTGTGGGTAGAGGGGTGTGGGCAGAGCAGGCATGCCCTGAGGGCAGCGCTCCTACCCCCAGCTCCTACCCCAGGTGATGCCACCAGCCCTGGGGCTTGCCAACTCCACCCTATTTGTTTTTCCACTCCTGGCCCTGGTTACACCTCACTCCTGTGCTCAGACCTATCTGTTCAATGGAGGCTGCACACAGGGTTCACACATGGGTGCCCACAAGCTGGCACAGCACCCAGGTCAGGGGGCTGAGAGCTCACCCCAAAGGTCTGGATCAGCCTATGCCAGCAAGTCTGTGACCCCGTGGGACATCTCTGAACTGCCTGATCCCACAGCCCTCGCCTTGCTGGCACCAGCACCCAGCAGAGCCGCGGGAACAGCCTTGAATCAGGCACCAAGGACATCTGTGGTGTCCCTCCCGCCCCCGCTGGAACACTGAGGTCAGGCCAGAGCAGGCGATGTTCAGGGAACACGGCGACCTTTCATCCCACTGGGTACGCGTCAGGAAGGGGAAAGGTTGCCAGAATCCTCCACCTTGGCACAGGTACAGTGGGGAGCAGCTGTGGCACCTCCCTTCTGTCTGACTGGGGGTCCCCAGGATCTGCCAGTGCGTAGCAGGGAGCCCCCAGAGCTGGCCCAGCTCTGGATTTCCAGGAGGGCAATGCCCAGCAGGTCCTTCTGCTCCTGCTCCCCCACCCAGTGAAGGGTTTCAGGCTGCAGGATCCCTCCTGCCATGGGCTGTACCCCATAGGCCAATGTTCTGTCTGGTGGGGGGACCCCCAACACCTCCTGTCCTCAGTGAAATCAGGTCAATTTTGTGCTGCCCATGCCAAGCCAGGCGCTCCTGGCCGAGATGCAGCTCCCTGGGATGGAGGTCTGCTCCAGGGCAGAGGTGCTGGGCTCCAGCCACCAGGTCCTCCCTGTAGGCACTGAATGGGGCTGTGGCAAGGTAGCCTCGGCACTGGCGGTCACAGCCCACTTGGCTGCCCTGCACACAGCATCCCAAGGCCCTTGGAGATGCCAGGATCAGGACATCCAGGTCATCCCCATCCCTGAGCGTGTGGCAGCAGGAGCGGAGGAGCACACCCAGCTGGCTCCCTCTGCATTACCCAGGGTTTAGGGGGCTCTGTAGGGTCCCTTCGTGCCGACATCGAGCTGCTGGCTTGGGGACAAAGACAGAGCCAGGATCCTGGAATGGGGCTGGCCCGGCTGTGATGCCACTACAGCAAAGCACCCACTGTCCACAGCACAACGGGACCGCAGCTGGCACTGCTGCAGGCGGCAGAGGGGTCACGGCAGGGGCTCAGCAGGGTCCAGCCCTGGGACCCCGCTATCTCCTGGGCACACGCAGCCGCCCACGGCGGCTCCGGCCCCGATAAGCAGGAGGCGTGGAACACTGCCACAGCCGGGCCGGAGAGCTGCCACCGGGGATCCCGACCGTCCCATGGAGGGCTGCGACCTCCCAGCCACCCTCCCACCTCTCCCCGCCACACCGGGCCCCTTCCGGGCACTCACGATGCACTCGCGGACCCTCTCGTGGAAGAGCTGCTCCCGCACGGCCAGCGCGTCCTGCTCCACAGGAGCCATACTGCGGCCAGCATAGCATGGCACGGCCGGCCGGGGCTGCTGCGGGCAGGGGCAGGACGGCAAGGCCGGTACCGCCACCTCGGCCCGGCCCCTCCGGTACCGCCGGGAATCGCCGCTCTGAGCCCGCCGGGTCCAGCCCCGCCCCCTCGGTGGCCCCGCCCACCGCGTCCGGTCCCCGCTACAAAGTATCCCCTCCCGCGCGGCCAGAATGGGCCCAGCAAGCCCCGCCCCCTGCCGCCCATTGGCTCTTCGGCTTGAATGAGGCGAAGTTCATTGGTCGAAGTGCGGCGCGCCGCGCGCTGATAGGCTGAGCCCGCCCACCGCTCCCACGGGCCCGCGGCCCCAGCGAATCCCCCGGAATTAGGGGCAGGGATGGAGCTAATCCCGGGACAGGGCTAATCCCGGGACACGGTTTATCCCGGGACACGTTAATCCCGAAGAGCCGCGGGGGGAAGGGCTGGGCTCCCAAGCGCTGGGGGCACCAGGCAGGGTATGGACCCCCTGGGGGCATTCAGACAACTCATGAAGGAGCCCCGCAGTACCTAGGGTGAGGCCCCAATCTGTGGAGCACAGGGATGTGGGGGCATCACCCCCCCAAGCTAGCGGAGCAGGGAAGGGCTGGCCAGCTCGGGTAGCAGCAGTACCATGCCAGCTGCCTCACTGGGCACAGACAATAGGGACAGTCTGTTCCCATGGGATGGGGCCAGGCGGCTGGGGTGAGAGCAGGCGCTGACACAGAAGGTTTGTATCCGACACAGTGTAGCTTCTCTTAAAGCCTTTTATTCACAGACACGCTACAGACACATGGAAAATCTGCATGATCACATCCGAGAGGGCAGCACACCCTTGGCCGCGCCCACGGGGCCAAACCCCACGCAGTGCACAAGGAAGCTCAAGTGTTTAAAAGCAGACATTTCATGGACATGCGACAGTGACAGAAGGAACCCAGCATTTAGTATTCCTCCCCTTCCTCCTCTCCTTCCCCTTCCACAGAATCCACTCCCACCTCCTCATAATCCTTCTCCAGGGCAGCCATATCCTCAGGGCATACCGAACTCTCCCGCCGCCAGGCCGAACAGCCCGCTTGGCGTACATCAGGTCAAACTTGTGGTCCAGGCGGGCCCAGGCCTCGGCGATGGCCGTGGTGTTGCTCAGCATGCACACGGCACGCTGCACCTTGGCCAGGTCGCCCCCGGGCACCACCGTGGGAGGCTGGTAGTTGATGCCCACCTTGAAACCAGTGGGGCACCAGTCCACAAACTGGATGGTGCGCTTGGTCTTGATGGTGGCGATGGCGGCGTTGACATCCTTGGGCACCACGTCCCCACGGTACAGCAGGCAGCACGCCATGTACTTGCCGTGCCGGGGGTCACATTTCACCATCTGGTTGGCCGGCTCGAAGCAGGCATTGGTGATTTCAGCCACTGAGAGCTGCTCGTGATAAGCCTTCTCAGCAGAGATGACCGGGGCATAGGTGGCCAGCGGGAAGTGGATGCGGGGATACGGCACCAGGTTGGTCTGGAATTCTGTCAGGTCGACATTCAGGGCTCCGTCAAAGCGCAGTGAGGCTGTGATGGAAGACACGATCTGGCTGATGAGGCGGTTCAGGTTGGTGTAGGTGGGACGCTCGATGTCCAGGTTGCGGCGGCAGATGTCGTAGATGGCCTCGTTGTCCACCATGAAGGCACAGTCGGAGTGCTCCAGGGTGGTGTGGGTGGTGAGGATGGAGTTGTAGGGCTCCACCACAGCTGTGGACACTTGTGGGGCCGGGTAGATGGAGAACTCCAGCTTGGACTTCTTGCCATAGTCGACAGAGAGCCGCTCCATAAGCAGGGAGGTGAAACCAGAGCCGGTGCCACCACCAAAGCTGTGGAACACCAGGAAGCCCTGCAGCCCTGTGCACTGGTCAGCCTGCAAGGTGGGAAGAGGAAAACACGACCAAACTGTCAGTAATTCTTAACTTCAGCTTCTACTGACTTGTCCAGGAAGACACATATTTCTTCCAAGGATCTTAGGCTTTTGGGGCATCTCTGCCAGATCCACTTCCAGCCACAGCACCATGGGATTCAGCATGAGCTACCCTCAGGAGAAGGGACCCCTTCTTGCCCTCTCCCTTCACCTGCTTCCTCCTATGACCCTGGCTTGAGGGAAGGGGGAATCCACTAGAGCTGCCCCACCAAGAGTTAAATACTCAGCACAGCTGCTCATAAGCAGTTGGTCAAGCAGGATCAGAGTCCAGATCAAGGAGAAACCTCACATGACCTTAAAAAAGGGATGAAATAAGGTTTTCCCAGGGACAGAAATGACACACAATCCCACAAGCCCCATCACACCTCTAGAACATGCCATGTTCAGGATGCACATCCTGGCCTGGTGGGGTTGCAAGGCCCTGAGTAAAAGGATTCAGGTCAAGGGGAAGGGAAGGGGCTGATCCTGATCACTTAGAGGATCCAGACCCCATAGGGAGCCAGGATATGCTGCGGGCTGACACATGACTCACAACAAATCCATCCAGATCCTGGAGGCACAACAGGGGTCATGCAGATCCCACCAGGAAGGCAAGAGGTCTCTCCTGGCAAAGCCCCACAATCTACCCCAAATTGCTGCTGGGCTGAGAAGGACCTGCCAAGGACACCTGGAGCTTCCCTCTGTCCCCACATCCCCCCATAGGCATGTACCCACCCCATAAGACCCCACAGGACACTCACCAGCTTGCGGATGCGGTCAAGGACCAGGTCGATGATCTCCTTCCCGATGGTGTAGTGCCCGCGGGCGTAGTTGTTGGCCGCATCCTCCTTGCCCGTGATCAGCTGCTCGGGGTGGAAGAGCTGCCGGTACGTCCCCGTGCGCACCTCGTCTGCGGGGACAGCCCCGGTTCCCGTTAGCACCCAGCACCCGCTGCTGCCAGCGCCCGCCCCGACGGCCGCCCCCCGCACGCTCACCGATCACCGTGGGCTCCAGGTCCACGAACACGGCCCGGGGCACGTGCTTGCCGGCGCCCGTCTCGCTGAAGAAGGTGTTGAAGGAGTCGTCTCCCCCGCCGATGGTCTTGTCGCTGGGCATCTGCCCGTCGGGCTGGATGCCGTGCTCCAGGCAGTACAGCTCCCAGCAGGCATTGCCGATCTGCACGCCCGCTTGGCCCACGTGGATGGAGATGCACTCGCGCTGTGGGGGCACANCCGCTTGGCCCACGTGGATGGAGATGCACTCGCGCTGTGGGGGCACATGGCACCGGCTCAACCCTTTTGTCCCCTCTCTGTCCCACCCCAGCACTCACTGGGCTGGGAAGGGCCCCTCCCCAAGGCTGGCTGGGGCCAGATCCTGCCCAGATGCACCCATTGTTTGGGGGCTGGGGATGCACCCACTGAGCTCTGCTTTGGTGGTCTCATCCTGTTCCCCCTCCCCAGAAGCTAAAACCCCGCACCAGTTGGTGCCCTTCACCCTACACATCCCACAGAGTCAGAAATTTGGGTTCCCCGAGGTTATTGCAGGTCCCCAGGGTTATTCCCAGTCCCCTCCGTGCCTGGTTTCCATGTGGACAGGGATGCTTAAACCCCATGTGCTGATGGCTGCCCATTATTCTCCTTTCCCAATTCAGGGACATCCCCATATTCCAGGGAACATTTATTTTTTTTCCAGTGCAGAGTGTGCTTAGCTTCAAGGGTCCCATCCTTCCCCTCCACAGAGCTACAACCCTGCCCTCTGGGGGATATAGAGATCTCACAGGGGCTCAAGCTCAGCACCCCCAAACCCCAGTTGTGTCCCAGTGCCACCCCAACAAATGGCTAAGCTTTGCTACAGCCACGCAGGATCCGAGAAGGGAGGCGCGGGGTGACAGCCGTGTTTGGGAACAGACTGCAGCCACCTGTGGGCAGCGCTCTGGGGGTCCCGCCACCCCGCAGCTGCCACCATCTGCTTCCAAATGGCGCCCAGGGAGGACATTTTCCAGCCGGGCAGCCTGGGCAGGGCGAGGTCGGGAGGAGGAGGAGGAGGAAGAGGAAGCTGAGCGCAGCAGCGCCTGCACCAGCTGACCCGAAACCGCGGGGATGGGCCGATGGCGTCACCCCCGGGGGGTCGCGCACATTCCCGGCCGCTCCCTGCCCCGCACCACCTGCTCGGCGCGTTCCTCTCAACCGAGGCGGGGGGGACACCGCGGTTTGGGGGAGATCTGGAGCGGAGGGAGACCCGCATGAACCCCCCCATCTCAGGAACCATGGAGCGGGATCCGGCTGGGTGCCGGGGGGCGCGGGCACAAAACAGGGAACCTCGTGCTCCAGGGACGGGTGAGGTTTGAGGGGGGGGTCCAGGGATGGATTTAGGGGGGAAGGGGAAGTATGCGGGAGGGGCGGGGCTGTGCCCCCGGCGAGGGGCGGGGCCGTGCCCCCGGCGCGCGCCTTCCCGCGCGCGGGAACGGTAACGGTCGGGCTGACCCCGCCCCCGCCGGTGGGCTACCGGAGACCACGTGCGGCCACCCCAGGAGTGCTGACCCCCTCTCCAAGGGGTGCTCCCTCCGTCAAGGACCTCACCCCCAATCCCTGCTCAACACCCGCAGCCTCTGCTCTACCCACCCACGGCTCCTACCGTAACCGCCCCCCCATCCCATCCCCTCCCAACTTTCCGACTTGCTCCCCCCACCCTTAAACCCCTCAGCTCTTTTTCCCACCCCCCGAATTCTCCCCCCCGCCACTATTTCCCCCCTCCTTTCCTACGCACCCATTCTCCCCCCATGCCCTGCACTCCCCAGATCCAGCCCTTCTCCTCCTTTAACCCGCCATGTCCTGGGCCCGTGCCCCCTCCCCATTTCTCCAGCCCCCTCCCCTCACCATGGCTGCGGCTTGGTTACTCGTCCCGACAAGCAAGGAATCGACGCAAGTACCAGCTACCGCCGCCCCCGGGCGCCCCCCTATATACCGGCCCGGGGGGCGGGCAGAGCGCCCCCGCCCCGCGCTCCTATTGGCCTCAGCGCCCGTCCATCAGCGCACCGGCACCGCCGATTGGCTGAGGCGCGTGGCGTGCTCCGCCTCCTCCACCCTCCGCGCTGCGGGGCTGGGCTGGGCTGGGGGGGGAAGGAGGGACGGGGACCCTCCCGCCGCGGGGTGCAGCCCCCTCCTCCCTCCCCCCCCGGCTTGCCAAGGGCCCCCCGTACGGGGAGTGCGGTGTAAGGGGGGGGTCTGACCTTCCTGTGGTCGTCTTCCCCCCCCATAATGCGTTTGTCGCGTAAGATGGGGGGGGGGGGCACAGCCGTTCCCGCCCGTCCCCCCCGCCCTTTCCGCCGCCCCTCCCGCCCGGTGCGGCTCCGCTGCGGAGGAAAACTGCGACATGGAGTGTGGGGGGGTGGCGGCACGTGCTGCCGCGCCCGGTGTCGTTTCCCCCCCGTCCCCAGGGTGTTAATCGGCTTCTCCGGATGGACCCCCCCCCAACGGACCCCCCCCCCCCCGTCTGCACCGCTCCGCCACCCACCCCCACCCCGCCCCGGCTTATTTGCACCCCGGGGGTCCCTCCCAGACCATCTGCAGCCTGCGCAGCCCCCCCAGCACCCCCCAAGTCCATCTGCACCACCCCCGGGTCCCTCTCAGGCCGTGTGGATCCCACTGCGATGGGGGGCTCCCCCTTTGGGGTTCGCACACCGGTGGGGCGGACCCCGCTTTTCAGCGTGGGGTTTGTCTCAGCCATGTCCGCAGCACGGGCTGGGGGGGAACCCATAAAACAGGGGTCCCATTGTGTCCCCCAACATGGAGCAGGTTGTGAGGCCACGGTGAGCACCGTGGGGAGCCAAACAGAGAGGAAGGGGCGGGGGGGCCATCCCCAGCCCCCACCTAATCCGCGGAGCTATTTGCACCCAATAATCCGCCTTCCTGTTTTGCCAAGAGCTTTGCGGAAAACCCAGCGGCCGCTTCGGCAGCCAGCACACGCTGGCCAGGGGGGGCTCCCCCCGCATCCCCTCCAGCCCCACCGGAGCCACCCCACGCCGGGGTCACCGGCCAGCTGAGCCCAACCGGGGGCTGGCGCGGCAGCATCCGCCGCAGCTGCACTGCAGCGCTGACGTGGCTCCCCGCCATTTGCCTCGCCGGCCGCATGGCCGCTCCGGTTCCACCGGCAAGGAAGGGGCTGCTCTCCTTCTTCCTAAACCTGCCCGCTCCAGGCTCCCACCCCGCTCTCAATGCGGGGGTCCCGGATGGCATTTGGGGGTCAGCTCGGTTCTGAGCGCTGCGGCAGCGCTGGAGGAGCTGCTGCCGGTTCTGTTCTTTGGGGTTTATTGGATGGGTGGTCCCGGGGTGGTGGTGGGGAAATTGTTACACATTCCCCCCCCTTCCTCCCTTCCAGATTCCCCGTGCGTCACGTCACCTCTGGAATGGTGTTACGACAGTGTTTTGAGTCGCTCTGAGAATCACCGGCAAAAGCAGGTTTAATGTTAAAGTGAAAGTGCGACAAAATTCACTGGCGCCTTGCCTCTGTGACTCACTCGGTAGTGAAAGCCGGCACAGGAAAATGGGGCTACGATTGAATATCGACCAAAACTAAAACTGGCCAAAAACGACCTAAGAGGAGCGTGGGGAGGTGAAAAGAATGATAAGGATAAAATGGAATAATAATTGAGATCCTCCCTCTGAGTAAGAAGGGGCAGAGTGAACCCCCTGCCCCATTGTCAAACTGAGCACTGGGTGTGACAGTTTGAGCCTAAAGGTTTCAAAGCACTTAATCCAGAGCTTAATTTAAATAATTTACGAGCAGATTCATATGATATTTACCATAGGCACAATAACACACAGGCCTATTTTATTTATGAATCTAAAGCACTTAAGAATCTGAGAGCAACAATCCTAGCATATATGCTATAGAATATTCACCCTTGCACACACACATGCCTGAAGAGCACGTACAGGTGTAAATACCTGTGGAAAATCCATCTTGAGCTCAGTATTGACATCTGTACCTTTGTATCTTCTCAGCAGGCCAAGGGCTGAGCCCCAAGTTCTAAGGGATCAGCCCAAGCTCTGTTGCTCATCCTGGGAGAATCCCAAACTTGTGAACTCACCTGAGAGTTGTCCTGCCTGCTGTGGTCCAGGTGAACTCAGGGGGTCTCACTCAGGACTTGCTGATTGTAACATTGCAAGGGTTAGGGGTTTTTTTGTCATCCTAATTTTCTATGCTGGCTACAATTTGGATCTTTCTTTGAAAGTTTGATAACAAACACGTCACGCTTGTGTTGTTCTTCAGAAAAAATTACTTCCCAAGGCTGTTCCTTAAAATCAAGGAGTTGGTTTGACAACACAAGTTCGTGGGAGCTGACAGGGTTGATGATGAACTCGAGGAGCTTGGCCCAGGTGCTGCTCATCAAGGCCTAGCCTGAGCTCACAGAGCAGAAGAGGGAGGGGCACACTGCCAAAATGAGGGTCCCTGGGGTCCCTCCCCCAGCTGCAGCACCCGCTCAAGTTTCACTCCGTCTTCAACTTCCCCTTCATTATTTATCCCTGTGTGAAGCCATGAGGGATGGGGTAAAAGGATAGGAAAGGGAGGATAAAGAGGCTCCCCCCATTCAGGGGGGGCTACTACTACATTTCCCTCTTCCCCCCACCACCAGTGGCTGAGACCAAAGGGAACAACTCTTCGTTCCTAAAAGAGCCAGAGGAACTTAGAGACATACTCTGGTTGTGTTTGGTGAGCCTGGTGTGTCCCCAGACTCCGAGGTGGATGAGAGGAACCCTCTCATCACCAGCACTCCCACCTGTGGTGGGCAGAGCATCCCCTCCCCACCCCCAGGCAATGCAGCCCCTCCCCTGCTCAGGAGGGGGAGGTAGCAGAGATACCAAAGACTTGAGCCAAACAGGAGGGGCTTCAGGGATCTCCAGCCCACCCACCCAGAGGAGTTAAGGCCCCCAATGTGCTCACGTGGGGGGCACTTGACTCCTCATACTAAGAATACCCAACCCTCCCCACTTCGCCAGCCCTTGGGGTGGGGGCACAACACCAAGACTAGCAGGATGAGGAAGGAACATGGGTTTGGGAGGGTCTGCAGGGTGCTGGGCTCACCACAACCACTGGCACACACTCAGGGACAGGGTGGAGACCCTGGGTACAGGCAGGGACTGCAGAGCTGTGTCACGTGCTGGTGGGGACAGTGTCAAAGCCAGGCAGGGACATCGCCACAGGGAGTGAAGACACCAGAGCCAGGGTAAGATGAAAAAGAAGGGAGGAGAAGAGGGCAAGGGGAGAAAACAGAGGATGAAAAAAGAAAAGACAAACGAGAGAAAAGAGAGAAGGAAAACAAAAGGAAAGAAAGGAAAGAAGTAAGCAGAAACAAAAAAGGGGAGGAGGCGACAAAAGAAAAGGGAGGGCAGAATAGGGGGGAGAGAGCAAAAGGGAGAGACGAAGAGAAGGCGGGAAAGAAGGAGGGCAAAGAGAGGAGAAGGGGAAAAAGAAGGCAGGGAGGAGAAAGAGGAGGGAAGGAGGGAGGAGAAAGAAGAACGAAGGGGAAGAAGGAGAAGGAAGGGAGAAAGAACAACCCAAGAAAGGAAAATGAGAAGAAGGAGGAAGAGGAGAGATGAGGGGGGAGAAGGGAGGAGGATAAGAAAAAAGAAGGAAGGGCAGGAGACAGGAGAGAGGGAAGAAGATACATGGAATAAAGGAAAGAAGACAGAAAGAGAGGGGAAGGAGCAAGGGGAGGGGGAAGGAGAAAATAATGGGGGGAAGAAAGAAAAGAAAGAGAGGAGTGAAAAGGAGTTACGGAAGAAGGGAGAGAGAAAAGAAAAGAAGAGGGAACAGAGGGAGAAATGGAAAGCAGGGAGGAAGGAAAAAGAGGACGAGGAGGGAAAAGGAAGTCAGAAATGAAGAAGAGGGAACGAGGAGAGAAAGAAGGAAGAGAGAAAGAAGAAAAAGGAGGAGGGGGGGACGGGAGAGAAGAGGAGGAGGAGGAAGGCCAGGAGGACAGACAGGAAAGAAGGTAGAAAATAGAGAGAGAAAAAGAGCCATGCCGACAAAGAGATTTAGGGTCACGAGGCAGAGCTAAGGTGGCAGAAAGGAACGGGGCGAGGAACGGCAGGAGTGACAGGATAGACTATAGTGTAGGGGGGAAAAAGGAGGTAGAGTAAAAGGAGAGTAAAGTAAAGAGGAAAGCTCCGTCAATCGATTTGTCACCCGGTGGCTTGCTCCCACGCGTTCCGCCTACCGCTACGTCTCTCTCTCCCTCTCC
>CM031861.1:63807197-63826938 GCA_018697195.1 Certhia americana
CTCCTTGGAATGATGTGCTCATTGAAATCCCTTTAGGGGCTTCTAAAAGAGGATTTTCCCCCCACAGCCCCATTCTGTTGCATGAGAAAACAGGACGATTTAAATCCCGAGATTATTGTGGCATGATGAATTTAAACCCCCACCCTTAAAAGCCTGAGGAATGCATTGAGGCAAAAGCAGAGCACCAGGATCCATGGGAGCTGCTCCTGTGAGCGAGGTGTGCCCTCAGTGTTTGGATGCTCCTGAGATTGCTGAGCACTGCTGTTGGAGGCAAAGGCTGGATCTGCTTTGGAGTTGGGTGATGGAGGAGAAATTCCAGCAGCAGGGTCAGGCTGGGAGGAGGCTCAAATCAGATCCCAGCCCCGTTCTGTGCCAGCAGGAGGTGGATATTTTGGGTTAGAAAGGAAAAACGGGACTGTTTACCCTCCCCCTGTCCTTTGAGAGGGTTCTGAGCTCCCTCTGGAGCGCTGTGGATTCATGGAAGCTGCCGAGGGCATCTGTGTTGTGTCTCACGTCAGTGCCAGGCTGGGGAAGTGCCACTCGTGAGTCACAGGAATCTCGCCCTCGTGTCCTCCCCCTTTGGAGCCAAAACAAATCCCAGCCTCTCCCCTCGTCAGGGAGGGCAGATGGAGTCCCCAGAGCCTGTCCATCCCCATCTGTGGTGGCAGGGCAAACAGAAGAGGTGTGACATCCTAGGAGGGGGTGGGGATGTTCCAGGTGTCCTCAGGAATGTGTGTGACATCCTGGAGAGCAGGGATTGCCCCGGGAGTGCCCAGGAATGTGGTGAAAACCTGGAGATGGGGGCTGCTGCTCTGGGGGTCCCCAGAAGGGTGTGGTTGGACCCTGTCAAAGCCATTCCAGGTGCTGGAGGGACACTTTGGGATCAAGACATCACACTGGGCTCCAGGGGATGTGTCCCACACCTTGTCCTCAGCAGTTCCAGCCGGGATCATGGCATTCCAGCAGGAGGAGGAGGGGGTTCCTGGGGGTGTGTTGGTGGCTGAGGGTCCCATTGGTGTTCCCACTCCTCTTCCTCCTCCCTGCCTTTCTCCTGCCTTTCCTGCTGCTTCAGAGGACTGCAATCTCCTCATTCCCCTCCTGATGAGCCACTCCGCTGTTTTCCCTGCCAGGACCTGGACGTGGTGGGTGATGGGATGCAGTGCCCCCCATCCCCTCTGCTCTTTGACCCTTCTGTGACCCTCGATCCGTCCCTGCGGGACATGGCCGAGGCTCCCATCGACATCCTGGCCCTGGAGGAGCCGGACAGGGGCAGCTCCTCCACCCCTCTCGTCCCTCCTGCCGAGGGGCCTGCGCAGGTATGGCCAGGTGGGACTGCCCCCCTCCCACCTCGGGGTGGGTTTTTCCCAGCAGGAACATCCCTCCTCTTCCTCTTGGGGGGGGCTCCTCTCCCACCACTCCCCCACCCAGCAGCTCCAGAGTTTGGGTGTGCCCATGGTCTGGATGGCATTAGGAGTGACAGGGTGGGTGTGGGTGGCAGCCAGAGGCCAGCCCCCGAGGTGGCTCTGTGGGTGGCTCAGTGGCCACCCTTGTCCTGGCCATGGATGTCCTGGGAATGTTTGGGACATTGGGGCTTGCCTGCTGCTGGAACCTCTTAATTCCAGCTGGGGGTTTTTAGGGGTGTTGTTTCCCAGGCCAGGGATTCACTTTTCTTCCTTGGAGTCTTACTTTTCACTGGAATAACTGAAATTTGCTCCTGGAGCCTGTCCACAGGGACAGGTGATGTCACCCACCCCTCCTCTCCTGTCATTCCTGGTGGAGTGAAATCCAAGTTTTGGGGTGGGTGGGGCGCACAGCCCAGGCTCTGACTGAAGACCCCCAGTTTGCTGTAGCTGTTGGTTTCAAGCAGGAGCCCAGAGGAAATGTCTCCCGGTCTGTTGGTGCTCCCATCCTGTGGAATGACCAATTCGTGTGGGAGCAACACTGTCCCAGGCTGTGTCCCACTGCTGCCAACACCCCGTCTCTGTCCTGTCCCCAGCAGAGTCACCTCCCGTACCAGCCGGGGCTCCGGGATGAGCAGCAGCCAGAGGAAACTGCCTCATCCACCCCGGCCCGGGGAGCAGCTGCCAACGGGAGCCTGGAGCCGGGGGCTGTGAGCTGAACCTGGCAGCACCGAGGTCTCCACACCCAGGGGACCCTCAGCGTGGGATTTGGGGACACTCGAGTGCTGGAGTCCTGCCCCAGTGCCGGGATGAGCTGCAGCTCCAGCTCCTGCACTGATTCCTGGAGCCACAGGGATCCCTGAAACCCCAGGATGGGGTCTGCAGACCCTCCCATCCTCTGTGGGGACGGGGCGGGGGGGAGGGAAATGGCAGAAGTTGTGGGATCCTTTGCCACACCCTGATGTGCCCTGGGAGGGGTGATGTGGCTCTGTGATGTTTTGGGGAACAGAGGTTCTGTCCCAGGGGCTCCCCCAAAATAAAGTGATGGAGGTGGGTGCTCCGTGTCCCTGTGTCGTGTGGGTGAGCTGGAGGATCCGGGGGTGATCTGGGGGTGCCCTGGGGTGCCCTGGGGTGCTGGGTGTCCTCCCAGGGAGGGGGGACCCTGCTGCTGCTGCTGCCGGACCCCGACTCCTCTACGGGGGGGGTTCTTGGGGGTCACCGTTTATTTCGGTCTCGGCTGCCGTGGTGGGGCGGACACACTCGGTGCGGGGGGAGCTCCGTGGGGCGCGGTTCGGGCCGGTCCCATCCGGGCCAGCCGCGATCCGGTGCTCGGTACCGATTCCCTCCGGGAGGGAGGAGGGGCTGGGAGTACCGGCTCCGTCTCGGGCGGCTCCGGGGATCACGGGAAGGGGGGATTCGGGGGGGGCTGCCCGGGGCGCGGATTGGCGGCGGCGGGGGCGCAGGGCGGGGCCGGCCCGGTGGAGCCATGACGTCACCGCCGCCGCCGGTCCCGCCCCGGTCCCGGTCCCAGCCCCGGCCATGCCGTCCCGGCCCCGGCCCTGGCCCCGCCGTAGCCCCCGGTGAGTCCGGTCTCTCCGCGGCGGGGGGACCGGGGGGGGTCGGGCCGCTCCTGGGGGGCACCGGAGGCGGGGGGACATCCGTGGCCTCTGGGCACCGGATCGTGCCGTGGGAGGGTGGGGTTTGAGCCCGGGGAAACGGCGGGGGTGGCCCGGTCGGTGGTGTTCCGCATGTCCCCGGTGCCTCCCCGTTGTGTCCTCGGCTCTCCTCGCTGTCCCCGGTGCATCCTGGGGTGTCCCCGCTGTCCCCAGAGCATCTCGCCTGTCTCTAAGGGGTCCCCACGGCATCCTGGCTGTCCCTGGGGTGTCCCCAGTGCATTCCGGCTGTCCCCAGGGTCACCAGTGCATCCTGACTATCCCTGGTTTGCCCCCAGTGTCCCCATTGCACCCCGGCTGTCCCCAGTGTCCCCATTGCACCCCGGCTGTCCCTGGGGTGTCCCCAGTGTCCCCAGTGCATCCTGACTCTCCTTCGGGTGTTCCTGGTGTCCCCGCTGCACCCTGACCGTTCCTGGCATGTTCTGACTGCACCCTGACTGTCTCTGCGGTGTCCTCTGTGTCCCCACTGCATCCTGGGTGTCCCTGGGGTGTCCCCCCCTGTCCTTCATCCCACCCGCCGGTCCCCAGTGTCCACAGTACACCCCAGTTGTCCCCTGCATGTCTCTTGTCCCCACCACATCCTGACTATTCCCGGTGTCCCCACCGCATCCCTGGCTGTCCCTGCGTGTCCCTGGCGAGTCCCAGCTGTCCTCGATGAGTCCCTGCACCCCGAGGCTGTTTCTCTAGCACATCCCACTTGTCCCCGGTGTATCCCGGCTGTCCCCAGGGTGTCCTTGCTGTCCCTGCTGCATCCTGACTGTCCCCAGTGTGTCCTGGCTGCGCCCAGAACGGCTCGGCAGGGTTGGGGACACTCGGGGCTGTCACCCCATGTCCCTGGGCTGTATCCAGTGCATCCTGGCTGCCCCCAGAACAGCTCAGCAGGGCTGGGGACACTCGGGGCTGTCACCCCATGTCCCTGGGCTCAGCATGGGGACCCTGGTGTGGGACAGGCCAGGGCCAGCTCGTCACAGCCACGCTGGCACGTCCTGGGCTGAGGTTTGGGCACGTGCCGTGTCCCCACGTCGTGTCCCCACAATGCCCGGGGCAGCGGGGACCAAGTGACTGGGGGTTACTGGGGAGGGGACACGGGCTCTGGGTGGCCCTGGCTGTGCTGGAGCCGTGTCCCCCTCCCCACAGGGACCCTCTCGCTGCCCCCGCGGGGCCCCTCGCTGGGGGAGGGGATGGCCGAGCTGTCCATCTGTCGGGGCCCCCCCGGCTGTCCCCGCCGGGGGCTTGGGGGGGCCGCGGGCTGCTCTTCCCCTCCAGACAGAGCCTCACTTCCCCCCGTGACGCAGCCGGAGCCGCCGGCCCCGGGGCCGCTTCCTGCGCGGGGGGCAGGCGAGGGGCCCACGGGCACCTCGGGGACAATGGGGACCACAGGGACCCGCGTGGGTTCGGCCCACGGGCTGCAGGGGTCGGGGACAGCACGTGCAAGGTCTGCCCGTGTCCCTCAGACCTTCCCCTTGTCCCTCCATCACCTCCAGACTCTCTTCTTGTCCCCCTCATCACCCCCAGACCCTCCTCGTGTCCCCTCCGGTCTCCCTCGTCCAGCTGACACCCCCCCCCCCCTCCCCGCCGCGGTGCCGTGGGGTCCGGGTGAACCGGGGACGCGTGGCCCCGTGTGAACCCCCAAACCCCAAACCTCCCCCTCGAGGGTCGGGGGGTGGAGGCCACGGCCGGGGGGTCACGGCTCGGCTCCGCGTCCGCAACACCGGGGGGCTCCCCGAGGGGTCCCCGGGCAGTCCCTCCAGAGGGTGCGGGATGCCCCGTGGGGATCCCGCAGTGCTTTGCTCTGTCCCTCCGGCGGTGCCCGGTGCCCTGTGGGGATTCCCGGTGCTTCCTCTCTCGGGATGATTCCCGGTGCGCCGGTGCCGCCGCTCCCGGGGGCCCCAGCGCCGGTTCCCCGGGGTTGGCGCTGGCGGAGCCGCGCACCGGGGGAGGCGGTGGCTCCATCCCAGCTCCTCCCCGGCCGCGGCGGGAAGGCGGAGCCGCCGCCGCCGCCTCCCAACAATAGCGCGGCCGGGCCGGGCCGGGATGGAAACGCCGCCGTCGCCGGGACCGGCCCCAGGGCCGCTCTGAGCCGAGACTGGCGGCGCCGCCGGGAGCCCCGGGCGTGAGTACGGGCAGGGACCGGTGCTCAGCGCAGGGACGCAGTGGCACCAGCGGCGGGGGGAGCCCGGGTGGAGCGGGGGGTGTGCGGCACTGGGGGGGCCCGTCTGTATGCCGAGGGTCCTGTGCACCGGGGCTGCGCATCCCGGTGCCCCGGGACCGGGGTCAGTCCCGGGGGCGCTGCATATCCCGGTACCCGGGAGGTGCTGCACATCCCGGTGCCCCGGGGCTGGTGCCGATTCCGGTCTCAGTGGTCCTGCGCATCCTCGTGACCCTGTGCCGGTGGCGGTCCCGGTCCTTTGGACACACCGGTGCCCCGGGGCTGATGCCGGTCCCAGTCCCAGTGGTGCTGCACATCCCGGTGCCCCAGGGCTGGTGCTGCTCCTGGTCCCGGGGCCGGGCGTGCTGTGCATCCCGGGGCTGATCAGCTTCCCCTGTACCACCGGAAAGGAGGTGGGCAGCAGGAAGGGTCCCTGCGGCTCTTGGTGGGGTCAGGACTCGGCCCTCGGGGTCTTTCGAGGCTCAAATCCCCCTCCTCAGCCCACTTCTCCCTGACAGGTGACACCGCACAGGGACGGGGCTGGGGACATCGGAAGCCAGGTAAGAGAGGGCTGGACTGTGCAGGGCCTGAGGGTTCTTCAGGCCAGGTGCCACCAGGCAGGGGCCAGCAGGGCCCCCGTGGTGATGCGTGTCCCCTGCAGCAGTGATGTCGGAGAGCGTGGCCGAGGCGCCGGGAGCCGGGAGCCCAGCAGCTCTGGGTGAGACGGGCACCAGCCATGAGCTGCTGCAGCGCCTGCGGGAGCTGGAGGTATGCACCAGGAAACGGGACCACTGGGTGGCTGTGGCTGGTGCCACCAGGCTGCTGTGGCCACTGAAGTCATGGCCATGGCCACCATGCAGCCAGTGCCAAGAGCCAGCTGTAGCCAGTGCCATGGAGCCCGCAGACCAGACACCACGATCACCATGGGTGATGGGTTGCACTTGCCAGCTTTCCATGGCCTTCATGTGCCACTGCTCCTGGGGTAGCTCCATCCTGCCACGTGTGGCCTGGAGTCCCACCAGGAGACAGAGGGTCTGCATGGTGCCATGGGGATGTCCACTGTGTCCCCTGAGCTGGCCCTGCTCTGTTCTAGGCAGAGAACTCAGCTCTGGCCCAGGCCAATGAGAACCAGCGTGAGACGTACGAACGCTGCCTGGACGAGGTACTGGAGAACACTCACACACCAAGTACATGTGTGCACACATATGTGCTGGGGTATGAGGCTGTGTGTGCCCCGTGCCCCACCCCAGACCTTCCCTCTTCTCCCCAGGTTGCCAACCACGTGGTGCAGGCTCTGCTCAACCAGAAGGTCAGTGTCAAGAAGGCAGGAGGGGGTCAGGGGGCTGGGAGGATGCTGAGGGGTTCCGGGGATCCTGGCTGACCCCCTCCACCCCGGCCAGGACCTGCGTGAGGAGTGCATCAAGCTGAAGAAACGGGTCTTCGAGCTGGAGCGGCAGAACCAGGTGCTGAGTGACCTGTTCCAGCAGAAGCTGCAGCTCTCCACTGGGTCCCTCCCTCAGGTATGCCTGGGGCTGCATTGGGGCTGTGGGGGGCTGGGCATGGGGCAGAGCCCCCCCTAAAGCTTAACCCAGCACCTCTCTCCTCTCCAGCTGCCACTGCACCCGGTGCCAGTGCCCCCGGATGTCCCAGTCGCCCCCCAGCCAGGATCTGCTGAGCAACAGCCCCCCCCTCTGCTCCCTGGCCTCTGTCTGTCCCTGCCTGAGGTGGGTACTGGTGTTTCCAACCCCTTCCTGTCCTAGTGTCCCCCTCTCTGTGCTGTGTCACCCCCTTCCCCGTTGCTTTTTCTCAGTCACCAGGCCTGTTACATGTGGCTTCCCAGGCTCACCGTGTCCTCTCCTGTCCCCCCTCCCTGCATTTGTGGTGTCTTCATCCATGTGCCTGTGGCATCATACTTTCAACAGTGTCCCTGTCCCTGTGGTCCCTGTGGTGTCACCACTCCAGATCCATGGTGTCCACCTCCCCAAGCCCCTTTATTTGTGGTGTCTCTGGCTCCAAAACCCATTGCCCCAGATGTCCCTGTCCCCATTGTGTCCCCATCCCAAAGCCTATTGTGTTCTCTGTGTTTCCAGAGTGTCCCCCTCTGGTACCAGTGGCCTCAGTGCCAGGTGCTCACAGGGTGATGGTGCCCGGTCCCCACAGGTGCTGCCACCAGTGCCATCGGGCAGCCCTGGGCTCAGCCCTGGTGCCCCACCCCTGGATGCCCTCTCCCCCTTCTTCAAAAAGAAAGCCCAAATCCTGGAGGTGCTGCGCAAGCTGGAGGAGACAGACCCGCTGTTGGGGCCCCCTCCAGCCTCTCCCGGCTCCCCTGAGCCCTGCGCAGCCCTGGGCTGGCCCCCTTGCCCATTGCGGGGGCCGGGGGCTGCGGGGGGCTGGCGGGGGACTGAGGGCAGCCCCTGCTCCTCACCAGAGGAGGGGGGGCCGCCGCGGGGAGCTCTGCTCAGCGCCTTGGCCGAGCGGCTGCTGCGAGGTGAGGGTGGGGGCTGCTGCCGGCGCAATGGGGAAGCCCCCGGGGGACCCCCCCCGGCAGCGGCGTGGGGAGCACCCCGCTTTCCTGGGACTCTACACACCAGGCGAGGACAGTCCCGAGGGGGGCTTCACCCCGCTCTCACCTGCTGGGGTCCCCAACCCCCTGCCCTCTCCCACCAAGGTGCTCAAACTGCCCACCCCCCCCGGGGGGCTGCGCCTCAGCCCCCAGCTCGCCCACCCCTCCAAGATCCCTTGCCGCGGCGCCCACCCCGAGGCCTCACCAGCGCTCAGCCGCCGGCCATCCCCCGATGCCCCCCCAGAGCCCGGTTCCACCGAGCCCCCTGCCTTCCCCCACCCCCGCACCTTCGAGGCGGTGGAGCAGCCCCCCGGGCCACCGGGACCCGTGGCCGGCGGGGAGCGGGCGGCCGCTTCTCCCCCCAGCTCTCGCCGTGGCACGGGGGGCTCGGCCCCCTGCCGCCGCCTGGGCAAGAAGCCCCCTGAACCGGGCTACCTGCCCTTCAAGGAGCGCCTGGCTGCCCTGGGCAAGCTGCGGGGGGCTGAGGGCCGCGAGCAGCCTGGCCCAGGACGGCCCGAACGGGGCCATGGGGCTGAGCTACGCCCTCCGCCCCGGGGGGGTTTGGGGGGCAGCCTGAAGCACCCCGAGCCGGCGCACGGCGCCGAACCTCTGGCTCGCTGCTACTCCTCCGGTTCCATGGGCGACCCCGGCAAGGCAGGGGGCAAGGGGCGCCCCGGCACCGGCCGGACCCCGTCACGGACCCCCCCCACACCCCCTGCCAAGGCTTCCCGCAGCCCTCACGGCAGCCCCACCAAGCTGCCCACCAAGGCGGGCAAAGCCGGGGCACCGCGGGGAGAGGAGCCAGCGGGAGCCAAGGCGGGCGGGGGTCCCCACAAAACCCCCGCAGACCCCGAGCCCGCGGGGCCGGCGGCGAGCGCCGCGGGGCACTCGGCCATTGAGGAGAAGGTGATGAAAGGCATCGAGGAGAACGTGCTGCGGCTGCAGGGGCAGGAACGGGCACCGGGCGCCGAGGCCAAGGGAAAAGCGGCGGGGCTGGCGAGCTGGTTCGGGCTGCGGCGCAGCAAATTGCCGGCGCTGAGCCGGCGTGGGGACGGCGGGCGCGGGCGCGAGTGGGCTGGGACCCCCGCGCCCCTTCGCAGAGAGGTGAAGTTGGCTGCTCGCAAGCTGGAAGCCGAGAGTCTCAACATCTCGAAGCTGATGGAGAAGGCGGAGGATCTGCGGAAGGCGCTGCGGGAGGAACACGCGTTCCTGCAGGGACTGGCGCTGGAGAAGGGGCGTCCCCGTGGGCCCCCGCGAGGCCCCGGCCCCCTCCCCGTCATGTACCAGGAGGTGACGGCCGAGACCTTCATGCAGCAGCTGCTGGACAGGTCAGCTCCCACCTGGGTTCCCTCGGGGGAGGGGTGAGGGTGGGATGTCCCCCTGATCGTTGCCTCCCCCCACACAGGGTGGACGGGAAGGACGTCCCCTACGAGACCCGCCTGGAGCACAAGCGAGAGCTTTGTGACCTCCGGAGGGTCCCCCCCGACGCCAAAGAACCCCGGCTGTGCCGCCCGCCCCGCAACGGCATCGTGGGACACCTGCGGGAGCCCTCGGACAAGGTGAGGACCCCCCTGCAGCCCCCCAGGCCTCTGCCACAGGGGGACCCCGCAGTCATTCAACCTCTTCATCCCCGCAGGTGCCTGACGTGGGGCTCCGGGATGAGCTGCCGTCCGACGAGAGCTTGTCTGAGTCGGGGACCGCGCAGCATTTCGCTGGTGAGGGGGTGAAGGGGATGGTGAGGGGGCACCAGAGTGGACTCCCCGGCACTGACCCCTCCCCTTGTGCCGCAGCCTGCGGGTCTCTGACGCGGACACTGGACAGCGGGATCGGGACCTTCCCACCCCCCGATTATGGGGGGGTCCCCGCTAAGAGCACCCCCAAACCGCGGGGCCGGCCCGAGCCGCTGCCCGGGGCCGTGCCGGCCGCTGTCACCAAAGTGCCGCGCAAGGCCCGGACGCTGGAGCGGGAGGTGCCCAGCGCCGAGGAGCTGCTGGTGCCTGGAAAACACCGGAGCGCTGCCGGCTGCCGCCTCCCGGCCCCCCCCAGCTCGCACGGCCACCGCGCTGCACCCCAAGGTGGGTGTATCCCCCTCCCCGCTCCGTGCTGGGTGTCCCCATCCTGTTAAGGTGTCTCCCCAGGGTGGGGAGATTGGGGGGCGTGGGGGTTCTGCAGGTCAGCGCTGCCTCTCGTTGTTCCCACAGACACCGGGGATGACGCCAGGAAGCCGCGGCGTGTCCAGCAGAGCAAGAACTGGACCTTCCCCAACGCCAAAGCCTGTGGTGCTGCTGACCCCTTCGTGTGTCCCCCCGGGGGGCTGGAGGGGCTGCATCGGCCTGCACAGGTAAGGGCAGGTTATGGGACCCCCAAAATCCTGGAGTACCCCAAAACCTTGGCTTGAGGTCCCCAAAACTCCAGAGTAAGGACACTGAAACTCTGGAGTAGGACCCCCAAAACCCCGGCAGAGACACCCTAGACCCTCCAGCCCATGCTGTGAGGATGGAGAAGCCTGGGGAGCCATGGGGAGAGGAAGTGTGGGGGGAACACTCAGCAGAGTTCTGTGATCCTTTACCACATCCTCATCTGCCCCGTGGAGGTGGTGGTGGGGATTTAAAGCGGCCCTGTAATGTTTTGGTGGGGGAGCAGAGGTTCCCCACCACGGGGGAGTGATAAATTTGGGTGTTCTTAGCACAGGCAACCCCCCCCTGCCCACGCTGTCCCTCCCCAGGCCCCCGTGTGCAGCCCGGCCGGGCATCGAGGGGCATCCCCGGAGGCTCCCCCCCCACTGCCCCCTGCCCTGAGCACTAGCAGCAGCCGGACCCCCAGCGCCTCAGACGTGGGGGACGAGGGCAGCACGGAGGCCCGGTCCCGGGATGGGGGGCACGGCCCCGCCGGGTTGGAACACTCGGAATCCCTCAGCGATTCGCTCTACGACAGCCTCTCCTCCTGCGGCAGCCAGGGCTGAGCTGCCCCGGCCCTGCTCCCACGTCTTCCACCCCTTCCCCGCTGTTCCCCACTCCTGCTCTGAGGGTGCTGCCTGGATTGGGAGTGTCCCGTGTGCTGTAGCTCCTCTCCCGGCTCTCTCCGATGGTGCTATGGCCTGGTAAAGCCCCGCGATGGGTTTTAACTCAATAAAGCCGCCCCCAGCATGGGTTATTTAATACGTGATGGTGCTGTTGTGTCCCAGTGCCCCAGGGGGGGTCAGAGGGAGTGGGGTAGGAGGGACTGGGACGGCGGACACGGGGATGGAAAGATGAGGCAAAAGTTGGCGTCTGAGCAATTTCTTGGAATCCATCCGGTGTAAAGAGTGGCGAGGATGGGACTGGGAGCACTGGGAATGCCAGTCCCCCCATGTCCACACCGCACACGCTTCGTTCTTGGACACTGGTGCTGAAGGGGGAGGCTCCACCAATAAGTTTGGTGAGGGGGGGGGGATCCCACCAACAACCCCCGGGCGCTGGTTTGGGCTCACAGCCTCCCGGGGAAAGGACAACACCCCAGGTGGTGGCTGAGGACAAATCTCCAAGGGAAGAGGACTGTGGGTGAACACTCCAAGGGTCAAAGGTGGGGGAAATAAGGGGGGAGCCAAAACCAGCAGGATCCACAAATTGGCTGGTTTTCTCAAAAAAAAAAAAAAAAAAAAAAAAAAGCTGAAGAGAGGAACAACACACCCGAGGTGCAAAAAAGCTTCTGGCTGCTTCCTGAAGCAGAAAGAAAAATCCCATTAATGACAGAGTGAGGACAGTGAGGGGAAATGGGAACAGGGGTGACTCACGCCGGCCCAGAGCTGAGTCATTCTTCTCTTTTCTTCTTGTTCTGAGACAAAGCAAAGTGGCATGGTCACCATGGGCTCTGATCCTCTGTCCCTCACACCACGGGGCGTAGTAACACGCCCTGCACAGGGACCTCACATACCTCAGACATGCAAAGATCATCAGCAGCTCCCGGAAGATGTTGACGAAGTCGAGGAAGAGATCAAACGCAGTGCGGGGGAAGGGATGGGGGGGAGAGGGAAAACTCGGGGTGGGCCACCCTGTACCCTGTGATGTCACCCCTCCCAGTGTCCCCAGCACCACCAGATGAATCCTGGTCCGCTCTCCGCCTTCTCAATGATCAGCTGGTGTCGAAGAGCACGAAGCCGCCACATGATCATCAGTGCCACGTACAGGTTGGCCTGCAAGGGAAGGAGTGGGGACAGATTCAACGCGGTGTCAACTGTGTCTGTCCCATACCTCAGCAGGTGGGACGGGAAGGTGGAAGGGGACTTCACCTGTGAAGAGCCAGGTGGATCTCACAAAATGCGTTAATCAGGGAGAGAGAAAGAATCAGGGTGCGGCCAGAGGAAAGAAACCTGCAGGGCAACGGGCAGGGAGGGAGGAGCAGGGCTGGGGAGCCCCAAACACCAACGGAGAGTACCCAGCCCTTGAGAGTTAAACAAGCACTTTACTCTCTAGGTAGAGGTAGCTGCGGCGTCCGGCGTTATACAGGGCGCTCAGGGAGAAGCAGGCGAAGATGGTGGCAGTGGCCAAGGACGGCAGTGGGATGGATGATGCTGGGGGGTAAAGAGAAAGGGGGTCAGGAGGGTTGTGAGGGCCAGTGGGGGCAATCAGTGGAGGGAACAGGAATCTGTGTGGCAGCTGGAGGTGCGGGCACAGGGTCGGTGCGGGGGATCTACGACTAATGGGGTTGAGGAGATGCACATTTGAGGGGCGGTCCCAGTTGAGGCTGGAAGGACAGAAACTGGCGTGTCACCAGACACCATTCAGGAGGGCTTCACGGGCCCCTCTGCAGGATTTTGGGGTACTGTGGGTGGGGGTATAGTCCCAGTGACCACCTACATGGGAGGAAGGCGACAAGCCAACCAGCATCCCCCAGCCCTTATGCTAGTCTAACGCTGTGTGGGGTGGCTGTGAAGCCAAAAACAATCGGCCACAGGTGCGCCAGGCCAGTCAGGACGCTCGAACTGGGAGAGAGAGAGACAGATGAGGGATGGGGTATTGCACACCTGGGTGGTGCGGGTGGGGGTGCCCACCTGTGCGCCCTCAAAGGCCCTCCCTGAAAGGTGGGGCACCAGTGACGTTAGGCGCCCAGCAGTGCCACAAAAATGGCGATGGCGAAGCTGCACATAGAACCTCGTCAGGTTGCTCTGGGTGGAGGTGAGCGGGGGTGAGGATGGGGCGGTGGTAAGGGGGGCAGGGAGGGCAAGGCCACAGCACCCCCTGAATCCCCTACATGTGCGTGTCATCACATGTTTGGGCGAATGGAAGAGGGCATCAAAGTTGTGCTCGGTGAAGACGTTCATGGTGCCAGGCTGGGATAGGGCTCACAGGCGCGCTCACAGGGCTGCAGTGTGGGGAAGGCGAGGTCAGGAAGGATCTGGAGCCCACAAACTTTGTTTCTTCCTCCAATATCCCCCAGGAGGCCGAGTGCAGCCCAGGAGCTCGAGCGAGTGGCATTGGGCTGAGAGTGTGGGGGCTGGAGCTTCCTTGTCCAGTGGTTGCAAGCACTGCTGGCTCTGCAAGGCAGGGGCGGCCCTGCGGGTGTTGCAGGGCTGTTGCAAGGACAGGGGCAGCCCTTCAGGGTCCCACAGCAGGGTGTTGTGAGGACGTGGGAGCGGAGAGCGCCCGGTGCTGTGGGAGCGCTGCTGGAGCTGGAAAAGTCATTTTGTGCAGGTGACTATTAGTGACCCTTGAAGTCGACCAGAGGTGGCTCCGGCAGCAGGAGGCTCCCAGCAGGTGTTCCTCTCTCTCCTTCATCCCCTCCTCTTCCTCGTCCGCGGCTCGGCCGGCTCGTAACTCTGGCACCTGCCGAGGCCCCAACCTGACCCAGACGTGGCTATGGCAACCTGTCCCCAAGGGATGGAGGGGACAAAAGGGCCAACGGGGCAAAGGGATGGAGGGTTCGAGCAAGCCGCCCCGGCAGAGGGGAGGGGTCCAGGAGAGGAAAATCGTGCCACCCGGAAGCCCAGAGGGCATAGGTCCGACACAGCATGGGACGTGAACGGGCTGCACGGACCGCTGCCACCGTGGGGCTGGGCCAGAGGCCCTGGGGAGCCCAGGTACAGAGGGCAAGGCAACGAGGAGGGTGTGCCAGGGGACAGTCACACCGGGGTGTGGCGGGGGGGGTGGGTGTGAAGGGCTGGGCCATCCCGAGGGTACACCCTCCCCTCGGTGCAATCAGGACGGTCCCGGGCCGGAAGCAGGGGAACCCGGGCCGGCCGGAGCCCTCCCCGGCCCCCAGGCCGCTCCCTTTCGCGCAGCAGCATGATCAGCTACAAGCGACCTTACCCGCTGCTCCCTGCCCAACAACACAGGAGAGGCAAGGCTCTCCCCCGCCTCGGCCGCCCCGATCCCCCCCCCACAAATCCACCCGTTACAACGGCCGAATCTCCTGGGGCCGAACATGGGGACAACACCACTCACGGGGGCCTTGTGTGGGGCAGGACCCGCCGGGGCGCCTCGGGTGAGCTCTTTGGGGGGTGCTGTGGGCACTGCCGGGTTACCGGGACCCCCGGGGTTTTCGGGGCTGCCAGGCCCGCCCCGCCCGCGCCCCGCCCGCACCTGCGCCCCCCGCCCGCCCGCGCCGCGTCGCCGTCCTGCCAGCCGCGAGATCTGCGCCACGCCCGCCGCTCATGGTGAACCCCCCGCGCCATCAGTCCGTTCCGCCTTCATCCCATTGGCTCTTGTTCAGCTCCCTGGGCGGGGCTCGTCTCCAGCCGCCGTCACGGCCGCCGGCCGCGCCCGAGCGCCGCCGTTGGGCGAGCGGCGCCCGCCCCCGCGCGTGAGCGCGGCGCTGATTGGTCAGCGTCGGCGCGGCCCGGCCAATCGGAGCGCCCCGCTCGCCGCCGGCTTTTGGGCGCCCTCCGGTGGCCCCGCCGGCCTGCAGGGCGCCCCCTGGCGGCACCGCCGCGGATGTGCAGCGCTGGGGCTGGGGCGGGACCGGGCGGGGCGGGCGGGGCAGGACCGGGAGGCGGTGGGAGCGCCGGACACGACGGGCTGAACCTCCCCCACCGCCCCCCGGTGCCTGGGCCGGGGATGGGGAACGTGGAGAGCGCGGACGGGGAGGCGCTGCCCCGGGGCCCGGGAATGCCGGCGGCCCCGGGGGGAGCCGGTCTGTTCGCCCCGGGCAAGATGCCGATGCCGGAGCCCTGCGAGCTGGAAGAGCGCTTCGCCCTGGTGCTGGTGAGTGGCCGACCCCCGCCGCGCTCCCCAGTTCCCGGTGCTCACCCTCTATTCCCGGTGTACCCCCCCGGTGCGCTTCGCCTGTTCGCTCCGTCCGTGCTCCCGCTGAGGCTCCCCCGGTTCATCCCTTCCCGGGACTCCTCCCGATGCTCTCTCCCGGACCAGTTGGCGGGCACCGGGCACCGCCTGGACGGCACCGCCGCCCGGTGCCACCAGGGGCGGGTTGGGAGTGCCGGTGCCCGCGGGGATGGGCAGTGGCCGCGGGGCTGCGGGGAACACCCCACCGGGACAGCCCCGGGGGTGACGCCACTCCCGGTGCCACCGCGGGGGCCCCTGAGGCCCGGGGACTTTGTAAGCCGGGAAAAGTCCCGTCGGGGCTGGAGCTGGGTTTCTCCGTGGGTGCGGGGACCGCAGGGCTGGGATTCCCCGCTGGGTGCGGGGGTTCCCGGTTTCCCGGTAGATGCAGTGGTTCCCGCTCCGCTGTCACAGACAGCAAGGGCGGTGGCCACCCCGGTGCCACCGCGGCCCCGGGACGTGGCTCGGCAGTGCCCCCGGTGCCACCGTGACCACCAACACCGCGGAGGCGTCCCACCGGCGCTTGGGTCGCGCACGAACCGTCCCGGTGGCCCCTCCGCGGCGCCGGCTTTGTTTTGCGGGGGGGACACCGCGCGGACACGGCGGCTGGGTGACACCGGTGTCCCCCGGCAACCGGCCCCGCCATCCCGGTGGGAGCCGCCGCCAGCGGAAGCCGCAGCCGGGCAGGAAATGCCGAGTGTGGTCCCACGGGGCTCTGGAAGCCGAAATCGGGGGCAACGGGGGGGCACCAGCACCCCCGGCGAGGGCGCGTCCCGCCGGTGACGAGCGGCTCCCGCCCGCGGCGGCGCTGCCCGTCCCGCATCCCACGCGGGGCGGATGCGGCCGCCGCTCTCCGCGGGGCCTGTGGCGGGGGGGACACGTCCTGCCGGCCGACACCGGTGCCGGTGGGGTCAGTTTGTAGGGTGGTGGCACCAGCCCCCCCCCCCCCCCCCCCCCCCCCCCCCCCCCAAATGTCCCCGCGGCCGTCGGCGGCGCCCGGTGCCGTCCCGGCTGCTGCCGGGGGTGGAAAATATTCATTCCATCATGTGACGGAGCTCCGGCGGCCCCCGGAGGCGAAGATCCGCCCCGGAGCCCCCAAGCCCCGGCGCGGTGCTCCAGCCCCGGTACCGCCGTTTCCCGGTGGGATTCAACCCCGGGATAACCATGGGGGCTCCCGGTGGAGCCGACGGCGGAGGAAGTGCCCGGCCGGGAGCGGCCGCGCTCCCACCACAAAGGCAGGAAACGAAGCGGCGGGAACGCCGGGACGGGCGGCTGCGCTTCAAAGCCCCCCGCGGGTGCCCCTCGACCCCACCCGGGGTCTCTGTGCGTCCGTTCCGCCTCCATTCCCAGGGAGGCCCGGGATTTTATCGGTGGCCACGGGGGAATAACCACACCCCTGTGGGCAGGGTATGGTGCCCCTTTTGGGGGGCGGTTTTGTGCTGGTGGTCAGTCTCGTGGGAATCCGCAGGAACCCTTGGCCCAGGGGTGCTTGGCCTCACCCGGGCTCTGTCCCGGTTTCCTGCGGCTCCGTGGGATCGGGATGAGCAGGGGAGGGCTAACTTTAGCTGACATGGGATGGGTGGAGCAGCCCGGCTCCTGATAATGGGGCTACCCGGAGCTGCGTCACTGGGATGGCATCGCCCACCAGGGTCACATCACCCACCCAGGCTGGCATCTCTCCCTGGGGTGGCATTGCCCACCAGAGCAGTCCCAGTCCCACGGCACTGTGGCACCCCTGGTACCCACTGTGGCGCTCCATTTGCCCTGTGCCACATCCCGCACTGAGGATCCTGGGGTCCCCCCATGGATCTTCCCAATGACCCTGGGCCAGCACAAGAGCCTGGCTTTGTGCCTGGTGTCCGAGCGAGCAGACACTTGTGCTGGGATTTGTGCCCAGTGTCCCAGTGAGCAGCCACCAGTGCCAGGGCTCCATGTCTGGTGTCCTGGGGAGCTGGCACCGGTGTCTGGCCTCGTGCTGCGGTTGGGAGCGGAGGCTGCGGTTTGTCACATGGAAGCGGGTGCAGACAGGAAGGATGCGTCAGGGATGGGGAGATTTGGTGCTGCTGGTGGCTGGCATGTGACCCCCAGTGGCACTGCTGTCCCCGTGCCACATCTGTGCCTGCTGGTGCATCCTGGTGCCAGGGACTTTGGCTATGTCATGGGTCAGGGTGCCCTTAGAGGGGACCCTGGCTCTGCTGTGGGTGCTTTTTCGAGGGACCCAGGCTGTACCATGGGTCTGGGTGCCCCTTGGGGGGCACTGTCTCCATGTCCCCCAAGGTGACACCCTCCCTCTGTCCTCAGAGCTCCATGAACCTGCCCCCAGACAAAGCCCGGCTCCTGCGCCAGTATGACAACGAGAAGAAGTGGGACCTCATCTGTGACCAGGTGGGGCTGGGCGGTCCATGAGGGGTCTGGGGAGGGGACTGTGCTGCTGTCCCAGTGTCACCAACACCCTTCTGTCCCCCCCAGGAGCGGTTCCAGGTGAAGAGCCCACCCCATGCCTACATCCAGAAGCTGCGCAGCTTCCTGGAGCCAGGTGTCACACGGAAGGTGAGGGGCTGGGGGGTTTGGGGGAACCTTGAGGGCTTTGGAGTCTCTGGGGGAGCACAGCTCAACCTTGCTCTGCCCCTAGAAGTTCAGGAGGAGGGTGCAGGAGTCAACCAAGGTGCTGCGTGAGCTGGAGATCAGCCTGAGGACGAACCACATTGGGTGAGTGTGGGGTCGCCGGGAGAGGTTAGGGGGTCCCGGGGAGGGGTTAGGGGGTCCCAGAGAGGGGTTAGAGGGTCCCAGGGAGGGGTTGTGGAGTCCAGACTGGGATTGCAGGGCCGTGGAGTGGGGTGTAGAGTTCCGGATGTGCTGTGGGGTCCCGAGGGACTGCGGGGTGCTGTAACAGCCCCACGCAGCTGCAGGGGAAGCCGGAGGCGCTGCAGGAACTGGGCCGGTTCCTGCCCCGGCCCGCGGGCAGGTCCCGGGGGCGGATGCCGGGGCGGATGGGCTGGCGATGACGCCCTGAACGAGGCAGCGTGGCCAGATCCTGGCCGGCTCCTCCCGACCAACCGGAGGGCTCTGTCGGCACCGTCCCCGAGCCGGTGACACCCCGACCCGCACCGGGATGCCCCGGAGCTGCACGGGGCGTCGGGCGGGACGGGGCCGTCCCGGGGGTGTCGGGGATATCGGCAGCGTGTTCCCGGTGGCACAGCCGTGCCCGGGACGGCTCGGTGGTGCCCGGGGCGGCTCGTGCACGTGCCGGCTGCTCCCCGCCGCCGGCCCCGCTCGTCCCTGCCCACGGACCCAAAATAGCAGCAGCCGGAGACAGGAAACGGGCTGAGGCGAGGGGGCTGGCGGCGGCAGGAAAGGGGCGGCTGCGGCCCCCGCGGCTCCCTGACGCACGGCTGTGGGCAGGCCTGGGGACCCCCAGTGCTCCCAATGCTCCTGGGTGAATTCCCCACCCCACGCACCCCCACCCCACTTGCGCACCCCCCCCACCTTCTTTCTCCTGGGCACAGCACCTCACAAGCGAACCCCAACACCCTCCCAAGGGTCGGGGTATCCTGAATCCCCTCTTTTTGCCGCGAGGTTCCCAGGGTGAGGGTGGGGGTGCAGCCCCAGCACCCACCTCTGTTTCCCGCCTGCACCAAGCCCTCCCTGCCCTGCCCTGCTCAGATAACCCCGCGCTGGTGCTGGCACCAGTGATAACGGAGGGGCTGCAACCACCACTGCAGCCCCGGGGTGTCCCCACCGTCCCTGTGCCAGGGCAGGGGGCTCCATGATGGAGGGGGTTCTGTTGGGGGGATCCCCGACTCCTTCGGGCTCTGATGGGTGCCTGGTGCTGCAGGTGGGTGCGGGAGTTCCTCAATGATGAGAACAAGGGGCTGGATGTGCTGGTGAACTACCTGTCCTTCGCCCAGTGTGCTGTCATGTGAGTGGGGTCGGGGGGGGGGGTCCCTGGGGTGAGGGGGGACCCAGGGAGTCCTTGTGGAGTGTGGAGGTTCCTGCTGGTTGTGACAGCTCCCTGCTGCCAACGCCTGATACTGCTCGGTCCCTTATCATCCCTAAGGCAGGGTCCTGTCTGCACCGGGGTTCTGAGGGACGCGGGATTTTCAGACCCTTCCTGCCTGCTCTGGGGATTCCAGAGCCACGCTCGTGCCTTTTCCCAGCCTGCAACCACCCACTTGCCACCTGCCTCAGTGCTTGCATCTGTGCTGGAACCGTGTGCCCCCTGCCAGAGCCATGCGTCCCCCTGCCAGAGCCATGTGCCCCCCGCCAAAGCAGTGTGCCCCTGCTGCGCGCGTGTCCCCCCACCAGGTTGGATTTTGAGGGCCTGGAAGGCGGCGAGGATGGCGCACTGGAGAAGCTGCGTGCCTGGAGCAGGTCCATCGAGGATCTGCAGCACCCCAGCGCCCTGCCCGCCCCCTTTGCCAGCAGCCTGGCCCGCTCTGCCCGCCAGACCGCCCTACGGTACGTGCCCGGGGGGACGTCCCACTGTGGGGGGATGTCCTGCCATGGGGGTACGTCCTGCTTCAGGGCTCTGGCTGGCCACGGCGCTGCTGCTTGCTGCCTACTGTGCTGTGTGCCGTGGTGTGTGCCATGGTGTGTGCCGAGGTGTGTGCCAGTGTGCCGTGGTGTGTGCCATGGTGTGTGCCGTGGTGTGTGCCGTGGTGTGTGCCGTGGTGTGTGCCATGTGCCGTGGTGTGTGCCATGGT
>CM031861.1:63834008-63844360 GCA_018697195.1 Certhia americana
ACAGGATCCCAGTGCAAGGCTGGATCCCAGCACAGGATCCCAGCAAAGGATCCCAGTGTAAGGCTGGATCCCAGCACAGGATCCCAGCAAAGGATCCCAGTGTAAGGCTGGATCCCAGCACAGGATCCCAGCAAAGGATTCCAGTGTCAGGCTGGATTCCAGCACAGGATCCCAGCAAAGGATCCCAGTGTAAGGCTGGATTCAGCACAGGATCCCAGTGCAAAGTTGGATCCCAGCCCAGGATCCCAGCAAAGGATCCCAGTGCAAGGCTGGATCCCAGCACAGGATCCCAGTGCAAAGCTGGATCCCAGCCCAGGATCCCAACACAAAGCTGGATCCTGGCACAGGATCCTGCTGCAAGGCTGGATCCAAGTGCAAGGCCAGGTCCTGGCACTGGATCCCAGTGAAATGGTGTTACCCAGCATCGAATCCTGACACAGGATTCCAGTCCAGGATCCTGGTGCCAGGCACAAGATCCCAGCACTGGATCCTCATGTAAGGCTGAGCCCTGGCACAGGATTCCAGTTCAATGCTGGTATCCAGCACAGAGTCCTGGCACTGGATCCTGGAGCAAGGCTGGGTTCCAGCACAGATCCTACTGCAATATTGGATCCCCAAGTGGGGCCTTAGTGCATCACTGGATCCCAGGCTGGTATCCCAGTGCACTACTGGGTCCCAGAACACTACTGGGTTCTGAGCAAAATCCCAGGACAAAACTGGATCCCAAGGCAGAGTCCCAGTGCAAAACTGGATGCCAGGGTATGGTCCCAGTGCCCTACTGGAGCCCAGAGTAGGGATCCCAGTGCATTACTGGGTCCCAGCCCAGTGCCTGGAGGACTCACCCTGTGCTGCCTGTACTCTGGGGGGGTCACTTGGGCACCCCCTCAGGTCAGGCCAGGTGTCCCTGGCTCTGTCCCTGACTGTCCCTTCTATCCCACAGCCCGAAGGTGGATCCGCCTGTAGGCGAGCAAAGCTGAGGAGCCTGACTGGGGGGCAGGGGAGGACTGGGGCTGCCTCAGTCCCTCCTCACCCCCTTCTGCCCCCCACGTGCCAAAGAGAGGCTCTGTCCTGCCCTGACACCGTGTGGGAACAGGGCCAAAATGTGCCACCATCCTCATGGGTGACATCCCTGTGCCCAGGGAGACCCTGCACCCAGACCACCCCCCTGCCCATCCAAGGCAGAGGCCAAATCCATCTGTGGTGGGGCCCCAGCATCAGGAGCTGACCCGTGGGGTGCCCCTTCCCCATTGGGGTCCCCTTGTCCCCGGGGGGCTCACTGCCTCAGAGCCCCCACCCCCACTACAGGGACCACGGGGACCCCCCCACCCCGCGCTCGACACTTTGACCACTGATGTGAACACTAAGTGCCAAAACAAAAGGGACCAAAGCCAGGCTGGCGGGGCACTGGGAGAGGGGCAGGATGGTGCCCCCCACCCCAGGACCCCCCTGCCCATCCCCCCGCAGTGACTTTTTGTACATGTGAAATATATGGAGTCTTTTACATGGCCAATGCTTGATTTAGGGGAGCGTGGTGGGGGCACAGAGGCACCCAAGGAGTCTGGGGAGCCTCCCCAGGCCAGAGGTCCTGTGTCCGGGGGGGCAGGGAGGGGGCACAGAGATGTGCAGAGAGCAGACATTTGGCAGGGCTTTGCAGTGTTGTTATTAAAGCTGTGGGATTATGGAGAGGGGGGACTTGCTCTGGGGAGGAATTGGGAGCCCCTCGTGTCCTCAGACCCACTCCAGCATGGGGTGGTCCCAGTTCACCCCACTTTTGGTGGCTATGGGGGACTGGGAACAGATTCGAGGCTGGGAGGGGCTGCAGGGGGAGCAGGATTAAGTCCCAAAGGGAGTGGAAGGGCAGGATGGGGCCAGGAGGGCAGAAAGGGCTTGAGGGGGTGGAATGTGGCCATGGGGGTGCGAGGGGCTGGGGGGGGAGCAGGATGCGACCCCAGACCCCCAGCTGTGGCACAAGGGCCTGGCCTCCCTGGCTGAGCCCCACCAGACCAGGGATTAGCCCTGAAACAGGGAATAAAAGTTTCCCCTAATCCTCTTGGGGGGATTACCAGCACTGCCACGCCCAGGGTGGGATCCAGCCCGGCCTCAGCCCACCCAGTGCCGCCGCTGACCTGGGACCTTTTAATCCACCCACACGAGGCCCCTGCCCCGTCCTGGGGGACACTCGGAGATGCTGTGGGCAAAGATGCTGCTGTCCAGCCGTGTCCATCCATATCCAGCCATGTCCATCCAGCCATGCATCTGTCTGTCCGTCTGTCTGTCTGTCTGCCGGCCTGAGGCAGGTCCCACCTGCCCTCAGTGACGTCCAGAGGTGAGTCCCCAGAGCTCAGGGCAGGGTCCCGGTGCACGTCCCGCTCTGTTCATGAGGGTCACTGGAGATGCTGCTGGCAAGGACGCTGCTGCCCGGCCATGCCCATCCATGTCGATCCATGTCTGTCCGTCCATCCATCCATCCATCCGTCCTTCCACTGGGTTCTGCCAGTCCCTACATGCACTCAGTCACATCTACCCACACAAGTCCCCAGCGCCGTCCCACTCTCTCAGAGATGCTACCGGCAAGGACACTGCTGTCCACCCACATCCAGCCATGCCCGGACATCCACCTGTCCATCTGTCCATCTGCGAGGCTCCAGCCAGTCCCTACGTGCCCTCAGTGCCACCGTCAGGCTCGGACAGGCGTCGCTCGCCCTGGGCCGCGGGTGCTGCCAGGCTCTCAGCCTGCAGGAGCAGGTTGCAGCCGAGGAAGAGGATGGCAAAGGTGACAGCAAGACAGAGCACCAGGACCACGGCGATCTGGGCAGCCTCGCTCACGCTCGTGTCCTCGCGGGTAGTGTTCATGTCCCCTCCTCCTCCTCCTCCTCCTCCTCCTCCTCCTCCTCTTCCTCCCGGGAGCTGAGTGTGGTGGTGACAGACGGGGAGGGTTTAAGTGATGTCAAGGACCGTCTGCTCCCTCCCATGGCCCCCCTCACGCTCGCTGGCGCTGGGTGTCCCCACCCAGCAAGGGGCAGCAGCTTTGCTCTGCCCTGGAGCCCCCCTGGAGGGCTGCAGAGTCCTGCAAGGAACGGGGAGTCACCCCAGTTCCCTCCCTAGGTGCCCTGGGGGGCAGCTGGAGCTGCCCAACTGCCCATTCTGCTTCTCCCCACTACAGCCACCCAGCCCCATGGCACTGGGGTGCAATGGGGACCCCCAGCTCAGCCCCACGGGCCAAGGGACCCCCAGCTCAGCCCCACGGCATGAGTGTGACACGGGCACCCCCAGTTCAGCCCACGGCATGAGTCACCCCCAGCTCAGCTCTGTTACAGTGGGCTCCCCCAGCTCAGCTCCACAGCACTGGGGTGCAGTGGGGACCCCCAGCTCAGCCCCTTGGTTTTGGATGTGATGGGGACCACCAGCTCAGCCTCAGCATCCACTCCCCCCTCCCACGGCCCCCACAGCCAGGATGTGACCAGGCTCCGTGTGAAAGCAGAAACATTTTATTTTTAGGGCAGCTCTGGCCCCACAGGGACAGGGGTGACACTGGGGGATAAGGGACACGGCCAGCACTGGCTGTGTGGCACCAAGTGTACTGCAGAAGGGTGGGGTTCAGGTGTCACCCTGAGCCCCTGCACCCTCTGCCAGACCCCAGCAGCACTCAGAGCTGGTGCCACATGTGCCCTGAGGACTCACCCCGGTCATCAGCCAGGCCGGAGCCACTGAGCCAGTTCTCCAGGATGGACAAAACCCCACGGCATAAACCAAGGAGCAGCAACCCCCAAATTACAGGCTAGGCCAAGCCAAGCTCCTCCCAGAAGCTTTCTGGAGGTGAAGGAGGGGATCCAAACAGAGTCACTATCCCAAAAGTGCCACAGGCCACGGTGACCCTGCCTGGGTGACACCAGCCCTACAGTGCCAGCGTGTCCTTGATGAGCCGGCGCATGGTGGTGGTGACTGAGGTGCCCAGGGAGTCCGTGATCTGGTAGGAGATCTTGTACAGGTAGGGCTGCACGTCCTTCAGGCTGGTGTCGAAGACATTGTCCACCTCAGACTGGGTGGGCATCTTGGGCAGGTACTCGTGGCGGTTCATCACCTCCACGATGTTGATGATCTTCTCGCAGAGCTTCTCACCCACCTTCTCGCGGCAGATCTGCCGCTCCTGCTCGTTTGCCAGGTTCACCACGTTCACCTTGATAGTCCAGAGCTCCCAGGGGATGCACTCATCCGAGAAGGGCCACCGTGATTTCTTCTTCTGGTAGAACTCCAGGGAGATCTGCCCCATCCCGTCGGAGCCGGAGCCACGCAGAGCATCCTGCGTGACAGCACGTGGTTCATGGGGGAACAGGGACCCACTGACCCCTCCTCAGGCACATCCCACGGGGTTTTACAGAATCACAGAATATCCTGAGTCGGATATTCCCCAAGGAATTATTGAGTCCAACTCCTGGCCCTGCACAGGACACCCCAACAATCCCACCCTGTACCTGAGAGCGGTGTCCAAACACTCCTTGAGCTCTGGCAGCCTTGGGGCTGCAACCAAATCCTGGGGAGCTGTCCCAGTGCCCAATCACCCTCTGGGGGAAGAACCTTTTCCCAATATCCAGCCTATCCTTTCCCTGACACAGCTCTATCCATTCTATCAGGTCCTGTCACCGTCCCAGGGAGCAGAGATCGGAGCTGCCCTAGCAATGAAGCTGATGAGTCTCCTCTCAGTCACCTCTAATTACCCTCAGCTGCTCCTTGTGTGGCTTCCCCTTAACACCTTTTCTGCTCCCATTTTCATCCCTGCTGGCCCCCTCTTACCTTGAACTCCCCGACAGCCTTGCGGAGGGCCCGGTCGAGCTCCTCGGAGGAGACACGGACATAGGCGAAGTCGATGAAGTCGCAGTCCACGTCCTGGGTGCCCACAGTGCCGATGGAGTAGGTGCCCTCCTTCTTGTAGTGGAACTTGCCGGTGCTGCGGTGCAGCAGGATGGTGTGGAGCACAGCCAGCATGGCCTCTTCCACCTGCCGCCCCTCCACCGACACCTCCAGCACCTCAGCGCGGCAGTTCATGGCAGGGGCGGCGCCGGAGGGGGCACAGCAGCGGCTGCTGAGGGGACAGGAGGGTGGGAGGGCAGTGTTGGTTACAGCCTGGCTTGGGTGACAGTCCCTCTGCCAACCCCCTGTATGCTGGTGTCCCCTACATGGATCTGGTGTGGTTCTCCTGGTAATCCACAGGGACCCAGATGTGCTGATTTGAGTACCCCACATGCCACAAGGATCCAGGCACCCTTGGTATAGGCCCCCCCAGAGCCCCAGATATCTTGGTTTATGTCCCTCACATCCCACAGATAGGGATCCTCCCTCACAGAAGCTCAGGGGGGTCGAGGTCTGGGTGTCCCACAGGTGTCCCAGGATGGGCGGGTCTCCTCCACAATGACCCAAATATACCGGTCTGGTCTCCTCACAGCCCAGGGCGGTGTCCCAGTGCATGCCCGCCCACCTCACAAGGGCCCCAGTACAGGCCACTCCATATCCCACAGGGACCCAGATGTCCGGGCTTGAGCCTCTAACAAAGCAGAGAAACACAGACGTGACCCGGTCCCCACACACCTCAGGCACACAGGGACGCCAGGAGTCCTGCTACGGGCTCCGCAATACCCCAGAGGGACACAAATGTCCTGGTCAGGTCCCCTCAGGGATCCAACACCCCAGAGGGACCCGGGTGTCCCGGTACCGGCTCACGGGACCCGGGTGTCCCGGTACCGGCTCACCCCCATCTCACAGGGGCCCCGTTGGGCCTCCCCAACACACCACACAGATCCAAACGTCCCGGCCTGAGGCCACTTCAGACTCCCACGGAGCGCCTCAGGTTCCCTCCAGGCTCGAAGCCCCGGTTCCCCCTCGGTCTCTGGGCCCCCTTACCCCCGGTCCTGGTCCCGCTCCCGGCCCCAGCCCCGGGCCCCACTCACCGCCCGGGCCCGACCATCTGACGGCACAGAGGAGGGAAGTGGCTCCTCCCATCTGCGCGGGGGAGGTCAGAACACACCACCGACTATCGTAGCGGCTCTTCCGGCCTTAACCACGGTATTTCATCACTGTGAACTTGATTCCGTTACCATTTTACCCCTTCGGTGCCCTTCTCGGACGCGGGGCGTCGTCGGGGATGGAATCGCCGTTCCGTTTCCACGGATTCCCCTCTCCCCACCTTGGTTCATTCCCTAGGGTCATAGAGCTGCAATGGCTCAGCCCAGAGCGGCTCACGGGCTCCGTTGCGCCCCCTGTGCTGGAGGCTCCGCGGCGGTACTGCAGCGGGGAGGGCGGGGCCGTGTCCCCCGCTGACCCCGGTGAGGCGAAAACGGGGGGGGACCCGAGAGGGGACACGGGGACAGGGGGACACGGGGACGGGAGCCGTGGGGACCACAGGGACCCCTGTGTGGGGGACAGAAGGGACACAGGATATAGGACAGCAAGGCCATGGGGAAATAAGGAGTGGAGGGACACAGGGACTGATGGACTCAAGGGACAGCACGACACACAGGACACGGGACACGGGACGCAGAGGATGCTGAATAAAGGGACATGAAGACTAGGGAGACAAAGGGACAGTGAGATGGCTGAATATGGGGAGACACGTGGATATGGGGACGCAGCGCACAGTAGTGTAGTGGAAGAAGGGACGTGGGGACTTTGGGGGACACAGGAATAGGGGATGGATGGACATGGGGACAGAGGGACTGGGGACACAGGGCACAGGGGATATGGGAAACAGAGACCTGGGAACATGAGTGATATGGGGACAGGGGGATAGACGGATGGATGGACGTGAGAGACACAGGGACAGTGGGATGGACAGACATGGGGACAGAGGGATGCATGGATGGACAGACACGGGGGATGTGCGGATTTGGGGCACTGATCAGCCTCACTGCCATGGGGACGCATGGCTTGGTGTAAGTAGCAGCAGGAATGCGGCCATGGCGTGTCACCGTGTGGGGAGCCGGGCACACCCCGAGACAGCCGTGGCTGTGCCGTGCAGCCCCGGGACCGCCGGCGTGGCCAGAGCTGTCCACGGGGCTGCTTTTACTCGGCCCTGCTGGTACCGTCCCCGTCCCTCCCGCAGCAGCCCCTGCCAAGGGGACAGAGATGGAGATATGGATAGACATATCCCAAGGTGGGCAGAGGGCAGCCCTGAGCTGTGCGGAGGGGACAGAGACCTGCGGCACGACTGGAGCAGAGCCGTGCCGAGCCGTGTCGTGCCGGGTGCCAACCCCGTGCCCACTGTGTGCAGCTCCGTTGTTCCCCACCCCGACTCCCGTTCGCGGCCCCGCCGTGCGTCAGCGCCGTCCCCACGGCAGAGGCGGCGGCGGGGGGGACAGAGGGACCCTTGTTGTGTGTCACTGCGGGGCGCCCCCGGCCCCGCGCCTCAATGTGGCCCTTGTTCCGCACCGGCCCTGGGTGTCCCCGTAAGCGTTTGCTCCGGGGCCAGGCTGTCCTCAGCAGGAGGAAGGGGACAAGCTGGAGGACACATCAGCCGTGCGTGTCACCTCCCTGCCTTGGAACCCCCGGCTCTGTCCCCAGCTCCTGGAATCGGGACCCCAAACGCCATCACCCCCCCACCCCCCGCCCCCGCCGGGGCTGGCCCTGCCAATGGCCACGTCCCCAGGAACACGAGCGGGGAACACGGTCACGCTTCCCGGTTATTTTGGGGAGGATAAATCAGGCAGGCGACAGGTGCGGGGCCTCGGCAGCCGCCGCCGCGGGGGTGAGTGACGGTTCAAGGGCAGCGGCGTGGGCAACGTGCGGCTCCCGCGTCCCGGCTGTCCCCGGCTCCGGCGTCCCGACTGTCCCCGGCTCCCGTGCCCCGACTGTCCCCGGCTCCCGCGTCCCGGCTGTCCCCGGCTCCCGTGTCCCGGCTGTCCCCGGCTCCGGCTGTCCCCAGTTCTGGAGCCCCGGCTGTCACTGGGTTTGGAATCCCGGCTGTCGCTGTCTCCGGTGCCCCAGCTGTCCCCCGATCCACCACCGGCCCGGCTGTCTACAGCTCTGGTATCCCGGCTCCAGAGCTCCAGCTGTCCCCGGCTCCATTGCCCCGGCTGTCCCAGCTCCAGTGCGCTGTTTCCTCCCCAGCTCCAGTATCCTGTTTTTATCCAGCCCAAGTGTCCCAGCTGTCCCCAGCTCCGACATCTACACAGCCCCGGCTGTCCCCAGCTCCATTCCTCAGCTCTAACTGTCCCAGCCCCAGAGTCCCGTTTGTTCCCAGCTCCCCGGCTCTCCCCTTCTTCCCCGGAGTTCTGGCTGCCCCCAGCTCCAACATTCCCACTCTGCCCAGCTCTGGCATCCCGTTTTCCCCCGTCTCCAGCGCCCCACCTGTCCCCAGCCCCGTAGCTCTGTCCCCGCTTCCCAATCCCCGAATATTAACTAAAGGGGAACACAAGGGACAAAGGTCCCACCCAGCGGCTCTCACTGTACGTACAAGTTTATATACAGAAAATGGCCAAAAAGAGGGAAACCCAGAAAAATATATATAAAGGGGAAGGGGCCGAGATTGAGGGGGCCGGAGCCACCCCTTGCCCGCACCCCCTGCTCTGTACAGGACCCGGCCGGCGCTATTTACATCAGGGGCATTTTTACAGGGGAAGGGAGCACCGTGCTGGCGATGCCCCCGGGGAAGACGGCACCGGGGCTGCTGTGTGGCTGCACCCTTGGCCGTGAAGGCACATGGGGCACCCCTAAGGGTGCCCCCAAGAAGACTCAGGCATCTGAGGGGGGACCCAGATATCCTGGGAGTGATCCAGAGGGGATTCCAGGCATCCCTGGAGTGATGCAGGGGTGGTCCCAGGCATGCCAGGAGCAATCTAGGGGTGCCCAAGGGGTCCCAGGCATCCTGTGGGTGACCGGGGGGAGTTCCAGATGTTCTGGGGGTGACACAGGGGTGTACATAGAGTCTTGGGGATGGCCCAGGGGCATCCCAGGTGTCCCAGAGGTCATTCAGGAGTCCACAGGGAGGTCCCAGGCAACCCAGGACTGATCCAGGAGTGACCAGGACAGGTTCCAGACATCCTGGGAGTGATCCAGGGATGCCCAGGTCGTTTCTGGGCATTCTGGGGGTCACCCAGGGGGGTCCCAAACATCCCAGATTTGATCTAGGGATAACCAAGGGATATTCCAGGCATCCCAGGGGTGACCAAGGGGTGCCCAGGGGGTTCCCAGGCATCCTTGGACTGAACCAGGGTTGCCCAGGACAGGTCCCAGATGTCCTCAGGCAGGGCTCATGGCAGCCCCTTGCCCAGGACTCAGAAAGGCAGAGTGTCCATGAAGATCTTGTCGACGATGGGCGGCGGCGGCACCAGGTCCTCCAGCTTGAGGTAGAAAATGCGCTGGAGGCCCTGGGTGCAGAGGCTGCGCAGCTCTGGCAGCTTCCCCAGCAGCTTGGAGAGGCAGCTGGAGCGTCCAGGCTCAGCCCCTGCTGCTACCACGTGGTCCTTGAGGCAGCCCACGATGCGATTCTGCAGCTCCTCCACCCGCTTTGGCTCCTTCAGCCCGTGCCGGTCTGGGGTTACACACAGGGTGTGGGACTGCGGTGACAGACACGAGGTGGGGATGGGGACAGCCAAGGGCCTGGAGCTGGGGGGATCTCACCTGTGATGATGACGAGGGCAGCAAGGCAGGAGAAGGAGGGGACATCGACGCTCATGCGGTGCAGGCTCTGGGAGAACTCGAGGATGGCGTCGATCCACTCTCCGAAGCCGCGCACGCACTGCTGCCGGTGCAGCACCACTCCGTTGCAGAAGATGAGTTTCCCTTCCTCTGGCTTAGAGCTGCCAGCAGAAATCCAGGCGTCACCCCTCAGCACATCTCGGGCTCCCCCTGCTCCGCGCTGCCCCGGGGCTCACCGGTAGGCCAGGCGCAGGATGAAGAGCTCCAGGAAAGCTGATTCCAGCAGGAGGTCCTGGTCCTCCTTGGGCAGCTCGGTGAAGCCCTGGATCTTCTCGGCCCACTTGCGGATGACGTCCATGGAGCCAGTGAGCAGATCATAGAACTGCTGCACGTCCACTGAGTCCTCCTTCTCAAATGGGCATGGTGCTGATTCCTGGAACTGGGGTGGGGAAGGGTCAGGATTGGGATGAGCATGGGTGAAGAACTGGGATGGGGATGGGTCAAGAACGGGAATGGGTCAGGAACTGGAACAGGGGTGGATGAGGAACTGGGATGGGGACAGGATCAAGATCTGGGATGGGGATGGATGAGGAACTGGGATGGGGATGGATGAGGAACTGGGATGGGGAGAGGATCAGGATCTGGGATGGGGATGGATGAGGAACTGGGATGGGGATAGATGAGGAACTGGGATGGGGACAGGATCAAGATCTGGGATGGGGACA
>CM031861.1:63844370-63885545 GCA_018697195.1 Certhia americana
GGACAGGATCAGGATCTGGGATGGGGATGGATGAGGAACTGGGATGGAGATGGGGTCAGGATCCTGCCCCAGCCCCAGCATGGCCCTGAGCATGGCATGGAGTGGCACCAGCCCTACCTTGGAGTAGTCGAGCTTGGTGGCACTGGGGATGGAGTCAATGTGTGCCCGCACCAGCGAGGTGATGAGGCTGACCGGGGATGCATCTGGCGGCTGTTTGGGCTTGGAGGGGAGACGGCCCCGCCGCCCCTTCAGGCTGTCAGTCCGGACCACTGTGGTTGGGACTTGGAATGAGTGCCTGCCCTCAGTGCAGCCAGAACAGCTGCAGAGTGGGGACTCCCCACTCCTGCTGGGTACCCCCCACCCGGGATGGGACCCTGGTACCTTCTTTGACCATGCCGACGGCCAGGCACTTTTGGAAGCGGCAGAACTGGCAGCGGTTCCTGCGCCGCTTGTCCACAGGGCAATCCTTGTTGGCCAGGCAGATGTACTTGGCATTCTTCTGCACTGTGCGCTGCGGGTGGGGAAGGAGCGGCTGAGCTCAGCCCGGGGCGCCGAGCTCCAAACAAAAGCCCTTCTGTCCTCCCCTGCCTCCCGCTCCAGCCCAGCATCCGGCTCCATGTCCGCGGGGAGGGCTCCCTGGCCGTGCTCCCTGCCCTGCCCCTCCCTGGGCACCCCGCAGCATCCTCCTGCTGCCGCAAAGCACTGTGGGAACATCCCGGCAGCACGTGATGAGATGGGGGATCCCCTTACCTTGAAGAAGCCCTTGCAGCCCTCACAGGTGCGCACTCCGTAGTGCTGGCAGGACGCGTTGTCCCCGCAGACGGCGCAGCGGCCCTCACCTGCCCCGGGGCTGCGCACCTTGGTGGGTGCCAGCGCTGGCCCCTCCAGCAGCGGCGAGGTGGGAGCCAGGGGCAGCCCCGCAAAGCCCCTGGGAGGACCTTGGGTCGGGGGGAAGGCGTCCGTGTCCAGCAGCCGTGGGTCCACATGGGGTGAAGGGCCCGGCTGCCCCTTCAGGGTCACAGGGGAACCACCAGGGCTGGGGGCCGGGGGGCCAAAGGCAAAGAAGGGGGGCTGTGACCCCCCGCCCTTGGCTGGCTCAGCCCAGGGCTGCCCACCCTCGTAGTTCGGCAGCGGTGAGTACGCCCCGAAGGAGCCCTCCCAGCCTGGGGCTTGTGGGGGCTGGAAGCCTGGCGTGGCAGGCGATGGGATGGAGCAGGGGCTCCCGTAGCAGTCCGAGCCACTGGAGGAGAGGGTCTCATCTGGCTGCCCACCGAAGGCGCTGGGGTAGCAGCCGTACACCTGGAAGTCCTCCAGCTTGAAGGTGGTGGCGGCGCTGGACTGGCCGCTTGCTGGCAGCTGGTAGAGGAAGGCGTCAAACTCGCCGGCATAGCCCTCCATGAAGGTGCTGAAGCTGGGCAGGGCAGGGGCGGCCGCCAGATCGGCTCCAGCCACTTCCATGGGGAATCGGCCGCCGTCGGGGCTGAGCAGTTCGGCCGGGCAGCGCTCGCAGGGGCTGGCACCCGTGGTGCTGCACTGGGTCTGGATGCAGGGCATCTCTGCAGGGGAGAGAGGGGCGTCAGTGGGGAACCCGATACCACCCCTCCCTCATCCAGGTAGAGGATGGAGACAGGGTGGGAACCATGGGAACTTCCCCAGGATTCTCCTTGTACTGGAACTGCCCCCCCACGGACAGTGGTGGCCACCACTGTCCCTGGGAAAGGTCACGGCACAGCCAATGGGTGCAAAGGACATTCCCCAAAACGCTGGCTTAGCAAAAGCCCCCGAAAGGGAAGGAGGGAGGAATGTGGCCAGCAGATTCCCAAGCCCTAGGGCTGGCCAAGGGAAGCCAGAGTCAGGGCTGAACCCGACTATTGAGGAACCCGTAACCCCTTTTGGGGCTTTTTGGGAACGTCAGTGCAGGCAGCTCTCCAGGTGAGGGGGAGAGGAGCCCAGCCGCTGTCCCTGGAGCCCCCCGGGGCTGTGCATGGATCTGGTGAGACATACGACAACCGGAGCCCCATGTCCAGCTGAAAGTCAAGCCAGAAGTGACCCCAATGGCAAGATGATAATGTAATTCATCTCGCAGACCTTTAAAGGTCACGCTGCACTGGCCCCTGGCCACGGTCCTGGCACGGCCCTGCTGCCAGAGCCCCCGGATTCCCCCAGCCAAATCAGGGCAGCTCTCTCGGGCACCAAGAAAGCCGACACCTGCCAGGAGCCGGGTTTAAAAATATCCAACGTGGGTCCAACTCTGGCACCCACGGGATGGCATCAGCCCCCAGCCTCCTGCTGGTGTTCCAGTGGAGTTCGTGCATGTCCAACTGGATTTAGAGGGGACAGAGACCCCACCAATGGATTCCTGTCCCCGAATGAAGCCGACGGGACCTGAGGCCGTGCTGGGGACACGACCCTGGGGACACTCTCTCTGCCAGTGGGAGTTTTTGCCTATATGAAAATCCTGGCAGATGCAATGCCCCGACCCTTCCTGTGGTCCCAGTTGTTTGAACGCTTTTGCTCTCACCCATTTGCTGACAGCATTTGGGGTCCCCCCTGCCCTGTCCCCCCCTGGGCACAGATTCCCGCAGCAGCCTCCGCTCTGCCCACAGCCAGGCTCTATTTGCAGATTCCTCGTCTGGGAGCGCAGGCAGCTGCCTGTGCCCAGCCCTGAGGCTGCTGCCTGCACGGGCGGGTGGCAGCCGCTGGCACCGGGCCCCGTGGCGCGGGCGGGCGAGAGCAGCCGGTGGCACCGGGGGTGGCTAACGCTGCCCACATCCCTGCCAGCACCTGCTGCCCGGTAATGCCGTAGCGGCTGCTGCCAGGCCCGCGTGGGCAGCGGGGGGTTTGCCTGCACGGGGCTGCCTGCCTGCACATCCCTGTCTCCACTGCCAGCTCCTGGTGCTGCCCGCACATCCCTGCTCGCAGTGCCAGGTTCCCAGTGCTGCCCGCCTGCCCCGTTGCTGCCCACTCCAGTTCCGTGACCACTCTGCTCAGGGATCCCGGGGTGACTCCCGGTATGGGGTGACTCTGCCCCCCGCAATCCCCAGGGACGGGGACTTCCTGCATATGCAGCTGGCCCCGATTGGGGTGCCGTGATGGGGGAACCAGCCCGGTCCCCCCATGGCCCAAGTAGCGGCTCCCGGTCCTGTACAGAGGACTGGGTGGTGTCGGGCTCTTCCCGGGACCCCCGGGGCCGGGACTTCTGGCTTTGCCAACTCTCGTCGGGTGCGCGACCCCCGGCTCTTCCCGGTGCTACCGGGACTCCTGACCCAGCTCCTCCCGGTGCCACTGGCACGCTCGATCCCCTGCGCCTCCCAGCACCACGCGGGACACCCGACTCGGTTCCCCCTGGTGACACCGGATACCCACAAGGGGCATTCCCGCAAAGCGCACACTGCCCGGTCCCTTCCACCGGGACCCCCGACCCTCGCCGGTGGCCCCGGGGGTTCCTTCCCCAGTGTCCTTTGGACACGCGAGCCCCGGCTCCACCGGGACGCACGACACCATTACCCCGTGGTGCTACTGGGACACCCGAGCACATGCACCTTGCAGGACACCCACCGCCCCGAGCCCCCGGTGCCGCCGCGATGCCCGACCCAGATCCCGTTAGTGCCACTTGACACGCCCCATCTGAACCCCTCCGGTGACGCCAGGGACAATGGCTCCTGTTGCCCCGGTGCCACCGGGACACCCGACGCCGTGCACCGCCCCCGCTGCCAGCCCACCCCCCTTTCCCCGGTGCCCCCCGCCTGGTCCCCGCATCCCGGTGCCGCCCGTACCCGGGTGCCGGCGCGGCGGCGGCGCTCCGGTTCCTGCTCCTGCCCCCGCCGCTCCGCGGGCTCCGCCGGGCTCCGGCCCCGCCACTACTTTCTCTTAAGCGCTCGGTGACGCGCGGGGCGGCGCGGTGCCGGTGACGCACGGGGGGGGGCGGCCCCGGCGGGGGCGCGGCCGTGACGCACGAGGGGTTCCATTGACGCACCCGCGGCCCCGGCTAAAAATACCCCCGCGGCCCCGGCTAAAAATAGCTCGGGCGCCCCTCGCTTCCCCACATATCCCCCCCGGGGCTCCGGGGGCCGCCGGCGGGGGGAGGGAGGCCCCGGTGTCAGGGGTATCCCCGGTGTCCCCAGGCCCGGTGCCCCTTCGGTATCCACGGTGTCTCCTCGCTGCTGGAACCCCGGCACTGGCGTCCTGCGGTGCCTCCATCCCCCGTGCTCTCTTGCTGCCGGTATTTCCGGTATCCTCTCGTTGCTGGTACTCCGGTGCGCCCACCCCCGGTGCCCCCTCGGCGCTGGCATCGCTTAAGACCCCACCCCCGGTTGCCTCTCGATGTCGGTGTCCCCTGTGTCCCCTCGTTACCGGTACCCTAGTGCCCCCATTCTCGGTGCCAGTATCTCTGGTACAATTATCCCCGGTGTCCCATCAGTGTCGGCATCCCCGGACCCCTCTCGGTGTCGGTATCTCCCATTCCCGGTGTCCCCCTGATGTCTCTCTCTCGGTGGTCTCCCGTACCCCCGGTGCCGTTATGCCCCCAGTACCCATCTGGGTTATCTCCTCCGGTGCTCAGCGGCGCCGGTACCCCCGGTCTCCTCCCGCTCGGTGCTGGGTGCGGGGGGAGTGACGCGGGGTCCCGCCCCCGCCCGGTCCCCGCGGGGAGCCCCTGGCCGGGGCGATGGAAAGAGCGGCGGCTGCTGGCGGGCGCCGGCGTCGGGAACAGCGCCCGCGGGCTGGAAAGATGAGCTCAGCCCGTGCGGAGCCGGCCCGGGCCCGCGGGAGGGCGAAGGGTGAGCGGAAGGAACCCAGAACACCCTTCGGTACCACGCCGGTACCACCTCAACACCCTCCGGTACCATCCCGGTACCCTTCGGTACGACTCCAGTACCTCCCGCGATACCCTCCGGTAGCACCTCACAGCTTCCCAGCCGGTGCCCTCCGGTACTACCCCGGTACTCCCGTGGTATCTTCTGGTACCAACCCGATTCCTTTCGGTACCAGGTCGGTACCGTCCCTTGCCGTACCCACCGGTATCCACTCCCGCGGACAAACCGGGGGTCTTGGGGGACCTGGACCTGGTTGGCAGCGCCTCCGGGGTTGACAGCGCCGTTAGTGCTGCCCCCCTTGTACCCCTGCAGCGGCAGAGCCCCCCCGGCGCGGTCCCACCGGGGACCGAAGCCACCCTGGGGCCAATGCCCCGGTGCGCCGGGAGCCGCAGCCGGCGCCGGGGCTGCTGCCGGGACCTCCGGTACCGGGATCCTGCCTGGCCTCACGGAACCCCGTGAGGAGAGCGGGGACGGGGTCAGCCTGGCACCAAAGGGGTCCGGAGGGCGCACGGGGGTACCGGAGGGGGCGGCTCGGGGTCGGGCGCCGCCTCCTCCCGTTGCCCGTTACTCCGCTCCGGCTCCGCTTCTCTCTGTCGCCCGCCCCCGACGGGGTTCCGTGACATCACACCCGCCCGCTGACGTCACGCCTGGTCACTGACGTCTTGGGGATCCCGCGGCACCACCGGGGCTGCCCCCAGAGGGATCCCCCGGGCCCGGCGGGACCTGCCGGGGTCCCTGCAACACGCGACGAGGGGCGCGGCCGGTGCCAGCCCGGGGACACGGGCAGGAGCCCTCGGGACAGGCCAGACAGGGGGGTTCCAGAGCTGCCGGGGATCTCAAAGCCACCGGGGGCACGGAGCGTGGTGGTTGCAGCCCCCCGTATCCCTCGCTTGGTAGCGGCGTTACCGGAGGCAGGAGGGTGACACCGGCAGCCCCCGCGCCCGGGATTAGCTGTACCCCGGGAGAGGTCGCGGGGACTGCGATGGCTTCGGGGGAGGAAACCCGAGCCCGGCCACCCTGGCAAGGCCACGGGGGTGCAGGGGAGGACCCCTGTTCACACCAACCCCAGGGATCCACCCCGACACCCGGGTGGGGACACGGGGATATGACGGCCACCAGGCAGCCCTTCCCGAGCCCCAGGGTGGGCGCTGGGGTTTGCAGGGTGCCCGTGACCGGGAGGAGATTAGCCGGTGCCCACGGCTGGCGCTGGCTCCCTGCCCCGGGCCTATATTTATCGGTAATGACAGGCTGCTCCGAGGCGTTCCCGGTCCGTACCCCACAACCTCGGCCCCCCGGCCCTGCCCAGCTCAGCCGGTGCCACGCGTGACCCCGGTGTCCCACGGCCACCTGCCCATTTCCGGGCACACGCAGCTCCGGGTCGGGGCTATAAAAAGCTCAGCGTGGGGTGGCAGCTGCGACGGGGGGGGTCCCGTGATGGCTTTGACAGGAACGGGGAGCTCCGACCCTGGCAGCACGCGGGAACCAGACCATAAATGTCCAGCACTGAGCCGTCCTGGAACAGGGACAAAGCAGGAGAGTGTGGGGGAGCCAGCTGAGCCCCCCCCAGCCCCAACTCCATGGCACACACAGACACCTGCAGTTCTCACCCCCAGATCTCCAACAGGCTCCCCTGGGGTCCTGGGGGGGAACGGGGAAGGGAAGGAGAGAGTTGGGGTCCCCAAACATGCAACAGCCCCGGCAGAGGGGAACAGAGACACAGAGCAGAGGGCTGGGGGCTCTCGGTGCTCCTTGGAGCACCTGTGCCAGGGAATCTTTGTGCCAGGGAATCCCCACACACACCGGTGCTGGAGCAGGCCCCCAGCTCTTGGGGGTGCTTTGTGGCCCCCAACTCCTCTGGATGCTGCTTCAGTGGCTCTGGGGGAGATTGAGGCAGGGCGTGGGGGGACCCCGGTGCCCGTCCTGCGTGGGCACCGTGTCCCCCGCAGGCGGAAGGGCTCGGGGTGGGACCCGCTTCCCGCCGGCTGCCGGAGGAAACGGGGCAGGAAGGGCCTGGCCGGGGCCCCGCGGAGCCGGGATGTGGCCAACGGCACCCGGGGGCTGCAGCAGGCGGGGGGCACAGGGGGTCCCCGAGAGCTCACTCACATCCAAGGTGACATCAGTTGGGCACCCCAAGGCCGCCCTGCCCGGAGCCCAGCGGGGAGGCCCAAGGGGGCAGCGTGGGGGGAGCTGCAGCCAGCGGCCCCCGGTCCCCCCATCCTGGTCCCCACGGGGCTCTGTCACCCCTCAGTCACAGCCACGCGTCGCTGCAAATCGTCTCTGTATTGGCGAGCACTGATGCGTACAACAGCCCGGGGGGAGCAGCGGGTGGGGCCCCCATAGCCCCCCCAGCCCGGGAAATGCGGGGCTCCCCCGGGACTCCCCGCCAGGGAGGAAGGTCCCGTTCCCGAGAGCAGCGACAGCTCCGTGAGCCGCTTCGGGAGTGTCCTCACGTCTGTCCCCTGGTGTTGCGTCCGTCCCTCAGTGTCACGATCCCCACGGCCCGGGGGACCAAATCGGAACCCCTGGGGCCAACCCAAACCTCCTTCCTGCAGCCCCCAGGGATGGGAGCTGGGGGAATGAAGCCCCTTGCAATAAATAAATAAATAGTCCTGGGGGGCCGGGGGTCGCCGGCTAGAGGTGACTCTCCTCCTCCTCCAGCGCCCGATTCAGACCCGGGATGAACTTGAGCAGCCGCTGACGGAAGCTGCTGTGTCGGCTCTTGCGGGGGGCGGCTGCTCCCTCCGCGGGGTCCCCGGCCCGGGCCCAAAGCCTCCCCGCAGCCCCCGGGCCCCCCGCACATTTGAGGCTGGCGCTGCGGGACAGGGCAGGTCGGGGGCGCGGCGGGGGGGGGCGCGGGACCCCCGCTGTCCTCATCCTTGTCCTTGTCCCCATCCTTGTCCCCATCCAATGAGCTGGAAGAGGCGAAGACGCAGGTCTGGTACAGGGAGTCATCGCTGCCGCTGGCACGGGAGGAGCCCCCCGGCAGTCCCTCCCCCTGCAGGCACCAGCGGATGGACTCCAGCGTGTCGTAGATGCTGGGGTCCTTGGCCACCACACCTGGTGGGAGACACGGGGGTGTCAGGGGGGCCGGCTGGTGCCCCAAAACCCTCCGGTCAGCCCCCCATAGCCCCCACTCACCTCGCACCAGCCGCTGCTCCTGCACCATCAGCGAGCGAAACTCCCCCCACTTCTCATAGAGGGTTTGCTGTGGGGAGGGTGAGGGTGTGAGGATCCTGGTGAGGGGTCCCCAGCCCCCCCTAACCCCTGCCAACCCCTGCTGACCTTCAGATACTGCAGCCGGGCCTCCAGCTCAGCCCTCCGGATGGATGTCCCATAGAGCGTGTCGAGCCTGTGGGTCAGCAGCTGTCAGCAGTGGGGGGCTGCAGCCACCCGGGCCCCCCCTGCACCCCCCAGCTCACCGGAGTACATTGCCTGAGCTCTTGATGATCTCCACGATCTCCCGGTGCCGGATGCCCTCCACGTTCAGCCCGTTCACCCCCGTGATCGTGTCCCCTAGAGCACAGGGTGAACACGGGTTTAGGGGTGCTGGTCCCCACTGCTGGGGTCCCCCAGCTCTCCCAGGATGTGCTCACCAGCCTTGAGCCCCGCGGCCTCGGCCGGGCTGCCGTCGTGCACCCGGCACACGAAGGTGAACATCTCCACGCTGTTCCTGTCCTGGTGGTGCAGCCCGTAGGTCTGGAATGGGGGTCTGGTGAGGGGCACGGGGACACCCCGACCCCCGGAAACCCCCAAACAGCAGCCATGGGGCAGCAATTGCAGTGTTTAATTGCTGCTGGGTGATGTGGGGCAGCACTGCAGCCCCCGGGAGGGGGGGTCTTGCCCCGATGGCTGCACCCCAGGGTGCCCCCCCGGCTGCCCCCAGCGGCACAGCCGGGGGAGGTTCAGTAACACGGCATCTCTGTCACTGCTAAAAATAACCCCCAGCTCAGAGACAACTTAAAAATACCCTCGATGCAAAGCAAGGTGCGGGTTGGAAGGGTGGGGAGCAGGGCATGGCATGGCCAGGCTCAGCTCAGCTTAACACCCACCTGGATCTCGAAGCCAAAAGACTCCTCTGCCTTCTTCTCCAGCATTACCACCCTCCTGGGGGACACAGGGATCAGGGACAAGGAAGAGCCCCAGGCACACCCAAACCCGCCTGTGCAAACCTTGGGCTCTTCTCAAAATGCTGCTTCGGGTTCCCCAAGGACAGGAAACCTCTCTGAGATGGGATTCCCCCCCACAACCCCTCAGGGATGAGACCCCCCTCCAGTTTGCCTTGGTCACTCAGTCCTGTCGGTGCCAGGCCGGATCCCCACAGGGTCTGGGGGTGTCTGAGACCACCAGGGAGCTGTGACCCCATCACTGCTCTCACCTGCTGCAGGTTCCCCCATAAAATCCCCCTCATTTCCAGCCCTCCTGGGGTATCCAGAGGGCAACAACGTCCCAGCCCCACTCCTGTGCCCCTGGTCCCTACCTGTGCTCCTCCGGGGACTGGCTCGGGGATGCCCACTTGAACCCCGTGTCCTGCGGCAAAGGAAGAGCCATCAGCCGGGGACACCCGAGGGGACATCCCCCCACCTCCTGCAGGGACAGCCAAAACGCGATGTCCCACCAGGACAGCACCAAACCCTGGGGGAGCACCGTGCCAAGCCGGCACCGCACCAGCACCCGGCTGCCCTCCGGCCGGCCGGGCATAACGGGGCTTTGATCGGGGCTCAAAGGCACCCTCAGAGCTGCCCCGAGCTCGCCCCACGCTTTGACGTCAACTGCGCCGCACCCACCCCACGCCGCGCTCGGAGGGGCCCCGGCACAGAGGGGCCCTGTTGTGGTCACAAAGTCGGGTTTTTTCATGCAAAATCCACCCCCCCGTGGCCCGGACAATGTCCCTGTTGTGGCAGGCGAAGAGGCGTGGGCGGGTGGAGGGACTGGCCGGGCAAGACAGGACCCTCACCGCAGGGCAGGAGGTGACAGGGCTGTCCCCAAATGCCCCTCTGTGGCCGCTGGGCTCTGGCAGCCCCAGTGCAGTGAAGGCAGTGTCACCGTAAGCTGTCCCTTGAGAGTGGCACATGGCACGTCTTGGTGACAGCCGGGTGCCAGCGGTTGCCTCTGTGCTCTGCCACATGGGTGTCACCAGCCTGGCAGGTGTCACCAGATAGTGACTGACCATCCCAAACGCAACCACGGGTGCCAAAACATCAGAACTGGGTGTGTTCACCAAAGCTGCCGACTGTCACTTTGGGCCCCACGTCACCACAGTGACGGGAAGGTGACACGGGACGTTCTGGACCCCTCAGGGACATGTCTGGTGGTGGCCTTGGCTGGTGAGCGGGAGCCAGGCAACCGTGCATATCTGGGCTGTGGCAGTGCAGCCGTGAGGCCACTTCTGCTCCGGATGTCGGCTCTGCTCTCGCTTCCCCACGACGCTCAGGAAGCACCACGGGGCCGGGGGGAGCGTCAGGGCGGTGTCGGTGCAAGCCCAACCACAGAGGGGCTTTTCCAGGGCTCCTTGTTACACCAAATCAGACCCGGGGTACTGTGTGACCTGTCCCCTACCCTTCCTAAACCAGACCCGGCGTCCCTTGTGGTCGATCCCCTTGCACTTCTCACAGGACAGAGTCCAGGGGGGCTGTGGGGTCACGCCTGCCCCAGTGACAGTGTGGTGGGGGTCTGGTCCTGCACCCTGAAAGCTGCAGGGCACGACATGGAGAGGGACCAGGACAGGATGTGGGGCTTGGGGGGACACTGGGAAGGGGCACAGGGACTGAGGGAACATGGGGAGGGACCTGAACATGACGTGGAGCTTGGGGGGAAAACCAGGGTGGGGGTGCAGGGATAATACCGTGGCAGGACATGGGCAGGATCCGGGATAGGATGTGACGCTTGGGGGGACAAGATGGAGCAGGACGGGGACACTGGGAAGATGCTGCAGAAGGATGGGACAGGGCTAAGGAGATGCTGGGGCAGGACAAGAGGCTGGGGGCGGTCACTGGGGCAGGATGGGGACACCAGGGCGGGACGGGGACACGAGGAAAGCTTGGGCGGGTCCCTGAGGCAGGACAAGAGCCCAGGAGGAGACGCCGGAGCAGAGCGCAGAGCGGCTGGGCGGGACGGGGACACGGCGCAGCCCCGCACCCCCGGAGCCCGTTACCGCTCTCGGTGCCGGTTTCCCCTCCGTCCCCGCAGCACAACCGGGGGCGCTGGGGCGGCTCCCTCACTCCCCCCGCAACCCTTACCTTGCGTACGCGGGGCAGGGTCCCGCCGGCCGCCGCCAGCGCTCGGTAGAGCTCGGCGGGGCCGGGGCTCTCCGGGGCCACCGCCGGTGCCTCATCGTCCTTCGGCCGGAGCCGCCGCCGCCGCCGCCGCCGCAGGGTCATGGCCGGGCCGGGCCGGCCCGTGAGCCGCTATATGGACCCTGGGGGCGGGGACATCTCGGGACTCGCCCTTTTTGGACCCAGACCGCTCCCACTTGGGCGTTAAAGCGCGGTTCTGTAAATAGACCCCGCCCCGTGTCCGGCTGTGTCCGGCATCTCTGCGGGCCCGGGTCCTGAGCGGGACCCCGTGGAGGTGCAGTGGGGGGGGTCCAGTGTGAGGATCCTGAACGGGGACCCCATGGAGATCCAGTGGGGGGTCCAGTGTGAGGATTCTGCTCGAGGACCCCATGGAGATCCAGTGAGGGGATCCAGTGTGAGGGTCCTGCTCAGGGACCCCATGGAGATCCACTGGGGGGTCCAGTGTGAGGATTCTGAACGGGGACCCCATGGAGATCCTGTGGGGGGGTCCAGTGTGAGGGTCCTGCTCGGGGACCCCGTGGAGATGCAGTGGGGGGGGTCCAGTGTGAGGGTCCTGCTCGGGGACCCCATGGAGATGCAGTGTAGGGGTCGAGCAGGACGGTCCTATGCAGGTTCCTGCTCAGGGACCCCGTGGGCCCCGGCGTGGGGGTCCAGTGGGAGGTCCCTTCATGAAGTTCTGCACAGGGAACCCATGGGAGACCTGCGTGGGGGTCTGGAGGGAGGGTCCTACGTGGGCTCATCTTCATGGACACCACGGGGCTCAGTGTGGAGGTCTGGCTGCTTCTGTGGGGCAGGAGGGACCTGGGGGAGGTGGGATCCTGAGGGTGCAGGGTGGGATGCTGCTGGGAATGTCACGGGAGGCACTGTGGGGTGCCAAGGAGGGTTCCCAGGGATCACCTCAGGGATGATTCGGGGACAAACCGGGGGGGTTCAGGGAGAAGAACAAGAGCAAGAAGCTCTTGCTCCCCGACAGCTGCCAGCAGCCGCCGCCAAAGCCGCATTTAGGATTTAATGGGAGGTGGGGAAGGGGTGGCCACAGCCCCCGGCCCCGCTCCCAGCGGGGGCAGCCGGAGGGATTTAAAGTGTTCCTGCACGATCTGTGCTGCGCTGAGCTGGGACACGGAGGGAAGAACAATTCCCGGAGGCAGCCGCGGTGGCTGCTGCGGACACGTCGTGCGGCTCCAGCAGCTCCTCATTGCGCCCCGGCGGGAGGCAGCGGGAATTTTCCAGCTGGAGTTGAGAGCTTTGCCCAAATGTTTGTTTAAAATTCGCCAAAGAAAATGAAGATCGTAACAATCCCGCTGGCGTTCCACCCAAACCTCCCGCCCACAGACTGGCCTGGGGTTACCAGGAGACAAGTTTGCTCCAGGAGCAGAACAGCTCTGGGCTGGAAGCGCTGGGGAAAGGATGGGTTGAACCCACCACCGATCCTGAGTCACCAAACCACTGGGAATGAAGAGGAACACCCCATTTTGTTCCCAAAATCTGGTCATGACTTGGCCCCTCAGCTGTAGCCACCCCAGACTGTTTTCCCCATCCCATGTCCTAGAGGAGCAGACAGGTTTTGATTAAAAATTCCCCATACTCTCATCTCACTGCTGCCCACGTTTCCAGGATGGGGCTGGATTTTCCTGGGGACCACAGCAGGAGCTTCAGACAAAGCTGGGAATGAGGAAGGACAAGCCCAGATGGTGCCTCCCCCTCCCCACCTTGTCTGAGCCTGGGGGGACCCCGGGCCTCAGCAGATTTTCCCCTTGATCCGCTCACAACAGGCTCGTTTGCAGGAGGCTCTAATTAAGGAATTAGTAGGGGCAGTTCACGCAGCACCATTTACCTGCACCATTAGCCTGTTTGTTTTTTAGCAAACAGGATTTTATAGGGGCACGGGGTGGTTTGCTGCAGGATTTCTCTTCCCTTGAAGTTATGGGTCCACGTGGAGACTCAGGGATGCTCCAGGGAGATGCCCCCTGTACCCAACACAGCCCCAGGGATGCTCTGAGGGGATCTCCAGGGTATTTATTCTCTGTAACTCCTCCTGCTCTGTGCCTGTCCCCAGAGCAGGAGCCCCAAGTTCAGCTGCTCATCCCTGCATGGGTGGAAAATCCCACCTGCCACCTTTTCCTCTCACCTCCACTAAGCTGGTGGCACCTCCCGAGCGCTTGGTGGGTGTTGGAAACCACATCTTCTCTAAAAAGGGGAATATTCAACATTAAAATGTTTTGACCAGAATTCCTAAAGGGATTATTTTAGCTGTGAGGGACCAACCTCCCCCCTCCCCATACCCCTCTCTGAGGGACCGAGCTGTGCCCTACAATTCCCACCCCTCCCAGCGAACTGAGACTGCAACACCTCACATGAATAAAACAAACTTTTAATAATGTACAGCAGAAATCGACAGCCTGGTTTTATATTAAACAAAAGATTTCCTATCTTACACCGTATGTACATTTGCATACTGAAGAGGTAAAGTGGCTAAGTGGCTATTTCTTACAGTCCTTTGCTAAGAAAATGTACAAAACCAAACAAATCAAAGGGGCAGAGAAGTACCAAGAGTTCTGTCCTGCAGCCACGTACCGCTGATGGACACCCCCCCCCTCCTCATCCTGCACCGGGCTCCCCTCGGAACTGCCTGGAATGCTGCTTTTGCCCAGAGCTGCTGTAAATTTTGGAGCCAGGCAGAAATTCCCATGTGCTCCGTCAGCTCGGCAAGCACTGGCACCCCCCGGGCACCAGTTTGCATGAAAAGTGCAGTGTAAATGCTACATGGTCAGCGTTCCTGCCGCGGATCCCGCTTGGTTTTCCCCATCTCTCTTGAAACAAAGCTTTTCCTAAAATCCTGCTCGTAGGGACGCTGCCCTTCCCTCGTCCCTCCCCGGCCCCGTTGGCCGGGAGCTGTTTGGTTTAGCTCTGAGGCAGGTGCAGTGTGGCTACAGTTGGAGGGGGTGAGTTCAGTGCAAGTTCTGGAGCCGACGGCGCCCGTGGGTCCCGGCCCGCAGTCACCGGGATGGGAGACCCAAAGGGAGAGCCCGCAGTACCTACAGCTGTGGGATGTGCCCCCCTGTCCTTCCCCCAGCTCCCAGGACAGCCCTGGGGTGTGTTCCAAATGGTCTGGGAGTCCTCGGGGCTTGGAAGTGCCCCCTTGGCTTCTAAATGAAGGGACACTGGCTGAGATGTGAGTCAGGACGAGCTGGGAGGGGACAGGGGAACCCCATCCCTGCTCCTACAGCAGATCCACACCGCCAAAAACTCCTGGGGGGGATGCAAAACGGCTCCAAACATGATTCAAAAACCACACTCCTCACTTTATACAAGGTCATGGACACACAGGGAATCTAGGGGGGAGAGAGATACATGGACAGGGACACAGACAGCAAGAACAGAGGGATTGAAATAAAGACTTAACCCTGGCGGCCGGAGCAGAGATGAAACCTCACCTTAGAGAGCAGGAGCAAGGTCAGAGTAGAAACAGTTCCAGTGTAAATCGAGCTGTGCATTTGGCTTTTTTTTCTTTTTTTTTTTCTTTTTTTTTTTTCTTTTTTTGCAGTGATTTCTTTACAAACCAACAGGTCAAGAGGTAATAATTAGAGATTGTTTTTCTGCTCTTAGAAAGAATTAACAATATTCAAAAAAGTTAAAATCCAGACCCTCCCAGAAAACAATAATAATAATAACAATAATAATAATAATAATAATTAAAAAAATAATAATCAAAACCACTCCAGTTAAAAGTTATGGCTTCAGAGTTCTCTACTGCAGACACTGACCTGACCTCCACACCACGGCTCCTCCTGACTGCCAAAGTCATCGGGGCAGCCACAGCCCTCAGTTCCACGTTTGCTGTAGTCACCCCACCTCTCCCTCACCTGGATTCGGCATTGAATCAAAAGAAAACCCATGCAGATCCCCCCACCCCACACGGAGACACAGCCACTTCTACATTAGGAGATATTTATACACCTATGCTAAAAAAGATGGATGTTGATTTCCCAACCCACACCTGCTGTCAGATCCTGCCCAGCACCTCTGGGAGGTGCAGAGCACCCCTAGAACTCAAATCACAGAATGAGCCAGGTTGGAAAAGACCTTTGAGATCATCAAGTCCAACCTAGGACCTAAACTAACACCTCCTCATCAACTAAACCATGGCACTGGCTGCCATGTCCAGTAAACACGTCCAGGGACAGTGACTCCACCACCTCCCTGGGAAGATGATTCCAGTGCCCAATCACTCTTTCAGTGAAGAATTTTTTTCTGATGTCCAACCTAAACTTCCCCTGGCGCAGCTTAAGGCTGTGTCCTCTCATTTTCTCAGTTGCCAGTGAACAGAGACCAACCCCCACCTGACTACAAGCACCTTCCAGGGAGCTGTAGAGAATGGTAAGGTCTCCCCTGAGCCTCCTTTCTTCCAGGTTAAACAGCCCCAGCTTGCTCAGCTGTTCCTCACAGGGCTTGTGTTCCAAGTCCCTCACCAGCCTTGTGGACACACTTCAGCCCCTCAACGTCCTTCTGAAATTGGGGGGGCCCAGAACTGGGCACAGCACTCGAGGTGCTGCCCAACCAGTGCTGAGCACAGGGGAAGAATGACCTCCCTGGTCCTGCTGGCCACTTTTCCTGATACAATTCCAGGATTCTTGGCCACCTGGGCACCCTGCTGGCTCATGCTTAGTCAGTTGTCAACCAGTACCCCCAGGTCCCTTTCTGCCTGGACACTGTCCAGTCACACTCTGTCCCCTGCTGCATCATCAGGCCCCCCAGAAATCCGCCCGGGTGGTGGAGTTGGGAATTGTTTTCCCAGGAGAAACTGAACCCTGCATTTCCCCACAGCACCTGCTCCATCTCTGACACATCTCAGCTCCTCGCTACCAAGAACTACAAACCCCAGGGGGCTCGAGACAAAAAAAAAACAAAACCTGGATTCCAGGAGCGATTCTCAGTTCCTTATTTGTCTTAAAAAAAGGGAAGGGGTGGCAGTGAGGCAACCTGATGGGACGTCCTGGCAGCCGGCGGCGGAGCGGGCGCGGCGCCCATGGGGGAGCCAGGGATCCGCTCTGCAGCAGCCTCGTCCAAGCTCCACGACGCTCACGACTCAGCACGGAGAGCACCAGCGCGACAGCTCACGAACGGGACACTCGAGATTTGCACATGCACAGGAAGCACGGACAGAGATGAGCCACCCACAGGCAGACACCGCACGGCTATGGAGGAGATGACCAGGCACAGGGACACGCGCACCCTCGCGCATGCAGACACCGGCGCGCCCCGACGGCCGTCAGGGCGCTGAGTTGGATTTTTTTTTTTTTTTTTTCAAGCTTGAGAAAAGGAGGGAGAACGGTTTTGTGAAGCTGATCAACTGTTCCGGCTCAGCCTCTTGGAAGAGAGCACCATTTGTTTTGCTTTTTCTGCATTAACGTGCCAGTCCCTGGAAAAATCCTCGAGAGTACGGCAAGAAAACCTTCCCTTTCCCTTCCCACTCCCGGCACCGAGCACCCGGGGTTGGCTCCGACCCCGCCAGTGGGTGCTCAACGCACACTGAACTTTACAGGGATTTCCTTTAAAGGAACAAAGAGTTAACGATCATGGCTGAGATCCCTCGGGTGAAGTCCCTCTCAAGTCTCCACGCTCTCAGGAGGTGATCACAAAAAGGTTTCGGATTGTTTCATACCCAAGCAGGGAAGAGAGCGGTTCTGTAGGCTCCGTCCCCCTGCCTAGCAGCCTGCAGGTCCCGCTGTCTGGTTGTAGCAGTAGGTTGGGCTGAAACACGAGGTAGGCCTCCATCACACGTCTACTCTAGCACAGCAGCTCCTGTGCAGTTTTCCTCCTGCTGAGGCTCAGAGCCTAAATTTTCACATCTTCCTGGACACTGAGCTGGGAGAGGGTTTTCTTAATGCGGAGGGCAGTGAGCCGAGCTGCTCCGTTGGCGTACCAGCACTCTCGCATCATCTTGCCCATCACCCGCAGTGCCTGGGCAACAAACAATGCCAAAGGTCAGTGCTCTGCTCTTCCCTGACCCCATGATGGTCAGTGCTCTGTCTGGGCACTGACACAGCCTCCACATCCCCCAAAATCAAAGCATGCCTTCCAGTACTTGTTACTTCATTACAGGGGAATCGTGGAATGGTTTGAGTTGGAAGAGGCCCTAAAGCCCATCTCATTCCATGCCCTGCCATGGGTAGGGACACTATCCCAAGCTGCTCCAAGCCCTGTTGAGCCTGACCTTGGACACTTCCAGGGAAGAGGCAGCCCCAGCTTCTCTGGGCAAGCTGTGTCAGGGCCTCTCCACCCTCAGAGGAAAGAATTTCTTCCCAATATCTAACTCAGTCCTCTGGCAGTGTAAAGCCATTTCCCCTTGTCTTGGCATTCCCCGTAAAGATTCTCCTTGCCTCTTTCTTGCAGACTCCCTTCAAGTACTGGAAGGCCACAATCATGTCATCCCAAAGCTTCTGTTCTCCAGGCTGGACAATCCCAATATTCTCAGTCTTTCCTCAGAGGAGAGGAAGGGGACTTGGGGATGAAAGCAGACCTTACCTCATAGCTCTGCCACCAGTTTGGGATGTTTGGCCGTAATTTCTGGTCACACACGACCTTCCGCATCTCCTCAATGGAAGGATCAGAGGGTACAAGGTCATAGTAGGGAAGCTGATATTCCTCATGGATACCTGAAAGGCAGAGCAGGGAAAATGAAATTTCTGGGAACAGGGACCACAGCCACCGTGCTTGCTAAAAGCAGACGGATAGAGGTTTGGGCTCCATGACTCACTGCTGAGATGCGTCAACACTTTGCAGTTATTTAGAACAGAAATGAAGAATCTGGAATTGGAGTTAACAAGAAAAACTCAGGGAAATAAAATGCAGCTGCCTAAACTGGAACGGAGTCAGCAGGCTGGGATCAACACCTCCCAGCAAGGCGTCAGGGTCACTGAATCTCCACGGCAGTGGGACTGTCACACGTGGGATGATGCTGCAGCTGCAAGTGCCAAGACATTTACACTGATCTGGGGGAGTCCCCCACTAATCAGCACCACCATTTCCTGAAAATCCATCCAAGGGAACATCAGCCAGCACTGGAAGCACCAACAACCTCAACCCAGCACTGGCTGGGCTTAGCAGCAGTCATGGGTCACTTCTGTTACCTCCCTCGGTGACAACACACAGGGACATGTCCTCCCACAGCCCTGTTCTCTCTCAAACCTCCCAAATACCTGATCAACAGGAACCCCAAGGCTGGGAGACCCTGGAGAAGCTAGCCACTGGCCCAGGCACACAAAGGATGTTACCTCCTGCGTTGCACCTTCGGGCAATCTCCCAGTAGACCAAACCCAAGGCGTAGATATCAGCACATTTAAATGAATCAAAATGCTTCATGTTGATGGTTTCATCCAAGACTTCTGGGGCCATGTATCTGCACAGAGAAAGGAAAAGCGTTTTCATTTTCTGAGAGGGAATTCTCTGGAAGACAGTAAATGATCAGTTTTCCCACACAGCACTTCCCAGCAGAGAAAGCTCTGTTTGGCACAGTCACCATCAGAACAGAACTGGGCCACGTGATCCAAGCGAAGAAAATAACTCAAGAAAAACAGCAAGCTGGGAAAAGAGGTAGAAATGGCCCAAAAGTACATCAGGCTCCCAACAGAAAGTCCCAAAGGCTTCAGAGAGGCCAAGCTTGTTGAGCTCCTGGTGCCAGGTTGACACGGCTGGCACACACCTCCCAGCAGGGAACATCCCTTCAGCATCCACTCAGGCACAAAACTGACCCTGCAAGGCACTGGGAAATGCTGAATTCAGAGAATTCCCCCAGTGCTCCACCTGCAGCTCAGGCATTTCCAGTCACTCAAACACCTTTAAATGCATTTTCCTACCGTTTGGTTCCAACCCTTTGGTTTGGTGCAATGTCAATCGTGTCCGTGACGGAGTCGTGCCGGACGGCCAGGCCCAGGTCAGCGATGGCACACGTGCCGTTCTTCTTCACCAAGATGTTCTTGGATTTCAGGTCTCTGTGAGCAATCCCAGGTTTTCCTAACAGAGCAAAATAAAAAGCAGCAAGGGTCAAGCTGGGGAAATTCATTTGTTGAACTGGCACAGAGGCAGCACAGGATTTCAGGGCGTTAAACCCGCTGTTGCAACACTTTTTCCTGTTTAGATTCATTAGGAACGGAGCAGGGAAAGGCTCCAACCGTGTTTTGGAGGCGCCACTGATGCAGTGGCACCCGGAGGCCTCAAGAGGGATGTAAACTCCACATCCCAGCACAGGCACCGACGTCAGGAGTTTGTGATTCTGCTTCTGCCTGTGCTCACATCCCACCCAGGCAGCGCCAATTTTAGGATGGGATGTGAAATGGTGATATAACTCCTGGGAGCGAGCGCCAGGTTAACCCACTTTGCAGCCAGCCAAAGCAATCGCTCTATTTCTGGTCAATAACCACCAGATGAAGCCAGGCTGACTCAGGCAGGGTTTGCTGCACAGCACATCAGCTCCCTTCAGCAATTCAGTTTTATCCATCCCTTAAGAATTCCCAATGCTTTTTCCAACTTAGCTTTTACCCTGAGTGCCCACGATCTCCATATGCAGGTGGGCCAGCCCGCTGGCAGCAGACAGGGCGAGCTTGATCATGCCCTCGATGGTCACCGTGTAACGGTTCAGGTAGTCAAAGAGAGACCCGTGCTCGTGGTAGTCAGAGACGAGCCACAGCTGAGTCCACGTCCCATTATCTGCAACAGGAAAGAGATGGAGCTCAGGCAGATCCAGTGCAGGGGTGGCCACTGAGCATCCCACACGCTTTTGGGACAGAGCAGAGCTGCTGCATAAGGCTGCAGCTCGACAGGGGCAAGTAAGAAATGGCTCAAATCAGCCATAGTGTGGTCAGCAGGAGAAGAGCAGTGACTTTCCCCCCATGCCAGGCACTGGTGAGGCAACAGCTTGAATCCTGGAGTCAGTTTTGGGCAGCATAGAGGCCCAGAGAATTTGACTTAAGTCAGCTTTGATCCCCATGACAAGAAAGATGTGGAGGTGCTGGAGTGTGACCAGAGATGAGCAATGGAGATGGGAAAGGGTCTGGAGTGTTTCTGAAGAGAGAGTGAGGGAGCTGGAGGGCTCAACCTGAAGAAAAGGAGGTGGTGGGGGGGAAATCTCCTCACTCTGTTCAACTCCTTGCCAGGAGGATGGAGCCAGGAGGGGTAACGAGTGCCAGGACCAGAGGAAATGGCCTAAAGTCACACCAGGGAAGGTTTAGATTGGGTATTTTTTTGCAAAGGGTGCTCAGGCACTGGACCTGGCCTCTGCTCTCAGGCCCCAAGCACTCCTTACCTTTGTTATCTGCAGCAATAAATCCCAGGATGTTCTCGTGCCGCAGCATCACGGTTTGATAGATCTCTGCTTCCCTGAACCAGGAGCGCTCCTCACGTGAAGAGAAGATCTTCACAGCCACGTCACCTCCACGCCACCTGCCCCGCCACACCTCCCCAAAACGGCCTTTGCCAATGATCTCCTGAAGGACAATTGTCCGAGCCACGGTCCGTTGGACAAACAGAGGCAAGCCTGGGGACAAGGAATTGAAGGAATGAATCCTTGCTGTAGCAGAAAACCTCCTGAAAAACCCCAGAGGCCAAAGAACGTCCTCAAACCCAGCAGGCTCTGCATTTGATAGCAACTGGGAGCCTGAACATGACCCAAAGCAGGGAATGGTGGCAGCTCCTGCGTGGGATGTGCCACTGCTTGGGCAGCATCTGCATTTTGCTTTGAAGCAGAGATCTGGCACGGAGCAGTTGGGGAAACTTCTGCTCCACCACAGATCAAAGGAACTGCAGCCTCAATATGCAAAGAATGGAACTCGATGAAGTGAATTTCTGCTGAAAAGCAGAACTCCCCCCAAACTTTTCTTAAGAAAGGAGTCCCAACATTGCTGCCATTGCTTACAAAAAGCACAGAGCTCGCCTGCCCATAGCATGCATAGAAGAGATCCCAAATATTTTATATACGGCAGCAGATGTGCTGCTGAAGGCTTATTCCCTGGTCAAATAGCAGGCTGTGACATGCTCTGCCTCTGTGGATTTTCCTACAGTTTCCATCTGCTGCAAAATTCCTTATATTCTTTAACCCAACTACCTTCCTAGTTCAAAGCCACCACTAAACAGTGACTTTCCATCTATTCTGGGGATTCCTTTTAAGTGCTACAGAAGCAAAGACAGCACATCATCCCCCTGGGAAGACCCAAGGGTTCTTTAGGATGAAATGGGCAGTGCAAATGCACTATTTGCACTGTAAAATGTTGATCTGCTGGGATCTTCCCCATTTTCCTGCAGCTTTGATGCAGGTGACACCCTGCATTCTCCTCTGAAAGCCAACAACACACAGGTTAGCAGTTAATGGCTGTTTCCAACCCAAATCCCATTCCAAGGCTAAACTGGGAACAGATGCAGCTGTTTGAGGTATTCTCTTGCAGTCAGGGAGGAGTTTAATTATTGCTCTTACCTGAACAGACACAAGACTGAATGTAAACATCCCTTCAAGTTACTCATGAACAGAGTCACGACAGACCCCCCCCTTTGCCTCACTGCCGTGGCAAAGCTGTGGCAAGCCCCAGCCCAAAGAGACACCTGCAAGTTTCTCCTTGGTCACGTCCCGTTCATCTCGCAATACCTGAGCCAGAGCCGGAGGTGGAGAGATCGTAGACCAGATCTTGCAAGGTCTTGTCCTTGGAAAGGCACATTTCACAAGAAGGGTCCTCCATGTCCAGCCGCTGGCGGTTGTGATAGACTCGTTGGTGGTGATGGAACACAAAGACCACAATGATCATCACAACAAACACAAGGAAAACGGGCCCGGCAATCACTGCCACCAGCTCCACGGGACCCCAGCTTGAAGGGGGCTCATTGTCTTTCAGGTGTCCTTGGGAGGAAAAAAAAAAACAGATATTTTGAGAAAATTATCATTACTTTCAGGACTTGCTCGTGTTTGACTGTTCTCTCTCAGAGCCTGGACAATTTTAGCCTGGGGACACATCAAGCAACAGTGTTAAGGTGGGGCTGATCATCAGGCAGGCAAAATGCAGCTGAAACCCCAAAAAGAAGATGGAGCTGCAATTGTGGGATCAGGGATTATGGGCTGTTCATTCATTCTTTTAGACAGGAGTGTGTTCTGGGCTGATTTTTCCAGAACAGCCTGCAGTTCACCTTCCATTTGAACTCAACCAGTCAGCCAGGGCTCCCTGCTCCCTCTCTCCTTTTCGCCCTGCAACAAGCAGTGAACTTTTTCCTGAAGGCCATTATTTGTTGTTTTGAGCACAGAGGAGACCTCCCCACTGCTCCCAAGGAAAATGACTCTGCAGTCTTCACAGCACCCACTGAAAATCAGCCCAAAACAGAAAGTAGGAGGTGTGAGGAAACACCACATGCCCTCTGTCCCAGGGACGAGAAGCAGAAGTCTTCCACACCCTCACTCAGAGGTAGGGCTGCTTCCCCCTGCACGTGTTCTGAACCCAGGCACCTTCCTCCTCACACACTCTGCTCTGAAGCTGCTGTAATGTTCCTCTACTTGTGCTCAGCACTGAAAAAATTTGGAGCTCTGGAAGGGAAGCAACACCAGCTGATAAAGGCAGAGCCAGCTCAGTGACAAAGGGAACACACACATTCCCGTTTGAATTTGAAGTAGTTTGTTATTTCCACTTTACAGATGAAGGAAATAATCCTAGCACTCAAGTTCATGCAGCAACTGAAGGGAAGAAGTGAAAAAAGGGCCAAGAACTCAAAATTCCCAATCCCAACCAGACAACTCCTCTCCTCCCACTTCAAACACATGATTTATCTGACTCTCTACTTACCACTGGGAACCATTAAATCAATTTTGTTGCAAAAATCGGAGTAGCAGCAGTGAGTATTACGCAGATCCTCTGAACTCAGACAGTAGAAGGGTTTCCCAGCAGGAATCAGCTTTGCCTCAGGAATGCAGGTCCGAACGTGGTGTTTGACACCGTCCAGGTTGAAGACTGAGACCATGCAGGCGCCGTCCGTCTCACACGTGGAGTTGGCTTGTTTGCAGTCAGAGCACAGACATGTCAAAGCTGAAATCAAAACAAGATCAACTCCTTAAAAGGCACGGAGAGCAAAAGCTCAAACGAGAGGAAAAAACTTTAAATACTCCATTTCAGAAGGGCAATTCTCAAGCTCTGGAAGAACCGGCTCTGCGAACAGCAGCAGTCAGACTCAGTATTACAGACCTGCAAGAATCCAATTTCAGCATGAAACAGACTGTGGAGGCAGAGGAGCCTTTCCTGGAGGTGCCTGTCCAGGCAGCCCTTTGCCTGCCCCTGTTGCAATCACCACCAGCCATGACCCAAGTCATCCCTGCAAAACTGGGGGAGATCTGACTGAGCTCCACTCCCAGCCCAACCTCGGCTCAGACTCAACCCAAACCCAACAATCATTCAAAGTGCCTGACCTGATTCCACCTGTGCTCCCTGGAGCTGCCTAAGCTGGGCTGGCAAGGCACGACCACCCCGGCTCAGGGAGACAAGGAGCAGCTGGCAGATGCCAAACCAAACCCAATCCCAACTGACTGCACGAGCCAAGCGTGCTACACCCAGCTAGATCAGTCACTTATTTAATAACTGCTTTCCTGATCCGAGACACTACCTTGGGTCAAATAAATTCCTGGCATTTTGCCTGCTCTCCACAAAGATTATTTGGATAAAGAGAAGGAGAAACTCTTTAAGGCAGATTCCCACATTTTTCCACCTCCCAGCTGTCATTGTACTTTTCTCAAGCTGCCTGAAAAACTGTAAGCAAATCCCCAGGCCTTGCCATCCTTGGGAACAAAGAGGAATCCAACAATGTCAAGAAGAAGGGTGGGGCTTGTTTTAGCAGCACGCCGGGTTTTCACCAGCTTTCATCAGCTCTCCCAGCCTTCCCAGAGGGAATCCAAAACATGTCCTTACCCGCTGCAGAAATGGGCTTTCAGGTAGGGAGGGTGAGAAGAAGGGTTTGAAAAGATACGAGTGCCACAGTTAACTCTGCCCAGGCTGGTAGGAATCTCCTGTGTGTAAAGTCACACACAAAGTCACCCTCAACACTTGTGTGTGGGGCCGTGTTAGCCTAAGCTTAATGAAAAACAAGCTGGGCCTGATTTATTCAGGGTTCATTTAGGAGGAAGACACCCATTAGCCCTTATCCCAGAGACCTGGGTAAATCAATCAAGATAATTGCATTACTATTCACTTAATTCTCTCTGGATTCTGCTCCTCCTTTTCCAGCTGTTGTTGTCAGCTGTTTCAGATAGGCTGAATGTGGGTGCTGGTTAGTTTGGCATCAACAGGTTCAAAACTGCCGTGAAAAGCAAGTGACAAGAGACAAAGAGCTGTGTCAGGAGAGGTTTAGGATGGGTATCAGGGGAAGGTTCTTTCTCCAGAGGGTGCTGGGGCACTGCCCAGGCTCCCCAGGGAATGGGCACAGCCCTGAGGAGCTTCAGGAGCCTTTGGACACTGCTGCCAGGGATGCACAGGGTTAGGATTTTGGTGTGTCTGCAGGGCCAGGAGTTGGACTGGATGATCCTGGTGGGCCCTTTCCAACTCAGGGTATTTCACGATCCTGTAACTCTGTGATTAAAAGCTGAAGAGCCGTTGAGTGAGACACCTTTAAAAAGCATTAGGAGCAAACAGAGCTTATCACCAGGTGCTCAGCACAGGCCAGTGAAAAGGACAGAAAACAGACAAGACTCTCAGACTGATCTGTGTTGAGAAGGGTGAGAACAACCATAGATTCTGAAGATTTGGAGAGGAAATGTTATAATGAAAGGGAAAAAAAAACCCTCCACTAACGTTCACTTCAAATAGCTCCAAGATCAGTGTTTCCCATGGTCAGCAGAGTGCAGAAAAGACAATTCTGAAAAATACATACACTTGGGGGAACAAAGGTTGGTGATAAAGGAGATTTTATGAAAATCTGAGATGGCAAAGAGCACCCAGGGCACATTCCTGCCTTCATGTCTACTTAAAAGGAAATGGTCTTTTAAAGCATCTCCCTTATTACTTATCAAAAGCTCAAGGTACAAATTAAAAACATTTAACCCACACACATTTCACTGTGTAGGTTCTTTTCAATTCGATTTAGATACAACGAAACTGAACTTTGTTCCTGTTAGACTCATTTTTGAGGTCTCAATCCCAAAATTTAGGCTGTGGCAGTTTTGCTTCCAGAAGCTCCAAAGCAAACAAAGCACTTCAATGCACTAATAAAACTGGTTTTGTAAACTTCTGAGTAAAGTATCTGGCCTGAAACTGAGCATGCCTTTGAGAGGGAAAGCAGAGAAGCAGGTCGTGTCTGCTCAGTCTCATTTGTAGGATTAAAAAACAAAAAAACATCAGTTTACCTGCAAGGTATGATCCCAGAGCCCCAGCTGGCAGACAGAGTGAGATCCTTATCTGTTCTGTGCAGAAAGCCAAAATTTCCTGCTAAGGAGGGGGATGCCCCACGGCTTCACCTCACCCTGTTCCCCCTCTGACACAACTGCTCTTTTTAAATTTTAATTCTTATGTTTGCACCTGAAAAATCCCCACGGTTAGAGAGCAGCTAGAAGAAAGAGAATGGAGCCTTCAGCACATGACTGTCCTTCTTTCCTCTCAGCAGAGACCCTTGAAGGGCTTTCCAGGGATTGTTGGCCAGACCCTCCAGGCTGCAGGCAGGAACTCTCCAATTTTCTCTGTGTGCCAGGGAGGAAAGGCCTGTCTGCACCAGGGCTCACTGGGGAAGCTCCTGGCAAAGAAGAGAGAATTACAGAACAACTCACGCGGGTCCAGTAACTCCAGTTTGATTAACCAGAAAGGCAAATTCTTCTATCAGAATCTTATCAGAAGCCAGCAAAAAGCAACTATTGTTTGACAGAAGGTGGACAGGGAAGCAGAGCCCACCACTGGTATCTCTTGGGTGCTCTCAAGAGCAGCTGGGGCGAAGCAGGAGACAGGAATGGATAAAAGGATTTTTCATGCCAACAGCATTCTTTTTTTCTTCGGGAAGAAAAGCTCCTATTGAGCCAAACATATAATCTACTTAATAAAAGAAACTGCCCGGGCTGAAGGAAATAGATGGGGTGAAGGGAAAACAAAGAGCAGTTCCCAGAGCTGGGGTGGTGCATTCCCCCCTCTCGCAGTGCCCGGGGATGGATGAGTCTGTGTGGAAGGTGCGAGTGGAGCTGGAGCAGAGCCTGCTCGATCTGCCACCCAGAGCCCAGCCCTTCAGAGACACTGCCTGAACAAGCCCAAGGTTCAGCTGCAGATCCTGGGCATGAAGCTTTGTTCTTGCTGGAGAGATGGAGCAGGTTGGAGCAAACCTTGCTGTGATTCCATCCGAGGCGGGGCCTCGCTGCTCTTCCCCAAAACCTCAGAGGTCACTCAGCGCTGCCAATAAATAAATTCTCCTTGATCCTTGACTATCCCAGCCCAGGATTTGACTCCTTCAAGGCCAAGAGCTGCTTCTGCTCCCCACGAGGTTCCTGGGTTACAGCCCCAGCTCTGAAAGGATCCTGGGGCACAGATGTATCCATATCCCCCGGTACCAACCACAGAAAAGAGGAAAACAAGGGCTGGCTCTCTCCCTCCAAATCCCCCCGTTAAAAGAAACCTGTATTCCCAAAATGGATCCAAACAAACAGGTGGGGGGCTGTAGATTCAAGCTCTGTGCTCCAGGGAGACTCAAACACTGAGCTCTGACAGGCAAAGAACATTTCTCCTCCTTTCCCAGCAACTCTCCGAGCTCATTTTGCACGTATTTATTCTCACACAGAGTTGCATGTGTCAAGATGTCTCTGCAGCTAGACAGGGGAAAGTTTCACAGCAGAATCTCCTGCAATGGTGTTAACCACCTTTTGGAATACATTTTCCAGCATCTCCCAAAGCTGTGCCTAAGAGAGATGCCATTTTCTCCGGGCTGAACTCTACCTGATCAATATGCATGAGGATAATTAACCTGAGGATGATCATTGGTAAAATTGCCAATAAGCACCCACGTATTTACCAGATAAACAGATTTTTGCAGGGATTGTAGCTGCTGTTCTTTTTCGACAGTTGGAATCGAGGCTGGAAGAATGATTCCCCTGACTTTGAGCCTTTCCAAAGCTCTGGAACAGGAGCTGCAATTGATCGTGTCTTTGTGCAGCACCAAAGTTAATGAGCCCCACTCTGGGAGCCCCAGTTTCACGCTGCAGCAGCACAATGGCAGCAACAGAAATGGGGAACAATTGGCTTTGCAGCTCTGCTGCTTCTTCGGATGCTTTAATGAAGAGGGACGTGCGTAAACACGCTCGGAAGAAAGAAATACCTGTCGGTGTCTGGCTCTGTGCTGTGCCAAAATAAAGGGCAACCTGTATCACACAGGGTTAGGAAAAATGGCCATTCCCTCGTGGTGAGGGAGCAGAGGTGTGTCCGGGAGTCCCTGTGTGCTGCTTGTTCAGCTGGATAAAGGAACTGAGCTCCAAGGAAACAACCAGCTCCCTTTCCCAAAGGCAAAGATGAGGGGACACTCAGTCGTTTGATGAAGGTTTTAAAGAAACAAGATTTACTTTCCATTATATTATCATGGAATCCTGGAATGGCTCGGGTTGGAAGGGACCTTAAAGCTCATCCAGTTCCACCCCACTGCCGTGGGCAGGGACACTTTCCACTATCCCAGGCTGCTCCAAGCCCCCTCCAACCTGGCCTTGGACACTGCCAGGGATGGGGCAGCCACAGCTTCTGTGGGCATCCTGTGCCTCCTCACCCTCCCACGGAGAAATTCCATCCCAATATCCCACCTAACCCTGCCCTCTGGCAGTAGGAAGCCTTTCCCCACTGTCCAGGCCCTTGTAGAGTCTCTCTCCATCTTTCTTGCAGACTTCCTTCAAGTACTGAAAGGCCACACTTTGGTCACCCCAAGGCTTCTGTTCTCCAGGTTGAATAATCCCAATTCTCCCATCCTTTCCTTCTAGGAGAGGTGCTCCATCCCTCTGATCATCTTGAGGGTCCTTCAGACTCATATTCACCTCGATTGTTGTGTTAATTGGTGTCCACAACTGGGATCCTTCCATCTCTTGCTGGGATCCACTTCAGTCCAAAGGGATTCCTCTGGTGTCTCCTCCAAGCCCCCAAAGCCAGCTCACCTGCACCCACTGCCTCCAAAATCAAATGTCAGGCCAGTTCTGGATGCTGTCACTGCCCATTTCCTTTCTAAGGAGCTGGAGAAATGAGCACGGATCTGCCCTTCCATAGATACAGCTCCAGCACCTTCCCTGCATCTCATTTCCCCTCCAATTTCTCCTCCTGTTTTGGATCAAAACATTTTTCTTTTGCTTCTTGCTGCTGATTACTGTATCTACTGCCCCACTGCTGCTACACGAAATGGAGTTTAAAATTAGCTGCAAAGCACTATGAAAAACAAAGCACTTTAAAGCAAGTCATCCAGAAACTAAACATTATCCTGGGATATTTCAAGTTGGAAGTAAGAGTCTCAACTTTGAGCTGGCTGCAGTCCCCTGGCACAGGCTGGACCTGACGTGAAGGCAGCACTGCTGACTAGAAAACACACGAAATGGAAAAAAAAAAAAAAACAAAAAAACAAAGAGAAAAAAAGGAAAAGAGGCAGGAAAAATGTGCCTTTAAAGTGCAGAACTTTCCCTACATCTACTCAAGGAACACAAAAGAGCTTCTAAATGAATTGCAAATAAGGAATTGACAGGAGTCTCATGGTTAAGAGGTTCATTAGAAGAAACCTTGATGTTTCTGCTGTTGCTCTTCCACCCAGAACACGGACACACAGCTCCCCATTCCCTCTCTGGGCTCTGGTCTGGCACCTATTTTGTGTTTGAAATTGTCAGGAAAGCAGTTTAGGAGCCAACAGACCACACACCCCGGTGGTGTGGAACAACATCCTGCACACCTGATGCCCAGGTTTCTCAAGGTTCCAAGACTTCAGACCCATCCTGGCTTCTCTCAGACAATTCTGCTTTTCCAGAGTGGAAATACATTGTTTAACCCGTGGTCTACATCCCCACACCCAGCAAGACTTTATCAAGGGGATTTCAAGTGCCGGGAAGGTTCCTTTTCTGCTGAAAAGAAAAGAAATAAATAGGGGTGGCACAAGAGAAGCACAAAGCAGCTGAGAGCTTAAATAAGGAGGACAAAGGAGCTCCCACCCAGCATTTCATCCCTGTAAAACCCTCAAGGAGAAGCAATTCTTGCCTGGTCTGCCCAGGGCAGGACACATTCCCCCTGGTCACCACCCAGTGAACTTTGCTTGCTGCTCAGAGAGAACTGACGTTTCACTCGGCTCCTTTCGCAACAGCCATTTCCGGAGCATCCACTCCTGGCAGCGAATCCAGGAGAAATTAAAAAAAAAAAAATAAAAAAAAAACCCAACCCAAGCTGTCTGGCCAAGGAGCTGGACGAGTTCAAGAATGCTTGTTGGACAGTGTTTTTAATTTCCAGTTAGAGAAAGGCTTTCTTGGAAAGTTGTGGGATATAACTTCCAGACCACGCAGTGTTTGCCTGATTTAACCGGGTAAATATTTGAAGCAGGTGTTAATAATAAAATCTGCTGCCCCCAAATTATTCCCCAGGATGGGTTTTGGATTTATTTCAAGCAAAGCCAACCTGCAACACCCGTTTACAAAGGTGCCTTGATTATTTTCCTTTTTTTTTTTTTAAAGGAAGGGGCTGGAGGAATGTTGTCTGCACTGTTTACTGCCCCGCAGAGGTTCCCAGCTCCCCAGCACTGCAGAAATTCCGATGTTTTTCCAGCCTTTCCCGAAATAAGCAGCTGTTAAATCTCCGGTATGAGGGCAGCCCTGGCATATCAAATGTGCATGATGGAGCAGAGAACAATTCCCAGGGTGTTTCCCTGCTCCCTGCCATCCTGCACCTCATTCCAGGAGTGAAACTGCCTCCAACCCAGGCTGAGCTCACACCTTGGACTGAATAAAAACCGTTCAGCACACACTGAGCGGAAACAATAGTCACTCAGAGAGCCCAAAATCAAAGGCATCAGGAGTCGCCAAGTTTCCAGGCGATTTGTACAGTCAATTGGTCCTTTCCTGTTTATTAATTATGATTTTTTTTTTTTAATAAACACCAGCTTTTACCTAAGCGAAAGCCTAAAAACAGCCGTGCCATGAGTCTCATCTGATCCTGCTCTGCCAGTTAGCACAGAGGAGCTGAAATAACCCTGAGGTTACACCAAAACACAGCCACTCTCCTCCCAAAAGCACATTTTCTATTCCCAAACTCACAGGACTCACAGGGAAACCCTCACCTGCTGCCCAGGTGAGGTTTGAAGCCATTTTCCGTGCTCTAACAAGCCCAGATCCACACAAACACACACAAACACACACACACAAACACACACACACAGAGCTATTACCCTCTGACAGTCAGGTGGGAACGCAGAACACAAACGGCAAGAGGTTGGGGAGGAGAAAAATATTCAAATATTCCCCAGTGGAACCTGTCGGAGCCTGTAGCTAAGTTACACAACAGTGATCACCCTGATAGCCACAGAGCTGGCCTGCTCTGGGAAACCTCGGACACTGGAGGCAGCAGCCAGCAGCCCCATCCTCTGCCCCCCTGAGAGATGCTCGGGCAGGTTTCTCCTCTGGGGAAAAGGGCTGAGTTGATCCCAAACCAATTTCCTTCCTAAAATTGGAGCTGAGATCCGCTGCTTGCCCCAAGGCTGGAGCAGAGGGCTCCTGATTCTCCCAAACTCAGAGCTGGAACCCCTCACTCTTCCCCCGTGAGCAGCCCAACCAGGCCAGGTAAAGGAAACGGATCAACAATGAACAAACAACCGACACAAAGGGTTTTTCCTCCCTCACCTCCATCCAAACAAATATTTACAGTTGTTCCAGGGTTAGAGGCTCAGGGTAAGGAAAGGTTCCCTTAAAAGCCCGAACCACAGATTGCAGAGGGTTGGATGTTACAGACACACTGCCCACTGTGGGGCACGGGCAGCTGCCAAATTCACCCCGGCATGGGCCACAGGACAGTGGGGAGAGGCCACAAACTCCAGAATTTCCATGACAACACGGGGGGACTTCCCACCCTGGGCTGATCCACGCCTCTGTGACAAGCCCAGAAAACACCTCTGAGACCCCCCCCAAACTCATCCTCCGTGAAAAGCCCCCCAAAATCCCAATTTTCATCGTTATCCCCCAGAACCAGGCTGAAGGCTCCCAGATCTCCTGCCAAGGTGAGCAAAGCCTCTTGAGAGCATCCCCTGGCACTGCAGAAGCCCCTGGCACTGGGAGCAAACCCCCAGCCCCAATTGCTGCTGCCTCTCACCGACACATCCCCATCCACTCTGGGGGGGAAAGCGATTGCTCCAAACCAGCTCTGATCCCACACAAAGCACCCCCCTGCGAGCCCCCCGGCCAGGCTTGAACCCCCCAAACCTCCAACACAACACCCTGCTGCCTTCAGGGTGCCCCTCAGCACCCAGGACCCCTAACTCCATGGATCCCACCCCCCAAAATCCTCCTTTTCACCCTGAAACATCCACCCCTATGTCCACGCCCCGAACCCCTCAGGGGTCTCCTCACAGCTTTGGGGGCTCCTCCAGGCCCCTCCAACCCTCTGGCCTCCCCCCCCCCATGATTCCCCCCCCCCCCCAGTCTTTCTCGCAACCCTGAAATATCCACCCCTGTGTCTCCCCGTCCCCAAACTCCTCAGGGTCTCCTCAGTCCCAGCCCTCACACCCCCAGCCCTCTCTCACCCCCTTTTCTCCCCCCCAAGCCCGTCTAAAATCTCCCTTGGGCCTCACCGCCCCACAGCCGCCCCCAAGGGCAGGCCCCGGCCCTTCCCCCTCAGCCCCTCCGCATCGCCTCATTCCCGGTTCCCCCCACATCGACCCCCGCTGCCCCTCCCGAGCCCTCCCCGTTCCCCTCACGGCGGGGGCGGGGGCGCCGCCATGTTGTGCCCGGTGCGGGCCGGCTCCGGCTCCGCCGCTCACTCACCGCGGGCCCCGCCGAGCGGCCCGGCCAGGAGCAGGAGCAGGGCGAGCAGGAGGGTGGCGGGGGGCGGCGGGGAGCGGTGGGAGGCGGGAGGAGCCGCAGGGAAGCGGGGGGCTCGGGCGGCCATGGCGGGGACGCGCCGCGGCCTCGGAGCGCAGCGGCCGGCGGGAGGGGGAGCGGGGGGCCAGGGGCGGGGCCAGAGAGAAAGGGGCGGGCGAACCCGCGCGTGCGCAGATGGGATGGGAGGGGCGGGCCAGAGGGGGGGACCATGGGTGGGGAGGGGAGGAAAGGGTTTATGGGGGAGATACATGAGAGGAGGGGAGATAAATGAGAGAGAGGGGGGAGATAAATGATAGATAAATAGGGGAATAATGAGAGAGAATGGGGGAGATAAATGAAGCTATGGATGAAATATGTGTATGATTGTGTAGATAAATTAGAGATATAGGGGTGAGATAAATGGGAAGAGATGGGGAGATAAATGAGAGAGATAGGGGTGAGGTACATAGAGATATAGGGAGATAAATGAGAATATAGGGGAGATAAATGAGAGAGATTCGGGGAGATAAATAGAGATTAGGGGTGAGATAAATAGAGATATAGGGGTGAGATAAATGGAGATATAGGGTTGAGATAAATGCGAGAGAGGGGAGATAAATGAGAGATATAGGGGAGATTAAATGAGAGAGATGGGTGATATAATGGAGCTAAGGAAGGTGAGATATGAGAGCTAGGGGTGGGTAAATGATAGATAGATAGGGGTGGGGGGGGAAAAAAAAGATAAATGATAGATGATATGTGGTGAGATAAATGAGAGATATAGGGGTGAGATAAATGAGAGATAGTGGTGAGGTAATTAGAGATATAGGGTGAGATAAATGAGAGATTAGGGGGAGATAAATGAGAATATAGGGTTGAGATAAATGGGAGATATATGGGGTGAGATAAATGGGATATAAGGGGTGAGATAAATGAGGCTAGGGTGAGATAAATTGAGAGAATATAGTGTGAGATAAATGAGAGAGAGGGGTGAATAAATGGGAAGTATTGTGGTGAGATACAATGAGAGATCTAGGGGTGAGATAAATGGAGATTAGGGGTGAATAAATGAGAGATATCGGGTGAGATAACGATAGAATGGGGGGGAGATAAATGATAGAGATGGGGGAGATATAAATGAGAGATGGGGGTGAGATAAATGAGAGATATAGGGGTGAGATAAATGAGAGATATCGGGAGATAATGAGGAGAGGGGGAGATAAATGATAGATGGGGTGAGATAAATGAGAGATATAGGGGTGAGATAAATGAGAGATCTAGGGGAGAATAAATGAGAGAGAGGGGGGAGAATAATGAGAGATATAGGTGAGAATAATGAGAAGATATAGGCTGGATAAATGAGAGATATAGGGAGATAAATGAGAGATATTGGGGAGATAAATGAGAGAGATAGGGGTGAGATAAATGAGATATTAGGGGAGATAAATGAGAGAATATTGGGGAGATAAATGAGAGATATTAGGGGTGAGATAAAGGAGAGATAGGGGTGAGATAATGAGAAGATATAGGGGTGAGATAAATGAGAGATATAGGGTGAGATAAATGAAGAGAGGGGTGAGATAATGAGAGATATAGGGTTGCGATAAATGAGAGATATAGGGATATAACGAGAGATGAGGGGGAGATAAATGAGAGGATGGGGTGAGATAAATGGTAGATTAGGGTGAGATAAATGAGAGATATAGGGGAGATAAATGAGAGAGAAGGGGGAGATAAATGAGAGATATTCGGGGTGAGATAATGAGAGTATAGGGCTGAGATAATGAGAGATATGGGGGAGATAAATGAGAGATATTGGGGAGATAAATGAGAGAGATAGGGGGTGAGATAAATGAGAATAAGGGGAGATAATGAGAGAATATTGGGGAGATAAATGAGAGATATAGTGGGTGAGATAAATGAGAGATTGGGGTAGATAAATGAGAGATATAGGGGTGAGATAAATGAGAGATATAGGGGTGAGATAAAATGGGAGATAGGGTGAGATAATGAGAGATAGGGGTGAGGTAAAGGAAGAGATATTGGTTTGAGATAAATGAGAGAGATGGGGGAGATAATGAGAGATAGGGGTGAGTAAATGAGAGATATAGGGTGGAGATAATGAGAGCTAGGGTTGAGATAAATGAGAGAGATTTGGGTGAGATACGTGTATGGATATGTGTGGAGATAAATAGAGAGATGTGTGGGGGATAGAATTGGAGATAGGGGTGAGCTAAATGAGAGATAGGGGTGAGATAAATGGGAGATAGGGGTGAGGTAAATGAGAGATATTAGGGGTGAGATAAATGAGAGATTAGGTGGTGAGGTAATGAGAGCTAGGGGTGAGATATGTGATATTGTGTGAGTAAATGATAGAGATGGGGTGAGATAAATGGGAGATATAGGGGTGGATAAATGAGAGAGATAAGGGTGAGATAAATGAGAGAGATGGGTGAGTTAAATGAGAGAATATAGGGGTGAATAAATGAGAGATAGATAGGGGTTGAGATAAATGAGAGATTGGGTGAGGTAAATAGGAGAGAGAAGGGTGAGATAAATTGAAGAGAGGGGTGAGATAAATGAGAGATATAGGGTTAAGATAAATGGAGATATAGGGGTGAGGTAAATGAGAGCTATAGGGGTGGATAATAGAATATAGGGGTGAGATAAATGAGAGATTAGGTGTGAGATATTTGTATGAATTATTTGTGAGATAAATAAGAGATGTGTGTGAGCTGTGTGTGAGGACGTGTGAGATACCTGTGTGATATGTGTGAGATAAATGAGAGAGATTTGTGTGAGACGTATGAGGTACCCTGTGTGTGATATGTTGAGGTATGTGTGTGAGATGTGTGTGTGCAAAATTGTATGTGATATTGTGTATGTGTGTGAGATAACTGAGATGAAGATGTTTGTGCGACGTGTGTGAGTGTGTGAAGTTAACCTGTGTGTGATATGTGTGGAGGTATGGTGTGTGAGATGTGTGTTGAAATGTATGTTGTATGTGTGTATGTGTGTGAGAATAAATGAGAGAGATGTGTGTGAGACGTGTGTGAGATGTGTGAGATGACTGTGTGTGATATGGTGTGGATAATGAGAGAATTGGTGAGAATAAATGAGAGAGATGTGTGTGAGACGTGTTTTGAGATGTGTGAGTGTACCTGTGTGTGATGTGTGTGAGGTATGGTTGTGTGAGATGTGTGTTTGAAATGTATGTGATTTTGTGTATGTGTGTGAGATAAATGATAAGAGATGTTTGTGAGACGTGTGGTTGAGATTGTGGAGATACGTGTGGTGTGATATGGTGAGGTAAATGAGAGATCTGGGTGAGATATGTGTATGGGTGCTCTGTATGTGGTATGGATATGTGTGAGATAAATGAAGAGAGACGTGTGTGAGATGTGTGTGAGATGTGTGTGAGAACGTGTGTGAGACGTGTGCTGAGGACTTGTGGTGAGACGTTTGTGGAACGTGTGTGAGACTTGTTGTGAACGTGTTGTGAGATGTGTGTGAGAGTGGTGTGTGAGATGTGTGTAGTGTGATGTGAGACGTGCGATTACGTGTGGATACGTGTGAGATGAGATTTGGGTGAGATAGATATTTGAATATGTGTGTGTGAATCGTGTTGGTGATATGTGTGGAGATAAATGAGATATGTGTGAGATATGTGTGTTGATAAATGAGATATGTGTGGGATATGTGTGTGGATACGTGTGAGATATGTGTTTATACGTGTGAGATAGTGTGTGTGATATGTGTGAGATACTTGTGTGATATGTACGTGTATGTAATGTATAGATATGTGTGTGAGATATGTGTTGTGAGATAGGTTGTGAGGGTACGTGTGTGGATATGTGTGTGATATGTCATGTGTGAGATAGTGGTGATAAATGAGAGTATGTGTAAGATATGTGTGAGGTATTGATGTGAGATATGTGTGTGATATGTTTGTGTTTGATGTATGAGTACATGTGTGTGATATTTGTGAGATATCTGTGTGAGGTTATGTCCTGAGGTGTTTAGATGATGTGATATTTTGTGTGTGATATGTTTTGTGATTATGTATGTGTGAAATGTATGTGATATTTTTTGCATGAGATAAATGAGAGATACTTGTGAGATGTGTGTGATGTATGAGAAATGTGTGTTTGTGTGTGTGTGATTTGTGTGTGATGTGTGTGTGATGGTGTGTGATGTGTGTGTGTAAAAATTTGTGATATGTTTGTGCTGAGATAATGAGAGATGGTGTGGTGATGTGGTGATATGCGTGTGTGTGTGGCACGATGTGTGTGATCTTTGTGTGTGTGATGTGTGTGCACACGATGATGAGTTGTTCAAGCATCCCTGATCCGTGTTCTCAAGTGGTCATTCGTGCGCGTGCAGTCACGTGTGGTGTAAGCACACGTGTCATACACCTGTGCACTCGTGGGGTGCTTGTGGCACCCGTGCTGTGTGGCAAAGCACAAATGATTTTGTGGTTCAGGTGTGAGCTGTGTGCACGTGTTTCAAGAATGATTTGTGAAGCATCTTCAAGCCTGCATGGGGTGTGTGCACACACAACGTGTGTGCAAGCATGATGTGTGTGGGCAAGCGTGGTTGTGGTTTATGTGTGTGATTTGTGTGTTCGGACTGTTTGTGTGTGCACAGTGGTGGATGTATTGTGCAAGTGCCTTGCTGTGCGTGTTCTCAGGTGTAGTGTGCGTGCAGCGTGTCATGGACACGTTTTTTTGAGCACACATGGCCACGTGCTCAGGCAATGGTGTGTGTGTGCTGGGTGTGGCATGGTGTGTGTGTGTGCATGATTTTGTGTGTGCGAGGTGTGCATGGTGTGTGTGGTGCATGATTTGTGTGTGCAGGTGTGCTGGTGTGTGTGTGCATGGTGTGGTGTGTGTGCATGATTTGTGTGTGTAGTGTGCATGGTGTGTGTGTGGCAGGTGTGGCATGTGGTGTGTGGTGTGCATGATTTGTGGTGTGCAGGTGTGCATGTGTGTGTGTGTGCATGATTGTGTGTGCAGGTGTGCATGGTGTTGGTGTGCATGGTGTGGTGTGTGCAGGTGTGCATGATTTGTGTGGGCAGGTGTGCATGGTGTGTGTGTGCGTGCTGGGTGGGGGAGTGTGTGTGTGAGATCTTCCTGGGCAGATAAGACTGAGCCACCCTGATTAGGGCACCCCAAACCATGGTAGGGCACCCCAAACCATGGGCTGAGCACCCAAACCATGTAGGGCACCCCAGACCATGGCTGAGTCACCACAAACCACGGGCTGACATCCCAAACCCCAGGTAGGGCAACCCCAAACTCCAGGTAGGGGCACCGCAAAAGCCCCAAACCTGAGCACCACAACCCTGGCATGGGCACCCCAACACGGGCTGAGCAATCCCAGCCCATAGTAGGCACCCCAAACCACAGCTGAGCATCCCAAACCACAGGCTGAGCATTCCAAACCCGTCCTAGGGCACCCCAAGTCCCAGGCTGAGCCCTCAAGCCCAGATCAAGCACAAGACCCTCTGTCACCTCATGCTCTGCCCATAACCAGCAGCTGCCCTTTGCTGCCCTTTCCTTCCATCTCTCTAACTGGGCACAGGCCAAAGTGGCCGCTGGGATGTGCTGATAACTTTTCAGCATGAGCCCCCCGGGGGCCACGATACCCCACACCGACTCTGGCTTCCACCCCGGGGGCTTTGGCTGTGCCAACCCCTCAGAGCTGTGGAGGGCTGGTGGTCCGTGCCCCCCTGGAGCAGCCCACAGCCCCTCACGGGCACAGGGAGAGGTTGGCACGAGCGGAGCCTGTTTTGTCTATGGGATCCAATGGTGCCATCAAATTGAGCCTGCAGGAGCTGCCAGGCCCCTCCTGCAGTGGTGCCCATGCCCAGCATGGGAGGTTTTCGGCAGCTCTGAGGTGATAAAATAGCTTCACACTTTTTAATATATTAAATCTTAATAATTAAATAGTTATGTGGCAAAGCTGGTCTGCTGAACGTCCGATCCTTGGTCATGTCCTCACATCTCCAAGCATGGGCTGGATTTTTGGGATGGAGGGGAGTGCAACGCGGGGTGAAGGCCAGCCGATCCAAAACACCTCAAGAAAACACCAAAATATTGCAAGCCCAAAAAGGGCGCTTCTTGGCAAAGGGGAGGCTGGCTGCTTGGCAAGAAGGGATCACCATTGGACGCCCCATCCTGGTGGGAGCATACGGAATGCTCAGGCCACGTGGCCGCCCGGCGCTTCCTCATTTTTGGGGATCCCCCCCAACCAGGGGCGGATCTGGCCTGGTCAAGGGATGCTGCCCCTCGGACCATCCTTTCCCAGCGGAAACTTTAACGAGAGGTGCGCCGGGCTCCGCAGCTCTGCCGGGGAATTTCTGCCGCTTGCCCAGCGCCGAGGCGGGCAGGTCCTGCAGCTCCCGCGCCCGCCGGTAACGCCGGCGCTGGGTGGGTGCCCCGAGGGGTTCTCTCCGAGGCGACGGGGGTGTTTCTGCATCGGTGCCCCTCTCCGTGGCGGTGCCAGCCTGTTTCTGGGGTGGGCTACTCACTGCCGGCCCGCCGTCCTGGCGAGACGCGCGGTGTCGTATGACGGATCCAAGATATTTTTTATGGCCGGGAGATTCCTCCTTTGGTGTTTCTTTCCTTTTTTTTTTTTTTTTTTTTTTTTCGTGCTTGCCAAATCAACCTGGCTGGAAGGAGGGGTGGGAGATGCAGGCGCTGCGAGCAAATCCCCTCTATAACCTGGAGCCGTGCCGTCCCCGTTGCAGCCCGTCGGTGGCTCCGGTTCCGTTTCCCGGCACTCACTGCGCCGGGTTTTGGCTTTCTCTACGGAATTGTTTTCAGGCTTCTCACAGTCTTTTGTAATGCGCAGGGCGGTGAGACGGCCGAGGGGCTCTGGTACAAGCCTCCTTCATGATCTTCGCCAGCGCCGATAGAACGCTGGGGATGCACAAACAGAGGATAAATGGAAAGGTTTTAAGGTAGCAAATGTCCGCTCGGATGGGAGGGGGGCGGTCCCCCCGGGACTCACCGGTCGGAGAGAGGCGGTTTGGGATCACGGGGGTCTGTTTGGTCCACATACACCACCCTCTCAGGTCCTCGAAGCTGGGATCGTGGCACGGCGTCGAAGAAGGGCGGCCGATACTCCTCCACTCGACCTACGGGAGGGTGGGGCGTGAGGAGGGGGAAGAGCGAGGGTTTCACCCCCATCCTTGCACATCACGACCTGGAAGGTCCTCGGCACAGCCGAGCTGCTCCCTGCCTTTGGGGGCTCGCCGTGGGATGTGCCTCAGCCGGGCACAGGTGGCGGTGGCAGCCGGCTCCTGGTGCCACCCAGCACCAGCTGCAGCCCTGGCACCATCAGCACCAGTCACACCACGAATATCAGCTGCGCACCATCTCCATCACTGACACCAGCCCTTTGGCGCTGTGGCCACCTCCACTCAGCCCTGGTGTCAGTCCTGCCAGCTGGCCCAGCTAATCGCTGTTTAATGCTTCTATACGTTCGTGTCCCAGTGGGGATTTAAGTCTCTGGGAAGCCTCGAGCGCGCCAGCACTCCCTGCACCCCAAGGGGTGACCCCCAAAACCTCAGGAATCCCCTGGGGTTCCCATCCCCGATCCCCTGAAGCTGTCTGGGGAGTAAGGCGACCCATGTAAGGGTTAACCCAAGTCACTGAAGGTCTTCCTGCTCAAGGCTGGAATAATTCGGAGTATGTGTAATCGAGGATCCCTGGGGCCGTAATGAGATTTATTCGGCCAGACTGCGCCTGGGGGGGGACCTCCCGCCCCACCCGCCAGCGCCCACCATTTATTAATGCTTTTAATGGATTTTGACGTGATGAGCAGCTCTGGTCAGGCCAAGCCCAATTAGAGATTCGTCCCCAGCTCGGAGGGACCAGCCTGACCCCTTGCCCCAGTCCCGAGTTCCCGAGCCAAACCCAGCCGGCCGAGGTCCCGGCCGTGGCCACGTTTTCCCAGGCAGCGCTTGAACTGCTTGTGTTCTAATCGCGCTGAACAAACCAAAGCACTGATTAGTCTAATGTGCCCTTTAATCAGTGAGCCGGGTCTGACACTAGATTTACAGTGTTTATAAATGTTACAGCTAACTTCTGGGCGAAGGAAGGGGAAAAACATAAAAAAAAAAAAAAAAAAAAAAAAAAAAAAGAAAAGGAGGAAGGAGCGCGGAGCCCGCGGGGGAGCCGGGAGCTGCTCACCATTCACCACCGTCCCGCCGGGTTATCTCCCAGAGCACCCATCCCGTACGCCCAGATGTCTTGTCTTCTTGTAGGACTCGAGCAATCATTTGCGATCGGCTCGCTCACACCTCCGGGGCCATTGTAGCGCTTGGTGCCCACCCTGGGTTTTGTTGCCAATGTCCAGGTATCGCTGCCCTGGGAGTGCATGACGGCCAGCCCTGAGGGGGACAGATCACAGAGTTGTTTGGATGGCTTTTAGGTCCATCAATTCAGCTGTAAAAATGCTGTGGGTACCGGCCCTGGTCTGGGGACGTGCTTGTGCTGCATCCATGGGGCTCAACATCAAAAAAAGGAGTACCAAAACCCCAGCACATCAATCCTTGTGGCATCATCACCTGGGGCATCAATCCCTAGAATATTATATTCCCCAGGATGTCACATCCCTGGGTTCCACATCCTGGGGTTTTTTCCACATCCCACCGGGGGTTTCCACATCCCCGGGGATCCCTCATCCCTGGGGCACTTCATCCCCTGGGTACTTCAAGCCATTGGGGTACCAAAGCCCTGGGGTACCGCATCCCGGGGGACCTCATTCCCGGGGTACCTCATCCCAGGGGGGGGGGGGGGGGGGGGGGGGGGGGGGGGGGGGGGGGTGTGGAACCTTATCGAAGGGGCACCCTCATCCCTGGGGTACCACATCCCCAGGGTAACACATTCCTGGGGTCCTCATCCTGTGGTATGCTCATCTCAGGGGGTACCTCATTCCCGGGATACCTCATCCTGGGGTACCCCATCCCTGGGGTACCCCCCCCCCCCCCCCCCCCCGCCCCCCCCCCCCCCCCCCCCCCCCCCCCCCCCCCCCCCCCCCCCCCCACCCCCCCATAAATCCCCGG
>CM031861.1:63886707-63919087 GCA_018697195.1 Certhia americana
GATGTGTGTGTGATGTGTGTGTGATGTGTGTGTGATGTGTGTGTGATATGTGTGTGTAAAATGTATGTGATATGTTTGTGCTGAGATAAATGAGAGATACGTGTGTGATGTGTGTGATATGCGTGTGTGGTGTGCACGATGTGTGTGATCTTTGTGTGTGTGATGTGTGTGCACACGCATGATGAGTGTGTTCAAGCATCCCTGATCCGTGTTCTCGAGTGTGATTTGTGCGCATGCAATCACGTGTGGTGTAAGCACACGTGGCACACACCTGTGCACTCGTGGGGTGCTTGTGGCACCCGTGCTGTGTTTGTGCAAGCACAAATGATGTGTGTTCAGGTGTGAGCTGTGTGCACGTGTTCAAGAATGATTTGTGCATCTTCAAGCCTGCATGGGGTGTGTGCACACACAACGTGTGTGCAAGCATGATGTGTGTGTGCAAGCGTATGTGGTTTATGTGTGTGATTTGTGTGTTCAGGACTGTTTGTGTGTGCACAGTGTGTGATGTATGTGTGCGAGAGTGCCTGCTGTGCGTGTGCTCAGGTGTAGTGTGCGTGCAAGCGTTCATGGCATGTGTTTGAGCACACATGGGCCACGTGCTCAGGCATGGTGTGTGTGTGCAGGTGTGCATGGTGTGTGTGTGCATGATTTGTGTGTGCAGGTGTGCATGGTCTGTGTGTGCATGATTTGTGTGTGCAGGTGTGCATGGTGTGTGTGTGCGTGCTTGGTGGGGGAGTGTGTGTGTGAGATCTTCCTGGAGCAGATAAGGACTGAGCCACCCTGATAGGGCACCCCAAACCATGGGCTGAGCACCCCAAACCCCAGGTAGGGCACCCCAAACCATGGGTAGGGCACCCCAAAGCCCCAGACTGAGCACCCCAAACCATGGGTTGAGCATCTCAAACCCCAGGTAGGGCACCCCAAACCATGGGTAGGGCACCCCAGACCACGGGCTGAGCACCACAAACCACGGGCTGAGCATCCCAAACCCCAGGTAGGGCACCCCAAACTCCAGGTAGGGCACCCCAAAGCCCCAGACTGAGCACCACAAACCCTGGCATGGGCACCCCAAACACGGGCTGAGTATCCCAAGCCCCAAGTAGGGCACCCCAAACCACAGGCTGAGCATCCCAAACCACGGGCTGAGCATTCCAAACCCTGTCTAGGGCACCCCAAGTCCCAGGCTGAGCACTCCAAGCCCAGATCAAGGCACACAAGACCCTCTGTCACCTCATGCTCTGCCCAGAACCAGCAGCTGCCCTTTGCTGCCCAGTTCCTTCCAGTCTCTAACTGGGCACAGGCCAAAGTGGCAGCTGGGATGTGCTGAGAACTTTGCAGCTGAGCCCCCCGGGTGGCCACGATACCCCACACCAGCTCTGCTTCCACCCCGGGGGCTTTGGCTGTGCAAACCCCTCAGAGCTGGTGAAGGGCTGGTGGTCGTGCCCCCCTGGAGCAGCCACAGCCCCTCACGGGCACAGGGAGAGGGTTGGCACGAGGCTGGAGCCTGGTTTGCTATGGGATCCAATGGTGCCATCAATTGAGCCATGCAGGAGCTGCCAGGCCCCTCCTGCCGTGGTGCCCAGTGCCCAGCATGGGAGGTTCGGCAGCTCTGAGGTGATAAAATAGCTTCACACTTTATTAAATATATTAAATCTTAATAATTAAATAGTTATGTGGCAAAGCTGGTTCTGCTGAACGTCCCATCCTGGTCATGTCCGAACATCTCCAAGCATGGGCTGGATTTTTGGGATGGAGGGGAGCAACGCGGGGTGAAGCCAGCCGAGCCAAAACACCTCAGAAAACACCAAAATATTGGCAAAGACCCAAAAAGGGCGCTTCTTTGGCAAAGGGGATGCTGGCTGCTTGGCAAGGAAGGATCACCATTGGACCCCCATCCTGGTGGGCGCATACGGAATGCTCAGGCCACGCTGGACGCCGGCAGCTCCTCATTTTTGGGGATCCCCCCAATCCAGGGTGCGGATCTGGCCTGGTCAAGGGGATGCTGCCCCTCGGACCATCCTTTCCCAGCGAAACTTTAACGAGAGGTGCGCCGGGCTCCGCAGCTCTGCCGGGGAATTTCTGCCGCTGCCAGCGCCGGGCGGGCAGGTCCGGGCAGCTCCGCGGCCGCCGGTAACGCCGGCGCTGGGTGGGTGCCCCGAGGGGTTCTCTTCGAGCAGACGGGGGTGTTCTGCCATCGGTGCCCCTCTCCGTGGCGTCCAGCCTGGGTTCTGGGGGTGGGCGACCAGCTGCCGGCCCCGCCGTCCCGGCGAGACGCGCCGGTGTCGGATGACGGATCCAGAGATATTTTTATGGCCGGGAAGATTCCTCCTTTGGTGTTTCTTTTCCGTTTTTTTTTTTTTTTTTTTTTTTTCGTGCTTGCAAATTCAACCGGCTGGAAGGAGGGGTGGGAGATGCAGGCGCTGCGAGCAAATCCCCTCTATAACCGGAGCCGTGCCGTCCCCGGTGCAGCCCGTCGGTGGCTCCGGTGTCCGGTTCCCGGCACTCACTGCTCCGGTTTTGGCTTCTCTACGGAATTGTTCAGCTTCTTCAAAGTCTTTTTAATGCGCAGGGCGGTGAGACGGGCCGAGGGGCTCTGGTACCAGCACTCCTTCATGATCTTCGCCAGCGCCGATAGAACCTGGGGAGGCACAAAAAGAGGGATAAATGGAAAGGTTTAAAGGGTAGCAAAGGTCCGGCTCGGGATGGGAGGGGGGCGGTCCCCCCGGGACTCACCGAGTCGGAGAAGAGGCGGTTTGGGATCACGGGGGTCTGTTGGTCCACACACACCACCTTCTTCATGTCCTCGAAGCTGGGATCGCTGGGCACGGCGTCGAAGAAGGGCGGCCGATACTCCTCCACTATACCTACGGGAGGGTGGGGGCGTGAGGAGGGGGGAGAGCGAGGGGTTCACCCCCATCCTGCCCATCACGGACCCTGGAAGGTCTCGGCACAGCCGAGCTGCTCCCTGCCTTTGGGGGCTCGCCGGTGGGATGTGCCTCAGCCGGGCACAGGTGGCGGTGGCAGCCGGCTCTGGTGCCACTCCAGCACCAGCTGCAGCCCTGGCACCAGTCCAGCACCAGTCACACCACGAATATCAGCTTCGGCACCCTCTCCATCACCGACACCAGCCCTTGGCGCTGTGGCCACCTCCACTCAGCCCCTGGTGGTCAGCCTGCCAGCTGGCCCAGCTAATCTCTGTTTAATGCTTCTATACGTTCGTGTCCCAGTGGGATTTAACGTCTCTGGGAAGCCTCGAGCATCCAGCAGCTCCCTGCACCCCAAGGGGTGACCCCCAAAACCTCAGGATCCCCTGGGGTTCCCCATCCCCATCCCCTGAAGCTGTCCTGGAGAGTAAGCGACCCCTGTAAGGGTTAAACCAAGTCAGCTGAAGGTCATTCCTGCTCAAGGCTGGAATAATTCGGAGTAAATATGTAATCGGAGGGAGCCCTGGGGCCGTAAATGAGATTATTCCGGCCAGACTGCGCCTGGGGGGGACCTCCCGCCCCACCCGCCAGCGCCCACCATTTAATTAATGCTTTTAATGGATTTTGACGTGATGAGCAGCTCTGGTCAGGCAGCCCCAATTAGATTCGTCCCCAGCTCGGAGGGACCCTACCCCTTGCCCCAGTCCCGAGTTCCCGAGCCAAACCCAGCGGCCGGAGGTCCCGGCCGTGGCCACTTTCCAGGCAGCGCTTGAAGCTGCTTGTTTTCTAATCAGCGCTGAACAAACAAAGCACTGATTGAGTCTAATGGGCCCTTTAATCAGGGAGCCGGGTGCTGACACTAGATTACAGTGTTTATAATTTACAGCTAATCTTCTGGGCGAAGGAAAGGGAAAAAAATAAAAAAAAAAAAAAAGAAAAGGAGGGAAGGAGCGCGGAGCCTCGCGGGGAGCCGGGAGCTGCTCACCATTCACCACCGTCCGCCGGGTGATCTCCCAGAGCACCAGCCCGTACGCCCAGATGTCTGTCTTCTTGTAGGACTCGAAGCAATCAGTGCGGATCTGCTCGCTCAGCACCTCCGGGGCCATGTAGCGCTTGGTGCCCACCCGGGGGTTGTTGCCAATGTCCAGGTAGTCGCTGCCCTGGGAGTGCATGACGGCCAGCCCTGAGGGGGACAGATCACAGAGTTGTTTGGGATGGCTTTTAAGGTCATCAATTCAGCTGTAAAATGCTGGGGTACCGGCCCTGGTCTGTGATGTGCTGGTGCTGCATCCATGGGGCTCAACATCCCTGAGGTACTAAAAGCCCAGCACATCACATCCTTGTGGCATCATCACCCTGGGGCATCACATCCCTAGAATATTATATCCCCAGGATGTCACATCCCTGGGGTTCCACATCCCTGGGGTTCCACATCCCGGGGGTTCCACATCCCCGGGGATCCCTCATCCCTGGGGCACTTCATCCCCTGGGTACTTCATCATTGGGGTACCAAATCCCCGGGGTACCGCATCCTGGGGGTACCTCATTCCCGGGGTACCTCATCCCTGGGGCACCTTATCGAAGGGGCACCTCATCACTGGGGTACCACATCCCCGGGGTACCACATTCCCGGGGTACCTCATCCCTGGGGTATCTCATCTCGGGGGTACCTCATTCCCAGGATACCTCATCCCTGGGGTACCCCATCCCCGGGGTACCTCATCTCCGGGGTTCCTCATCCCCGGGGTTCCTCATCCCCGGGGTTCCTCATCCCCGGGGTTCCTCATCCCCGGGGTGCCTCATCCCCGGGGTGCCTCATCCCTGGGGTATCTCATCCCCGGGGTACCACATCCCTGGGGTGCCTCATCACTGGGTGCTGCAACCCTGGGTATCACAACCCCGGGGTTTCACACCCCTAAGTGCCACACACCTGGCCACATAAGTGGCCCCTAAGTGCCACATACCACATGCCACCCCTCTATCTCACCCAGGTCTGCGATGCAGCACTGCCGGTTGCTTTTCACCAGGATGTTCCTGCTCTTCAGGTCACGGTGGGCGATGGCAGGTTTGCCTTGCGTGCCAAAAATCTCCACATGGAGGTGGACGAGGCCACAGATGATGGAAGAAGCCAAGCCCAGGCAGGTCTCCACATCCAGGGCTGTCCTCTGCAGGTAGTCATAGAGAGAACCATTCTCGTGGTAATGGGTGATGAGCCACAGCTGCGTGCTGGAATTCCTGGACGTCATGTCAGAGGCGATGAAGCCTGGACAGGGAGAAACCCCCGGGGGTCATGGACCCACCACGCAGCTGCCCCCCACTTCTCCAGCCCTCCTGGCCCCCCACTCACCCAGGATGTTGTCGTGCCGGAGGAGGACGGTGTTGTAGATCTCTGTCTCGCGGAACCACGACTGCTCGTCCCGGGAGGAGAAGATCTTCACGGCCACGCTCTCACCGTGCCACACGCCTCGCCACACCTCACCATAGCGCCCTTTACCTGCCACAGCCGTGGCACCGTGTCACCTGCTGCTCCCAGGACCCGGTGTGGCACACCCGGATCCCGTGTGGGAGAGCGATGGAGCAGCACCGGCTTCCCTGACCTTGGCCAACATCCACTCACCCACCCAGCTGCTCCCTCCTTGCCCAGTCAGCAGGACAAGGGAAGAACTTGGGGTTGCTGCTGGGTTTTGGCTGACACGGTTGGGTCCAACCCCCCCGTCCTGGGTTTGAAGCTCTGGTGCCATCACTGGGGCAGCCTCCCCCACCTCCGTGGGCTGCTCTCCTTACCCACGCACTCCATGAGGGTGATCTGCCGAGCCACCGTTCGCTGCACAAGGAAAGGCAGCCCAGAACCACTGCCTGTGGTGCAGTCATCGTTCAGCAGGTCCTGTGCAAACACGGTGGCAAACACGGGGTCAGCATGGCAGCCGTCCCCACACACACCTTGGGGACATTTAGGGTCCCTCACGGAGATCACCCACCTCTAAAGTGCTGTCTCCCATCATGGATGCCTTCAGCATGAGGTCTGTGTCACCAAAGTCACTGTGCTTGTGGCGGTGCTGGGCCACCTTCCAGCAGAAGAGTGCCGTGAGTGCCACGAGGACGAGGAGGGACAGCAGGGGGACGAAGATCATCAGGAGGAGGTTGGGTAGGGAAGGTGTCTTTACCAGGGCATCTTCTCCTGGGTGGGGGAAACAAGGGATGGAAGCATGAGGGTGGACCTGGGAGGGTGGAGGTCTGGGGTTTGGGCTTGGACCTGGGGAGAATGTCCCTGCATTGGGATCAACCCCTCGGATGGCGTCTCTGCAGGCACAGCCCAAGAAGGGACACCTGAGGACATCTAGGTGCTGAGTGAGGGCAGGGGTGATCTCGAGACCCAACCACACCTCCAGCCATGTGGGCAGCTCATCCCTCATCCCCTTCAGCTCAGTACCTTGCAGGAAGATCTCCAGCTCGGCGTTGCACATGCGGGAGTTGCAGCACCTCATGCCGTACTGCTCCGTCACAGGCGTCTGGCAATGCTCCAGGATGTTCTGGGAGAAGCAGCCCCGGTGCTGGGTGATGGTCCCCTCCTCCCTCCTCTTGCTGACGAAGCACACCTTGCCCGTGCAGTTGGGCTGGCTGCAGTGGGGCACATCACAGGCACACAGCAACTCCTCTGCGGGCATGAGGAGGGGACACATTGTGACACAGGGTCACCTACTGCCCACCCGGGAGCTTCGGTGGCTTTGGGGACAGGGACATTATCCTAAAGGCTCCTGAACCAAATTTTGAGAATGGGCAGCCTGGGATCATCATAAAAGGAGGTGAAGGCTGCTGTGAGTCCATCCTGACACTTCCCAGAAAATCACCTGCTCCCAGCTGGGCTCCAAGTCCCAGCCCTGAACCTGGGTGTCACCTGTTCCCACACCCCCAAGAAGCTCTTTGGAATGGACTGTGCATCCAGCCCCAGCAGCTGGGATTAACTGGGATGCACTGGTTTACAACACACAGGGTCCTGCCCACGGAATCCCAGGGGACACGGGATCTATGGGAATCTGATCCCAGGAGCTGGGGTGGGATCAAAAGCCCCAAACTCAGCCAGTGCCTTCCCAGTGGGTGTTCTGGGAGCTGGGTGCTAAACGCAGGGTCTTTCCTGGAGTTTTTCCTGACTTCTCCGAAGGCACTTTCCAGCGCCATGGTGCCAGAGTGGCTCAGATGGCAGCCACGCTCCCAAATTCCTAATTTAGCTCTGCCCTTTTGCGCAGAAAATATCCCTCCTGGAATCAGTGAGTTCAGCGTGAGGGCAGCCAGACATCCGGTAATGAGGGGACACTGAGGGGATAGCGAGGGGACAGCAAGGGGACAGTGAGGGGACAGCAAGGGGATGGCTGTGGCGGCCATCGTGCATTTCCTGTCCCCCTGCCCCAAAGGATGCCTGGTGCCAGTGCTGTGAGGGGTGGCAGGGAAGGTTTGGGGTTGGTGGCCCCATGGGCAGGACAGGGACTCGATGGAGACTCATCCCCCTGCCAAGCTCTGCTGCTCCTCCCTGTGCAGCCACATGATCCTGGACCTCCCTGCAAGAACACCCAGCCTGGATCTGTCCCCAGGTCACCTGGCACTCCCCTGGGATGCTGAGCAGCTCCTCCTGCACCACCACCATCATCATCATCACCACCACCACCCCTGGGGAAACCCACATATTTTACTATGTGGTACCAGCCTTTCCCCGTCTCCCCTCCGGTGACAGCAAAGCACTTGATCAACAACAATTAATTAAGCTGAGATCCTCTCTGGGGAATGGGTCACCATGCCACAGGGGCATAACTCAGTCCCTGAGGAGCCCAGCTTCCTCCCTGGGTTTTATTTTGGGCAGAGATGCTCCCAAAAAGCCCAGGGCTTATTTTATTGCGTTGGCACTCACCGGCCGCGAAGCTGAGGGACAGGGTCATCAGTGCCAGCACCACCCGGCCACCGGCTGCACACGGCATCCTCCTGTGGAGAGCAGAGGGGTGAGAGCAGCCCCTGCACCCCCAGGGGATCCTCACCAACCCTGGGGGCTTTGGGAAGGCAGAGGGCAGGCACAGACAGTGTGAGGTAGGATGTGCTGCTCCCAATGGAGTTTGGCTCCGGACATCCTGGGTACAGCCCTTCCTGAGAACAGATCCCGGGACCTCCCAAGCTCAGGAGACCTCCCTGCCATGGCATGGGGTACCACTCGTGGCCCCACAGCGCTCAGGAATGCTCTAGAACTTGTGCCCTTGCCACATCCACGCAGCCCAAACCTCCTTCCTTTTTCCCAGCCATCCGTACACCGGCATTTCCCGCTGTTCCCATGACTCCTGCTCTGTAAAACCACAGCCCCCACGGGCTTGGAAACCCTGAGGATGTCACGGCACTGCTGGAGATTCCAGGTTTGGCAGGACCCCACCGTGGGATGGAGCTCAAAGCCCCCACACCACACGCAGCTCCAACAGCATCGCAGCCACCACGCGCCGCTGGCCACGGGCTCAGTGCTGGGGGTGCTTTTGTGTGGAGCTTATCAACGACACAAACAGAGGTGCTGGGACAGCCAAAAATTCCTCGCTGAGCCTTTGGGGGAAGTTTGGCTATTTTTAATCTTCCTTTTTTTTTTTTTTCTTCTTGTAAAAGAGACGTTTCTGCCAAGGCAAACACGGCGATCCCCCCGCTGCCCCCCGCCTCGCTCCATGGCCGCAGGCCCCGGCCCCTCCTCAGCTCATTCTTCGTGTTCCCGACATAAACATGCCAAAGGCTCCGTTTCCTGCAATTGAAGAGCCCAGCCCAGGGCTGCTGGGACAGGAATCAAGATTGTTTAGATTCTGGCCTTGATGGGGAAGCAGAGTCACGCAAGCCCGGCCCTCGGGAGCGCACACGGACGTGGCTGACCCCGGCAGGATCCAGCCCGGGCTGTAAATCGGGCTTTTCCTCCCCAAAATAACTTGGTTGTTGCTCCAGAGGAGGAAACAGTGATCCTGGGTCCTGGGGCTGGAGGGCAGGAGCTGGGGGCTGCTCTTTGGTGCCCGGTGTGAGGTGTGGATCAGCCAGGCTGATCCATCTGACCCTCGGCCAGGCCAGGATCAGCTTTGTTTTAAAATCCCAATTCCCCTGGAGCTGGGCTGGGACCTGCTTTATTTTAAAACTCAGCCCCTCTGGAGCTGGGCTGCTGGTTCCTGGATGCTGCCAAGCACCACACTCCTTGCAATCCTGAGAGCTCCAGGATGCGTGTTTCAAAAGGGAAGCTGAGTCTCCCAGGTGGCGAATTCCCTCCTTGGAGCCACTTCCACAAAATCCTGAACCATTCGACAGCTGCAGGATATCTGCCATGAAATACAAAGCAGGCAGGGCCTCACCCAAAACTCTGCTGTGTATGAAACATCCCATGGATTGTCGTTGTTACCGAGAGCAAACCTTAATCCAGAGCCCACAGGGAAATGTCCCAAATTCTTCAGTAATGGCACAAACCAGACCTGGCATACCCATCCCTGTCCCTTCCTTCCTCCATCCTCACCTGGAGCTGCAGCTCACGTACCCTCCTGACACCCAGAGCATTTTACCCTGCCTGCCTGGGTGCTGTATTATATTCTTTGGGATTTGTAGCACCAGGAGAAGGAAAAGCCCCAAGGAAAACTCTGGGATGGGACATGGGTGCTGGCAGGGGTGGCTGGGAGCAAGAGGCAGCTGTGCTGAAGCTCGAGGGTCTGGAGCAAGAACCAACCCCAGGGAAAGGGGAATTTCCCCATCACCTCCATGGAGAAAATAGCAAAGGGAAAATGGAGCAGGAGATGACAGGAGCTCAGGGTGGTGTGGGCAGGCACAACCCTCGAGATGTGTGGGATGGTTCAGGGATCCCTGCTCTGCCCAGGGCAGCTTGGCTGAGCTCCTCAATCCCAGCTCTTCCGCCTTCCCCTGTGGTTTGTGCTGCTGACAGGGGGGTTAGCCACGGGATGTGGCTCATGGCACAGTTCCTTTTCACGGGGAGTCACTCCCAGCCCAGCCCCTCGTGCCCAGGTGAGCCAGGCGTGTCCTGGCTGCAGAGGTGAAGAACCTGATGAACGCTGGGGCAGAGCTGGCAGGAGCTTTGCCACAGATCCCAAGGCTCCAGCCTGGTTTCAGGCACAGGGAGAGGTTTTCCCTTCCCTGCCCGCAGCTGCAGGGGGGTCACAGATGCAGCTGTTCACCCTCCAGCAGGCTCCACCAGCCCAGGGCCTCTCACTGATGGCCATTTCCATTCCTTGAACATGCACCACACACAGAGAGCAGCAAAACCTGCTCAAGAGAGCAGCAAAACACGCTCAGGTTCACCTGGGTGAGGGGATGGCATCGCCCATGGCTCCTTGTGCAGAGCAGGGACGAGGGCACTGTGGCTACCCTGGCCCTACAGAGAGCTCCAGACCCCCATGGTGGGGCTTTCCCCAGCCTGGTTTTGGAGATGGAGCCTCTTTAGTGACCATTTGGGTCTTTCTTGCCCACCCTTCTCTGAGAGACCTGGAATTTGGCTGTGCAGAAGGTGAGCATTGAGGTGACACATTCTGCAGTCCTCGCTGGTGGAGCTGTCAACTTTCCCTCCTTTTTCCCCACACCTTTTCAAAATACACCCAAATTCCCCATTTCCCATGTCGATTCCAGCCTTTCTCTTGCAGTTGTTTATTGTTTCAACTCTTAAGCAAGGACCTGGGGACAGATCCTGCTACCACCACGCTGATGTGAACCCTGATTTGTGCCCCCGGCCCTAATTCCAGCCTCTCTAACCCTGGTGACAACACCAGCGTCCAATGGCACACAAAAGAAATGGGGCCAAATCCTGATTTGGGGGTAAATCAGGAGAGAAGCCCTGATCTTGGTACAGCCCCAGACCCCAGGAGCTCAGGGCTCTTCCCCACTCACCTACAGCATCCACGTCCTGCGGGAGCCCACGGCACTGTCCGGCCCTGGCGAGGCTTTCCCAGCCACGATCCCGCTCTTGGGTCTGCCTCAGCCAGGGCAGCTTTGCTCCGTGCCCTGAGCCCCGACTCTGAGGATCTTCATGGATCTGCTGCCCTCCTGCCACCCATCCTGTCACCGTGGGGCTCCCACGGCCGTGTTCGGGGGGGCTGTCACCCTTCCCAGCCGGGCTGCAGGGACTCAGCTTGGCGACCCCGTCGTCCGACGCAGCCGTTTGGCAGCTGCTCTGTGGTCTGGATGTGGGAGAAGTCAAAAAAATGTTTCTTATTACTGCCTCTTCCTGCCTGGCTTCTCTCCACCACTCCCAGCTAATAAAGCATTTCCTATTGCTGAGCACACAGCCACGACCAGCCTCCCTTCCTCCCGCTCACCGGGCCCCAGCTCCATCCTGGTTGCTTTCTCTCTCCTGTTACTCCCTCCTCGTCCTTCACTGAGCACTTTCCCACCCAATTTCCCAGTTTTCACGGCAAACCCCATCCCATGGTCCGGATATGGCCATCACCACTTCACCCTGAGCATCCCAAGGTCTTTAACAGGAGCACAGCTGGTTGCTGTGACGAAGATGGGGATTGGAATGTTCTAGAGAGATGCCGTGGGAATGACCTTGACCTGCTTGGCCACCCCTCCTCATGGGGATGGAGCACCGTGGCGGAGTCAAGGAGCTCCCTGGTTATTCCCAGCAATTTTAGGGTGCAGTGCTGAAGTGATGCCTTCCCGGTACATTTCAGGCCCCTCAGGAACATTTCAGGAAGAGGAAGCCCCCCCCTGGGGGCTACACCCAAAAATGGACCAAACTTACAAAAACCCATCATCCATTTTGTACATAAATGTACCTGAAGGCCCTTCAATAAATATCACCGCTTTGAACTCCCTGAATTATGCCTGGCCTCTTGTTTCAGGTAGCCCAAAAAGGCCTCAGGAGGGCAGGACAGGATTTCCCCCTGGGGTGTGAGGTGACACCAGGCGTGATGGACGCTCCACTGGGGATGTGGAGACCTTGCTGTGGGCACGGGGCAGGGCACGGTGGCCAAGGCGCTTCACTCAGAGCCTGGCTCTGGCACATCCCAGGCACTGGGACACCGCCGGCAGGGCTGTTCCCACGGCCAGGGGACGGGCACTTCCCACTCCCCCGGAGCACACGGGACCGTGGGCTGCGGAAGCACCGCTTCCCTTTTTGCCACTTTCAGGGCCGTTCTCAGGGTCACCCCAATCCCTGCTGCTTGTCACCACCCTCTCCTACCCCCACTTCTCCCTGCAGTGCCATCCCAAGCCCTATCCCTGCCTTGCTGCCAGCTGTTTCTCGGGCAGGGTGACCTCCTGCATCGCATCCTCTTTGACCCACTCCTGCATGGCAGCCTCTGCCCCACTCCTGTATCACAGCCTCTGCCCCACTCCTGCATCGCATCCTCTTTGCCCCACTCCTGCATCACAGCCTCTGCCCCACTCCTGCATCACATCCTCTTTGCCCCACTCCTGCATGGCAGCCTCTGCCCCACTCCTGCATCACATCCTCTTTGACCCACTCCTGCATGGCAGCCTCTGCCCCACTCCTGCATCGCATCCTCTTTGCCCCACTCCCGCATCGCAGCCTCTTTCCTAACGAGCTGACAGGACCCGATTTACCTCCCCCCTGGCATTGCATCAGCAGCCCCAAGTGCATCCTGAACCCACCCGGAGCCTCCCTGGGCCGGGGCACGGCGGCGGCGGCGGAGCTTTGAGTCTCGCCGGCCGCCTCGCCCCGCTATCAGCCGGCATCTAGGAAGTTTAAACAAACAAGAGCACAAAACCAGGATAAAACATGAAGGACCTTCGCACTGTGATTTTGCCCGTGCGGGACCCGGAGCTTTGCCGAGCCGGCGCGGGGGAAACGGGCAGTTTCCATCAGATAGGAGCTGCCCGGGAGGAAGCTGATGCCTGCAGACAGCTTATCTCCGTGACCATCGTTGCTCCGGCAGGCGGGTCCCAGTGGTCCGGCCGGATTGGCCCCTCCCGGGGTTATTCCTGGATGGTTCTTGCATCCCTTCCATGGGAGCAGACACAGGGCATCCTGCTTTTACGGCTGTGGGCAGGGGTTATTCTGGGCAGGCGAGCTCCCCAGCAAGGGCTGCTGCTGGCTGATTTGATCCCTGCAACTCCATCTTTCAAACGGGCCATCTTCCTTTTTTTAAAATCATAATCATCGCTGAGGGGATAAACGCCGCTTAAAAACTTCGAAAAGTTCCTCAATCCTCATCCTCAAAGGGCAGGGATGGGTGGGAGCCCTTTGATGGGGCTCAGCTGCAGCTCTGGCACTGTGGGAAAATGAATTCCTGCAGTGGCATTGACTGTGGAGGTACGAGATGAGCAAATCAAACCCTGCCCCGATCGCAGCCCTTGTCTGGGGCACACAGGGTGAATCAGCAGGGCTGGCCACCGCCCCACAGCACCGTGCCAGCCCTGCTACAACCTCCCGTCACCCCCTGAGGCCAAAATGAGACTTTCCTTCATCATCCCTGTGCTCATCGCTGCGAGTTCATCCTGCAGAAGAGAAGGGGCATCCCTGGACCGCAGCCGGACCATCCCCAGGGGCACCAAGAGAACCCTTGAGCTGTCAGTGAGCCATCCCCATGATGGGATGAGGGGGGGATGAGGGGTCGGTGGGAGCCCGTCTGTCCCTTCCCCCTGCATGGCAGGAGCCAGGCTGGCACTGCTGCTCCATGCAGCCGCCCCCGGCTCATCTGCGAGCGGCAGGAGCTGGCGAAGGAGGGTCAGCCACGTGCTGGGAGCCCGAGAGAGCCAAAGCAGAGCCGGGAACAGACGGGGAGGATGCAGCTCCTTCCCCACGGGAATCCTTGCCTGTCTGCGGCACAGCCCAAGCCTCTCAGTGCCCTACAAAGGGCAGAGCTGCAGCCTCAGAGTGGGGAGTGTGAAAACTCCCCTAAAAAGGGGGTGGTGCAGGGAGGGGGGCTCCAAACCTGGCCAAGAATTATTTATGACCGATGTAACTTTTGCTCTGAGTGCTGTGACACTGCTCATTGCCCTTCTGGAGTCAAACTCTGCCCATGCTGCAGGAGCCAGCAGCCCAGCTTCACATTTCTGGATTGGAGCTGGGTTTAAGGGGATCTTGAAATATGGGAACACCAGCACCCTGCTGCTGCTGCAGCCCCGGACACGTTGGAGCTCTGGGGGGCGGTTGGGGATGGAGCCCACGGGTATCCCAAGCTTGGTTTGCAGCTCGTGCTTGCAGCTGGTGCTCCTTCCACAGCATGGAGCTGCTTCCCTGTGCTGAGCCTTGGTGCGTGCATCCCCCACAGGAACACACAGGAGTGGGGAGTGTCACTGAGGATGTGACAGGGTGGCCAGGGGACACTGGCAGCAAAGGGGGAGCGTTCCAGCCAGCCCCACAGCAACCCTGAGCTTTATTCACGGAGTCAATCCTGTTAACATGGTAACCACTTCCATTTTATTTTGCTCAGCCACATTCCAACGCACGCCGTGGAATCGAGAGCTCGGGAAGATCAAAGAGGCAAAAGAAAAAAAAAAACCAAAAAGGAAAAAAAAAAATAATAAGAGGAAAAAACATAGGAAGGACTTGTGCCACAGCTCCCTGGCACTTCTGGAGCTTGGTCCAGGGTCTCAGGACATCAGTGCCCAGCACAACATGTACAATGCTAGGGTGGCCACCCTTGGGGTGGAGAGGACAAGAGGCCAGGCAGGGGCCTGTGAACCCTCGGGGGTATTTCAGCTGGGTGTGTACCCCCACATCATCCTCCTCCCTTGGACATTCCCACCCACCGTGAACAAAACCACCCCTGTGCCAGAAAACCTGTCGGATCCAAGGGGACAGCAAGAACCTCGTCCCCCCTCCCTGACACCTCCTGCCTTAGCCTTTCTTTTTCTTTTTCTTCTTCTTCTTCTTCTCCCCCGTCTTGGCCTCCTCGGCCGCTTTCTTCTCCTCCTTCAGCACCTTGTACCTCCACTGAGGCGGCTGCAGCAGGTGCTTGTCCTTCACACGTGTCTTCTTCTCCCCGGCGGACGAGCCAGAGGCTTTGCTCACTTTGATTTTCGGGACGGGTTCTCCAGGGAAGATGCTGTTCCCACGCCTCAGCCACAGCGGCAGGAAGCTCAGGAGGCGGCTGGGCGGCCGCGGCGGCGGCAGCAGCCGGACCTCGGACATGGCCTGGCCATTGCAGGATGATCCCCCAGTGCTGGGGCGCGAGGACGTCTCTGATTCCTCGTCTGGATCCGGCACGTGCTGCCCGAGGATCTCCGGCACGGACAGGCGGCGTTTGCCCACCTCGGGCGGGCTGTCGGGGCAGATGGTTTGGCAAGCGGTGGCCACGAAAGGGCTGGCGAGGGACGTGGTCATCCTCACCATGTGGTCCATCACACCGTCCTCCTCGGGATTGCGCGGGATGTTGAAGGTGAAAATGGATCGGATCTTCTCCGCCAGCCTCCTGCTCCTGGATTTGGGGCTCAGGGCTTTGGCCACCAGCTCGGCCAGGGCCGGCCACTCGGGTTGGTACTGGGCTCCAAACTGCTCGGCACGTGGGCGCCGCAGGAGGGTCCGGATGCGCACGGTGGTCTCGAAGCGGCCGGTGAAAGTCGCCCATTCCCTGGCTGTTTTCCCCTTCACGGCGTCCACTGCCTGCAGGTCAGCTCCTGGAGACAGCACAGAGCATCACGATGCTTTAGGCTTTTATATTATAAAATATAAAAGCTTTTATATTTTTTCAAATATAAGCTTTTATATTTTTTCAAATCCTGGACTGCACTGGTGCGTAACTCTAAATATGGAGTGTTCATTAACTGTCTTTGTGTTTTGGTCACATAAAACAATTCCTCTAGGCCTGAAATTCAAAGACACCCCAGGCCCCCAAAAGTATAAACAAAAAACTGGGGGGGAATGAACTGGGGGTGTATGACTTCATTACCTGAAGCTGTAATTAGAGGATTAACCCCTGATATGTAAATGAACCAAACTTACAATTGTCTGAAAAATTCATGACCATTGTCCATCTTGGGTGTTGCCTCTGGGAGGCTGCCCAAAATCTATCTATTGAAGGCCCTGAATAAATGCCCACTTTATTCTCTTAACCTTATCCAGCCTCTGTTCCAGGCAGCCACTCCAAGGCACCATCTCCACCCCATCCCACCCTGAGCAGCAGAGTCATGTGGGGCTGACAATTCCATGTCTCTGGAACTCCGTAGCTGAAGGCCTGTTGGGATCTTTTCTTCCTAAGAGAAAGCCTCTCACTTCCCCAAGAGAAATCCTGTAAACAAACTCTCCAAACAATATTCTTTCTCAAAACAACACGTAGTGTTTTTCATCCCTGCTTTTCATAACATAGAACACATTGTTTTTCTTCCTCAACCAACAGTAATAAAAAAGGCGCTGTTCCTATTCACCAATCGCTTTTTAGTCAGCAAAGCACCTTATATAAAGCGTTCCAGTTGTTAATAAAAAAACTCCTTTTTAACCTGCTGATAAATTGCAATTAGAGTCTGTGTGTTTCTGTTCGTAAACAACAGTGACAGTGCCAGCCCTCCCCAGAACCCGTGGAGATGCTCACCTGCCAGGAGCAGGGCGGTGACACAGTCCTGCTGCCCCTGCACCGCTGCCTTCATCAGCGCCGTCAGGCCCCGGGGGTCTCTCTGATCCACCTCGAGAGCAGGGTAGTAGTTGAGGAGGTAGTTGACAATGGTGATGTGTCCTTAACAGCCAGAGAGAAGCTGCGTTAGAGTTCCCACAGTTAACGGGGACCGTGGCTGGGGCCTGCTGGACAGAGGATTTAGCAGCTGCATTCCTGAGGATGCAGATGTAGAAGCTTTAAGGGATTGGGATTGGAAGGGTTTGGGTCTGTTTTGGTTTGGGCACGGAGGGAAGAGCACTGATGAACCAGCTGCTTTAGTGGAGAACACAGGAAAGAGTCCAAAAATGCAAAAAAACCCATAAACCCATGAATTCTAGCAAGGATACAACGGGAATCAAGGGTGATCCCTTTGGGTGGGACCTTTCTCCTTCCCCACCTGGTAAATCCAGGGGAGGGAGCCAGACTGGAGGTTTGGCTCAGTGTAAATCCCTAAAACTCCTGGAGTTCCTGGAGCACAAGGGGCAGCTCCAGCCACAGCAGAAATCTCCATTTTTGCATCAGTTTTAAAGAAGTGCTGAGGTGAACCATAAATATGTAGCTGATGTCACACACCCCTTGAGAGCACAGGTCGTTTTAGGGGTTTTTGGGGAGAGCACAGGTCGTTTTAGGGGTTTTTGGGGAGAGCACAGAGGGTCACATCCCTTCTTGAGGGTGCTACCTGTGCCGAGGCCAGGTGCAGTGCTGACCTGCCTGAGCAGCCATCATGAGGGCCGTGTTCCCATCGTTGTCCTGCTGGTTGATGTTGATGTAGGGACACTTCTGCAGCAGTGGCACAATGTCCACAAAGCCCTTGGAGCAGGCGACCATCAGCCCATTCTGGAGAGGGAACAACACTCAGCACCAGTTCTGCACCACGGCCCTTCCAAACTGTCCCCCCACCCAAACCAGGCAGGCGCAGGGTGGGAGGGCAGAAAAAGTTCTGCTCCAAGGATTGCATCAATCCCAGGAGACCCATTCCACCCAGGCCTCTCCCTCCTGCCCCTCCTGCTTTAGCAACCACCACAGCCTTCAGGATTTGCCTGTTCCTGGAAAATCCTCTTTCTGCTCTGCAGAGTGCACACCCTGCCCATCCCAGCCGCTCACCCTCCCGTTGATGTCCAGCTCCGTGGCTTCACTCCGGGTCACCCCACGCTCCAGCCTCTCCCACACCAGCTTGGCATCATTCCTGGCACAGCACTGGTAGAGACTGAGGAACTCAGCACCGTCAGATTCTGGGGAAACCTCGTAGCAGGGGTAGACAGAGTCGTCGGAGAAGATGCTGCTGGTGTCCGAGGGCTCCGAGGATCCTGACAAGGCATCCTCCTCCTCCTCCTCCTCCTCATAGTGCAGCTCCGGGTCGGAGGCATCCAGGCTGGAAGTGGGAGCTGCAGCATGTTCTCCTCCACTGCAGGCATCTGTCATCCGGCCTGGGCGGGGGGAGCCAGCCCAGCTTGGCCTTGCGCCCTGCCTGGGGCCAGGAGCCTCTCCCGGGTGGCACTCGGGGCTGTCACTCCCCCTGTGCAGACACAGAGTGGCCGTGGGAACCCGGTGGGCTCCAGCACCCCTGACCCCACAGGGAAGCCTCGGCTGCCACCCAGTCTCCAGCACAGCCCAGCCACCCAGGTCCCATCCCCTGCCCCCTACAAATGCTCACATCGGGGTCTCTGGGAGCTGTGACACCCCAGGAAGGGACAGCGGGAAAAACAGGGGGACACCTCGGGAGTTTGAGAGGTGGGTAAGTGCCCCAGGGTGTGGGTGGTGAATCCAGGGGGTGGTGGGATTGGGAATGGCTCCAGGGCTGCAGAGGTGCAGCAGGGAGCTGAACAGCTGTGCTGCTGTGCAAAGCACCAGCAGGAAGGACACGTCCACCCCCTCAATGCCACACAGGGGCTGAGCCCTTCCCAGCCACCTCCCCATTAATGCAGGGCACATCCCAGTACATGCAAAGATTTTTTTCCAGTGGAACAGCAGCTGGGAGCAGCTCCTGGCTCCCCCAGGACACAGGAGAGCCCTGGAACAGGAGCTGTGGGCAGGAACACGCTGGCTGAGCCCAGCAGCAGGGATTCTGAGCAGAAGCCAACAATTAATTGATGGGTGCCACGAAAGGAGGAGAGCCTTCAAAATTCTACTAAACCTTCCCACCCCTTAGATATTCCCAAGCAGGCTCTGGGGGTGGAGGATCTCACCTTGATCTTCCCTGGGACTGCTCAGATCTTCCCCGTGGGTCCCTCTTCAGCTGGGCAGCATCCCGGCCACAACCGGGAGGGAAAATTCACCAAGCAACTCTGGAACGTCCCTCTGTACCCTCTGCAGGGACAAAGAGGTTTGTGCTCTGTGGCTGAGGTGGCCTTTTGGCACCAAAGCTGTGACAACCCGCACGTTGACTTGGGCTCAGCTACCCAAGAGATCTTAAATTAAACTGTTACTTAAAATGGCTGCATCCACCCTGAGCAGGATCAGGACAGGATTTAGTGTCTTTAGCTGAGGAGCTGCTGGGAGCCCTGGGCTGTATTTTTATATCTGCATCACTTCGGTGTGAACAGTGCTGCCTGAGCAGTCCCACAGGCTCAGCTGAAACCCCAAAAACTCCTTCCACCTGACTTCCCTCCAGGTGAGCAGATAATTCTGGGAAGCTGCTGCTCCAGTCAAGGGCTTGGACACCTGAACTGTACACGTGTGTTCAATAAACTCTGTGATTTCCCCTTTAAGGTGCCTTGGAGTTTCCAACCTTCCTGTTCCACTGAGAATGAGTTTCGAAGCTCTAAGGGCAGCCTTAACCTAAGAGTTGCAAAAATTGTTTCCCAAATTACACGTGAAGCCTGACTGTTCTTTTATCTTCAGCTTTAAAGGGATTTTTTTGGGTTGTTGTTTATATGTGGTTGGTAGGTTTTTATGTTTCCTGAAGTTCAAGGGCCATCTGGACTGGGAGATCTGTGAAAAGGCATTTCTAGTCCCTGGATCAGCTATTTTCTTGCCAAAAAGGCAGGAATTTGGTGCCAAGGCAAATCGTGGGAGGCTGTGTTCCCCGTTTTCAGCAGAGTCCCAAAGGGCTCTTTGCTGCATCCTTGAACATGAAAATATGGATCAGATGAAGGATCCCAGCTGTTTCCTCTGTGCTGGGAAGCACGAGCTGAGAATCCTGCTAAAAAAAGAGAAAAAATCCTGGTGCTGAACATGAGGATCCCAACCCTGAGCGTCAGAATCCTGATGCTGAATGTCCTGATCCCAGACGTGGCATGGTCACCGTGGTGTCACCCTGGTGTGACACCTCTTGCTCTGCCTTACCTCAGGGATGGACGGGGAGCAGATTTAGGGCTTAAGGAGTCATCCTGGGAGCCATGTGCTGTAATCTGCTGCCTGGAAAAATCAGGAGGCTCTGAGACAGTTATGTAAAGACAGGGCTGGGTGCTGAAATGGGTGCCCAGGTGGGTGCCAGGGTTGGTGGCAGCATAGAAAGGTCTTGCTGGTAATTACATAAATAGGCAGCCCCTAATCTGTATCTGAAACACTGGGGCTATGAGCTTTCATTATATGGGAAAGATCAGTAGTTCTCCCACAGGAGCTCAGGGCTGAAATTTAAATGTCAGCTCCAAAATTCAGTACATCCAAGGATTGCTCCAAAACAAAAGCTGCCAGGACAAACAGGACCCTAATCCCTAACTCTAATACCCTAACCCTACAACTCTAACCTTAACCTAGCCCAAAACTGACCTATAAGTAGAAACCTAACTCCAAAACATAACACAAAAGCTAAAAAAAAACCCCAAAAAACAAACAATTCCAAAAAAACCCCATAGGTCTAACCCTAAATCTAACCCTAAAGACAATGCTAACAATAACCCTAACAAAATCCCTAAACCTGAATGCTGATCCAAACCCAAGGCAACATTAAAGCTAAAACAAAAGCCCAAATCCAAAGCAGACCCAATCCCTTCTCATAATAATGATTTTCTTCCACAAGAAGGAAAGTCCAGCACCCAGTGTCTCGGGGGCAGCTGAGAAGTGGCCCCCAGGAGGCCACAGCCAGGCAGATCCATCCCTCCTGGCAGCTTTTTTCTGGGAGCAATCCTCGAATACTTGCAGTTCAGGACATGGAATCCTTCCTTGGGTGTGAAGGAGGGCATTATCCCAAAGGAAGGAAAATCTGGCAGCTCAGTGTGCTGGGAAGAGCTGAGAGGTGCCTCCCAGGACTCCAAAGCCAGCCAGACCTCTTGGCCCTGGCAGCAATCCTCAAACATTCATCATTTTAGGAGGTGGAATCTCCTCCACGAGTGCTGCAAAGGAACAAATTCCAGTGGGAATTTCAGAGCCCTGGAGCTCCCCTGCCTCTGGGGAGAATGAGAGGTGGCCCCTGGCAGGTCAAGGCCAGCCAGACCTGTTGGACTCAGACATTCCCAGTTTTGGGGGGTGAAATCCCACTTTTGGCTGCAGGGGATGGATGTTTTTCCATGGGAAGGAAAGCCTGGCCCTGCCTTGCCTTGCCCACCCCTCCTGTGACTCTCCTTGCCTTGCCTACCTCACCCTTGATTTCCCCTACAACCCCAACCTTGATTTTCCTTGCCCTGCTTCCCCTCCCTCACCTTGAATTACTTTTCTCCCACATCCCCTCCTTTGATTTCCTGTCCTGGGTGCTCCCCAAAAACACCCATTGTATTCCATATTTCTTCTATCTCAATCCCTGCAGTTTGTGCTGCATTGTTTGTCCCTTGGGGACCGTGGGGCTGAAAGCAGAACCAGAGCGTTTTTACTCAGGTTTGCAGAGGTGGGAGGTTTTTGGGGGGTCCCTTTTAAAGACAGGAACAGGCACACAGGGCTGTGTTTTGTTCTCACCCAGATGCCAAGAGAATTGCCTGGGGCAGGTTCCCCAAGCCGACTCAGCCTGAGGCAGAAGACCACTTTTATTCCTCTCAGTGTGTTGCAGAATCTCAGAATACCTTTTTGGCCACTGTTGCTGTGGTAACTGATGTTTTTGGAGCTGGGAAAGATGTTTCTTGGAGATTTTTTTTTCCCCCTTTCTCTTTTTCACTGTCTCCACCTGGGACAGCCATGGAGCCCCTTCTCTCAACTTCCACCTGCTGTTGGGTGGTGTGGAGCAGACAACCCAGCAGCATTTCTGACCAAAAAAAAAGGGGTTTTTTTGGGTTTTGCTTTGTCTCTGTTTCCCTTTGGTGGAGGCTGGAGTGCAGTGTGGATTTCCCTTTGTTCTCTCTCTCCAGCACATGGGCAGGAGAGGTGGATTTCTCCACCACCTTGTCTTTTTCCCCTGGGCCACATGGCCATGACATTGGAGGACTGGCTTCTCTGCCCCTTTATTTCCATTGCTACTGGGGAAAAGACCCTCTTGCCTTAGAGCCTTTGTATTTTTGGTTATTGCTGTTTCATTATTTATTGCTGTTTTGGTATTTTAGTAATGTGGTTTGTTTTTTTTTCACGTTTATCTTCTCACCTTTGCCTCTCCCTGTTGGTGAAAGGGGAATGCTTAAAACTAAAGGAGAGGCAGCTCATTTGCCAGGCTTCACATCATCAATGCTCTTAAACATAGAAAAACTTGGACCCCAAGAATGAAAAAAAAAGAAAAAGTGGCAAAAATCAATTTTTTTTTTTTAAACATTTGTATATTGGGTACGGAACTCCCTGTTCACCACAGAGCTCGGTCTGCTCGTGCTGATGAGGAGCAGCACAGCAACGAGCAGGTGGATCGAGGTGTGACAGGTACAGCTGGGCTGGCAGCACAAGGGACAGTCACTCCCAGCCTGGCGGGCCCAGGATGCCTCAGGGGAAGAAATGCAGCATCCCCAAGAGCTGCTGAGGGAAGGATGGGATGAGCCAGCTGGGAATCCACACCTGGGAAACGTGAGCTGCAGTCGAGCAGGGCTGTGTGGGTGAAACCCCCCTGGTCTGGGGGCAGGGATGGAAATCTCAGCCTGGCCAGGCCTGGCAGGTCGATGGCATCGGTGCCTCAGGGGTTGGAGGCACCAGTGGATGGGTGGAGATGGACCCTGAGCCTCTCAGCACTGCCTGGAACACCATCCTGGGCATTGGGAAACGAGCCCCACGGTGACCTGGCAGTGCTGGAAGAACTGAGTCGGGCAGTGGGATTCATTTCAGAGGTTAGAGACCATTGAGCAGTAAAGTAAGGGAGGCTCAGGAATGGGGCAGGGCAAGGGAGGAGAAAGGCACAGCAAAGCAAGGGCAGAGAAGGAAGCAGCAGGCAGGTCACAGTGTGGGATGGGTGTGCAGGGCACTGCAAGGCAAGGCTGGCTTTAAAAAGCAAGGCAAGCGTGACACGTCTCAGGTTTTTATGTGGTGGTGTTCTTCCCCAGAGTGTAAAAGTCTTTTTGTCCAGCACTGAGATCGAAGGAAAAGACCAAGAGCCATCTCCTCTGCTTTCTCAAGGCTGTTTATTTTTTCTTTATCTGTACAATTTCTTCTCTGAGCCACAGAGATCTGTTCAGCAGGTCAGCTCACGGGGAATGACCCAGCCCCAAAGGTGATGAACATCTTTATACTAAAAATTACTTGTGCTTTATTTACAAAAGATCCCAAATCCCTGTCTCCCGTGTTAGAAGGTCAGACTCTACTCTGAGCCAACCAAAGATGCCCACGCCACAGGGGAAAATGGTGAAGGAGAAGAAGAAGAAGAAGAAGAAGGAAGAAACCCCAAAGCCACGTGGCGACTCCATTTTGTGTTTTTTGCTTATCAGTCTAAATACCACATAAATCTACTTTTCACCCTGTGCATAGCTAATTATCACCCTACTTAAATTCTCGTGGTCTGTAATTCTTCACACAGTGGTGGTAATTTCTCCCAGGGGCTGAAATCAAAGGCACAGAAGTCCTTGACTCCTTGCCAAGGGTTCCCAGCCCCCTGTCCGGGTCTGGAATCACTCAGGACAGTCAGAGGAATGTTCTGGACTCTGACAGACACGGGCAAAGAAGAAGAATAATAAGAGGAGCAGGCAAGACAAGGCAATGCCAGGAAAAAAGGGGTAGGAAAGTCAAACTGAGGGATAGGTGAGCAAGGAAATGAAAGGCAGTGGGGCTGTGGAATGGGCAGTGGAAGGACACGGGGGGAGTGGAAGGCAAGGGAAGGGATGGTCAGGAATGGCAAGAATATTTGGGGTAGGGTAGGAGAGGCAAGGCCAATCAAGGGAAGGGTTGGCAAAGAAGTCAGACTCAGAGGGGAAAGAGGCAAGGCAAGGCAAAGCCAGGAGGAAAGAGGCAGAGAATTGGAGGTGGGTGAGTAAGGCAATGAGGTGTCACAAATAAGGACACAAAGGTGTCAGTAAGGCAAGGGAGAGGATGGCCAGGTATGGCGAGGAAATGCAAGGTTGGGTAAGAAAGGCAAAGGAGCACAGGTGTTGGAGTCTGGAATTATGAGAAATGTTTCTTTGCGTGTTTAAGAGATTTTAAGATCTCTGACAAACGGTGTTTTAAACCTTTGTTCATGGAAAAAAAGGACTTTTAGGCTCTGGAACAAAGCAGAGTTTTTAACAGTGTGTATTAGATGGTAGAATAGTGTGTAGTTTTATCACAGGGTGAAAATTTTAGATAGATGGGGTTTTTAGGATGGCAGACAGGTGAAGGCAAGATGGAGGGACTGCATGGCTTTTGGGTTTCTTCCTTCTTCCTCATCTGCCTCCATGTTCTGCAGTAAGGTGGCACATTATACGTGGTTTAGAGTAGAGTCTAACTTTCTAACATGAATAATAGTTATTAGAAAAATATTATAAATACTGGTTATGTGGATTGTAGTATAAATATCCACGCCACCATGAGGGTCAGAGTATTTGGAATTTGGGATTTGGGGGATTCGGGGGTTTGTGCCTTGGACTGACCTGCAACGAGGAGCTCTGCTCAGGAACAGAATGTAATGATAAGAAATAATAAACTATGAAGAAAACATAAGAAGAGATGACTCGCAGCCTTTCCTTTTCAGGATCTCTGCCTGGGGAAAACAAAATTGTCCATTCTCAGGTGACAGAGGAAAACAGCCGGCCAGCAGAGACACTGAAAAATATTTTTTATAAACCAGAGACACAGGAGAGGTGCAGGTGAGGCAGTGAGAATCAGAAGAGGATCAGGCAATGGAAGGGAAGCCCAGGAAAAGAAGGGGTAGAAAATTCAAGGTGGGAATGGGTGAGAAAGGCAATGCAAGCCAAAGGAGTGGAAGGAAGAGCAAGGGAAGGAGGTGGAGGGGTCGGTAAGGCAATGCAAGGTTGGAGAAGGGAAGGCAAGGTAGGGGATGGACATGGAAGGCAAAATAAGGCAGGGAGAGGTAAAATGGCAAGGCAAGGAAATGGAAATGCCTTGCACTGCCTTCCCTACCCCTTTTAATCTTGCCTACCCTGGCCTTGCACTGCCCTACCGACCCTCTCCTTTCCCTCACATTGCCTTGCTCACTTGTACCTCACCTGGAGCTTTTTCCTGGCCTTGCCCTGCTCTCCTTAGAGCTGTCATTGCCTCCCTTACCTGGTTCTTGCTTTTTTTGCTTGGCAAACCCACCTTGTGCCCTCCTTTGCCCTGCCCAACCCTCGGTTGCCTTGCACTGCCTTTCACACCCACCTTTGCCTTGTCTGGCCTTTCCTAAACCCCCTGTCTCATCTTCCTGACCCCTCCTTGTCCTTCCTTCGACTCCACTGCCTTTCTCACCCATGCACCACCTTGACTTCCCCTTTTTCCCCGGCTTTGCCTTGTCTTGCCTGCTCCTCCTATGATTCTCTCTGCCTTGCCTTTCCCTCCCCGACATTGCATTTTCCTTGCCACTTCCAAAATCTCCTGACCTTTCCTTCCATGCCTGCTCGCGTCTTGGAGCGCAGAGGCTACTAGTCAGCGGACCACTTTTTCCCGACCCGACGGGCTTGGAGATGCGGTTTTGCCCATTTTTTCACTTTGTCTAAGCTGAGAATGAAAATACTCCTTAGCGACAGGGGGTTTCTGATACACCCTTGGGTTGCGGTGTGCCAATGGAGATTTGCGCTCGGATAGGGGGAAGAATCAGCGCCGTCGGTATCTGCGGGACCCAGGGCATTTGAGGAGAAGTGGACGGTTTTTCAACTTGGCGCACCGCCTTGAGGGTGATGGAGGGAACGAGCGGAGGCGTTTGCTTCCTCGCAATCCACAGCGGATCCTCGTGGTGTTAGATAGCAGCTGACGGCGCGACCAGGTTGAACCCAAGGCTTTCCTGCCCGTACCCGGTCCCGTGTGACAGGAAAAAGCGGGATCACGAATTGGGAGGGCGTGAACGGGATGGAGACACCTTGGCCTACGGTCTGGGAAGGAACGATCTGCCAGGATCACTGGGGACGGGCAGTTCAGAGCGCCAAAGGATAAAAAGGGAATTCCACACGGCATCGTCCCCGGGACCCCTTTCTGTGGCAACCTTCCAGGGGAGTTCTTTGCTTTGGAACCACTGCTCCCCGGGACACTTGAAAGGGGCTGAGGCGCACAGGCTCTGTGCGTGCTGCACCTTCTGAGCTGAGGGAGAGAAAGGGAAAACAGCGGCTTCCTTTTCCTCCTAGGACTTTGGGATGGAGCAAGCTGTCAGGTCAACAATGGACATTCTTCTTTCAGCCCAAAAGGAACGCGTCAAGGGTGAGTATGGTCACAAAAGGTGGCCCAGCTCAGCAGCTGTGCTGCCATCTCCAAATGTACCTCGTATACTGTGAAGCACCACCACACCCTCCGGAGTGCCCTGATCCAGCCCGTGTGCCATCCCCGCCTTTCACTCTGCACGAGGCCCAGCTCAAAATTTACTGTGTCCAGCACCTGCTGCCATCCCAAAAGATCCTGGAACTCGGGGCCGAGGCTAGGAAAGGCGTTGGGTCCCGGGCGCCGTCAGCGGCTCATCAGGAACACCACGGATGCGCGCCTGTGGAATTTGCAGAGGAAGCCAAAGGACACCTTCGCTGTCCTCCATCACCCCAAAAGGCGTGGCCAGCCCACTTTGAAAACACGTCCCTGCTCTCAAAATGCACTGGGTCCGAACAGAAACGGCTGCGCTGACTACTTCCCCTTCCACGAGCGCCAAAATACTCTGACATGGGCAGCACGCACCCAAGGGTGTATCAGGAACCCTGGCCGCTAAGGGTATTTTCTTCTGCTGAGGGACAAAGTTGAAAATAAAATGGGTGCAAACGCAGCCCAGCGATTCCGAAGCGTTCATGGGAGGAAGATAGTCCGTGTCAGCGCCCTAGTAGCGCAGGGGGATTAGGGATAGAATTTTTTAAAGGGATGGGCGATCCAGAACGGAAGAGACTCTCTGCGCCTCCCACAGAGAACAGGAGACAGAGCCTAGTGGCCCCTGCTCCCGGATGTCACGGACTGGGACTAGAAGGAAGGAGATCGAACTCGAGACACAGGGAAAAAGGAGATGGGAGAGGGTTTTTTGGTTAGAGGGGAGGGGGGTTGTGCCGTGGTTGAGGTTCTCCTATGGATGGAGAGTGGTGGCCAGGACGAGGACAAACTGACGGGGAAACATAATATCGAGGGGAACCAGGGAGAAGGAGGGACGGATGGGAATGAGAGGGGGGCAAATGGAGATGGGGGCCCCCCCCACCAGGAGAAAGGATAGAGGGAAAGATAGAGGAGGACGAGAGAAGAGAGGATTGAAATCGACGAGAAGAGAGGGAGGAGGAGAGAGGAAAGGGGCCAGGAGAGGAGAGGATGTCCCACCAGGAGATTTAGAAGGAGTTTGTGTTGGAGAGACTAGTGCTGCTAGCCAAACGCCCCAGAGGCTGGGCAACACAGCTGTGGGGAGAGAACGCACGACCCAGTGTCTGCGCATCTTTTCCGACTTTCAGTGAGATTTAGATTGTAACTCAAGCTAACACAATCGCTGTGTTGGCTGTGATATATAAGGCAGTAGACGATAGGATGGAGTTGAATATCGTATGATCGATCAGGTTAGATCCCAAATCGCCAGAACCGGCTCCCATGGGCACGCTGGCGTCGAGGACACAACATAAAATAAGGGGAGTCTCGGATATCTCTTTGACAGGACGGAACAAGGGAAGAGAGAAAGCAGATCAGGGGGAGAAAAGCTGAAGCTGTCAGCCGAGCCCGGCGTTTGCATTGCTCCAAACTGTACTCTGCCAAGCTCATTCGAGGATCTATCAGCAATATCCCATCATTCCTACCTTGCTAAGAGACGGGTCGACAACGTTTCGAGTCTTCTAAACTGGTGCCCAAAGTGAGGCTATTCTTTTTAACTTTTCCCAAAGCCAGATGCGCTTCCAGCAGAATTGTGAGAAGCTCATTACAAATAACAGAGCAGCTTCCACAATTCAGCGTGGATGCCCTCCTAACAAATAACAACACTCTCTGCAATGGGGACAAAAGCCGTTGTGTATTCAATTAATTGACACCGTGACCCCCCGATGGTGTTGGCAATCCGCTACACGCGAACCAGGGGATGATTAATTTGACGCGACAAAAGGAGAGCTGCTAGGTTTATGTGGAAAGCACACATACGTGTGAGTCAGTCATGTCTAAACAAAGTATGGATGGTAGAAGGGAGAACTATGAAAGCATGAGCAGTAAACGGAAGCAAGGCCGGGGCCCTGAGAGCAGGCTCGGGGGTATGCTCCGTATGCTTACCCTTAGTCGGCCGCGGGACTTAGCTGTGTCCCAGGAGCTACGGTTCAGTGGCGCAGAGGATATTTCTTCACAAAACTCTGGAGAAGTGTCTGAAGTCTCAGCACTGATTCCCCCCTTGTGAGTGAGTGGTGACACACACACTTGTTCTATACCGCCACGTTCTAATTCGAGGAGGCTCGTGTTGCCAGCCACCACCTCAAGCCGGTGCCGTTTACCACTAGGAGCGCTTGCACCATTACATTACTTGGCTTAGGTGCGAACCTTAGTAGCTTTTCTCTGTTACGCAGTAGATGCTCCTTATTTTTATTAAAGGGGAAGCTTGAACATCCTGATGATTGCACCTGGGAGAAGTAGCATCAAGGATTGTTGAGTGAGTTACTTTTTACATCAATAGCAATGCCAAAGTATCTCCCATGCAAGCCCTTCTTCCAGTGGTTATATATTAAGCATGGCTCCTGATCATGAGATAAGACCCTTGTGACTCGTGGGCACATGGGCGACTGCCATCACAGGCCTAAGCTGCCCAGCCAGGACGCACGAGACAAGGCAAAAGATGGCAGAGGGCAGTGCTTCCAAGCACGTTTACCATGAGCGATGGGAAAGGTGCATGTGGCGCGCCGTCGCAGGGTTCCTTCCAGGGTTCTCCTTGATGTCAGGTGGATGAGAGGGGTCGGCACCTGAACATATGTGGCACCGGAGATGGGGAGGGGTTGGGGGGGGGGGGTTTTTTGGGGGTGGGCAGTGGGAGTCCAAGCGAGGAAGGAAGCCTCTGGTTCCAAACGCTTACAACAGGCACGTCATACCCATGTGACACCGAGGAACCCAAGGGGGGGTTTCCGTGTGCTCTATCACAGCTTGAAGGGTTCTGGCGGCTTCTGTCTTTGCGAACAGTAACGTCAATTCCTCCACAATGAGGAAGGCTTGGCAGAAACAGCCTAGACAGGAAGCAATCCAGCCCCAGCGGGGCATCCGCGACGTGGACGGCTTGCCCACGCTTCTTCTGTCCCCCACGCGGCGCGGAGTTTCTCGTTCCCTTGCGGTGAGGGCTCAGGGCTCTCCCGGAAAGAGTCAGGGCTCTCTGTCCTTCCTGGCCTATCATGCATGAAACCAGGCAACCGCACAGAGGAGACACAGGGGAGTAGCACCCTCCAGGAACAGAGCAGAGGAAGAGAGTGCCGTGAAGATCACTCCACATAGGACTGATGGAGTTTAGGGCTCCGTGGTTGCACCGAGAACTGCATTCCACCAGACAGAGAAGCAAGCGATGGGCAAACAGAACGTTTCATTATTGTGGATAATCCAATATTCCTTGATGGAGGGTCCAGCTAGATGTATTAAGACCAGACTATACAAACGATGGGTGGACCAGGTTGGAGGAGGGGGGTCCAGAGAGGGACCCGAACCAAGATGACTGATCGAAGTGCTGTGGAAAGCTGCGGCCACTGGCGTGAGGCGGAAGAAATGGGGCTAGAGGAGAGGACCCTTGGACATGTAATGCCTGATGTTTTCGGGTTTGCCCTGGTGTAGTTCCAAGCCATGACCACGGACAGGGTCCTTTGTTTTCCCCCCGACCCGCCAGATGACGCGGCGCGGGGCGGGCATAGACCTTTTTCACTGTCTGTTCCAGTCTTTTTTTAAAGAGTGGACCTACCCAAGACAGCAGATGGCGACTCCCTTTGTTCTTTTACACGGATCCCGCTCCGACACTCGTAGGTTAGTTACATGGGAAAACACATCGGCCGCAGCGCGGTAACTCGGAGTACTTACACACCATGAAATTCCTGCGACGCGAGAAAAACATCCAGGATTCCATGGGTATAGACACAAAAGATGAGGTATTCTTTCTTGTTTCACAAACAAAAAAACAAGTCCGAGGCCCTTGGAATAATATTTGCCCCAAGCAAACGGGTGTTCTTGGGGGACGGGGGCTGTTTGGATTTCCGCCCACCACTGCCTCCCCCCCCCCCCTGGACCGCTTTGCTGTTTCCAGCTGGATCCATATAGCCCGGCTTCTCTCTCTTAGTGCTCTTCGATCTCATCGTGTCCCTCTTTGGGCACACAAGGAAAGATCTATTGGACCCACACTGCAGGGATGATGCTGGATGATGGGCCTGATGGTGCTTTCCAGTCTGGTATTATAACTCTATTAAAATAACTTTTCTTTTTCTGAGGAAGTGTCAAAAAATTTGCACAATTCCTGGCATTTCACACTGCCTTTTTGGGAAACCGACGTGGGTTGCTTCCCACCGGCTCTGTCCGCCTGTATACCGACAAGAAATAACACCAAGGCGATCGCTTGTTGGATTGGCAAAGGCCTATGCTCGGTTAGGCTCCCTGGAGTCTCGTCTCTATAAGCGAGCTGGATTGGTTTTGGGGGGACAGGGTTTATCTGAGAAAGAGGGTATGCCTCGTGCCGCCTTGTGTCTCTTAGCACCAATCGGTACATATGTCAACCTTGGGAAGACGGAAAAGGGAGGAGGAATAGGAAAGACGTAGAAAAATGTGATGAACATGGATCAAAGACGACTTGCCCAACCTAGCAAATTTTGCAGGCAATAACTCACCTGTTATCTGCAGGGGAAAGAGCATGTACATTGTGTAAATGTGTAAAAGACGAGCAAGAATAGGTGTTTTTGAATGGGGAAATGTCTTGGATCAGCTGGGCCCTTTGTATTGGCAGTGCCTCTTAAAAAGGAGTCAGAACTGTGCACTTCACATGGGAAAAAGCCTTTGCAGCCTCTCTGTCCTCTGTCCAACAGTGCCCTAGACTTTGTTATTATCCTCCCTTCACATTTGAATGCACCAAATCAAGGAGCCCTGTGGAATACTAACGCATTTCCATCGGTTACATTCGCGCTACAGGCTGGGAGGCAAAGCTTGCCTTCATGTTATCCATCCGTACAGCCCGAGTATACTGTGGTTGTTACACACCACTGTTATGTTTAGGGTGGGAGAGAGGTGTCAGGAAAAGAGAGAAAGATGTAGGAAGGCAGCGGAGAAGGAGGTTGCAGACATTAGAACTCTACCCACCTCATCCACCTGTAAGGTTACGGATATAGGAGCTCCATTGATCGCGCAGGATACGATCTGACAGGGTGGATGGCATTTCGGGAATCATATGGGCCTGATGTGCATCCTGTTCCCCCCAACTCTAAATCTGGAAAAACTTACAGTCTGGTATGTTAAAAAGTAGTTAGCCAAATATTATCAAAACAAATACGCTCCCCTCATGGTCTGTATTTTGAAAAATAAAACATTTGTTAATTACCAACATGGGGAAGCTAGCTACCAGTAGACCAAGAGCTTAGGTCTGAGTGGTTTGGAGAGAGCTTTTTTCATATCACCGTGGTTTAAAATTGTATAGGTCCAAATGTTTGTAGTGCTCACTGAAGGAGACAGCACTGAGGAGATACAATTATCAGTAAGGCTGTGACAAGACTGAAATGAAGACCAAACACAAATTTTAATATTAGCCAACATGTCCCGCAATGCCAAGATTCCCGCTAAGGGCAAACAGTTGCTGCAGGATGTTCAACCAGGCCCTCTCTGCACAGACATGTACATTGTAACAAAATTGGTGCATACTCACTCTTCACATGGCCACCAGTGGCATAGATGGAGCAGCCACCTCCACAGAACCGAGAACCCCCTCTTGCGCGGCATCTAGTGGTGGGGCTGCTGGGCATGGAGATGAGGAGTTATGTGTCAGTGAGCAGCTGCTCACGCAGAGGACTCAGTGAGTGATTTTTCGAGTCACATCGGTGTTTCACGCCAACTGGTATGGCATTTTCCACTGAAGACATTAGAAGGAAGCAATGGCATGTTCAATCCCTCCCATGCCAAAATCATACGTTCGAGTTCGCTCACTGACCACAAAAGCCATAGTTTTTATTGTTTACAACCACTCACTTCTTCCCTCCTCACAGGCACAGCCTTGGTTTGCCTGGGCATTCTCTGAGAGCAGCATGGGACGAAGCCTGTTTTAGGGTTCTGAACTCACTCTTGAGCACAGCTCACCGACGGCTTACATAGCAGGAAGCAAGCTCTGTGGCCAAAGTGCCGATCTCTTACCGGAGTCTAGAGGTGGAAGGTGATGCACCAGTGCATAAGTGTCACCATCGGTCGGATTGATCAGCTTGATAAGCTCATCAAGCAATGAGCACTCGAAGGTCTGATTTGATCACCAGCCACCCTACAGAACAAAAACAAGGGCGCTTAGGGTAGGGACCCTCCCCTGACTGCATCACCGCTACACTGTGGAAGGTGTGGGCAGAGGGAGAAACAAACGTTGCGCTGGGGTTGGAAGGC